>JARFJB010001975.1:282500-375000 GCA_036346205.1 Vesta saturnalis
TCGGTATTATTTGAAGACACACAAGCATTTTTCTGAAATACATGACATGACATGAAATAAAATGAAGGAGAAAACATGTCTGTCTTCTACTGTTTTTGAGAAAATTCTTTGTGGCGTGAGTAGTACTCATGCACTTGAGACATTTTAATTGCTTTTTGATGACTTCTTGGTCACTTTGTCAGTCCATTTTTTTACACCTATTTTTGGTTTCAGACCAAATTCTCATCTTCCGTCTGGGTTGCATATCTCAATCTCTGCATCTTGACTCTTTTTTATCGGCTTATTTTGCAAAATCTGTATTTGTTATCTTCTTTTTGAGTCAGTTTTTCAACTCCATTTTTTCTGCTTTCAGTATCATGAGATGAGCATCTTTTTCCAGCATCTTGGTCCAGCGGTGGATTCTGCGTCTTGGGCACTATATCTTCCGTATGCCCCGATATTCTTTTCCTCATCTCGATTTCGTGTACATTTTTGACTATGAAATCACTTTATTTCCGTCGCCTTATTGCCGTGTGCCTTTTTGGTTTTCTGTCATCTAGTGCCCGACATGTTGGTCAGAGTGCCTTTTTAGTGCCACGCCATCTTGCTTCCGTGTACCTTTTTGGGTGATCTTTTTATTTCCCGCCATATTGCTAGAGTATGTTCTTTTGGGTTTCGTCTTCTTGTTTTCATGTGTCTTTTTGACAATGTGCCACTTTAATTTCGCCATCTTGATTCTGCCTTTTTATTTCAATGTGCTTTTCTGACCTTGTACCATTTTGCTTTGTGAAGAGCCAAACCTGTTTACGTAAGTTAATATAATCGCGAGACGCGCCCAATACCTACATGAACGCTGGAAAAAAACGTAGCGCTGGGAGTTTAATTCCCATCATCCTTTCCGTCTTGCTGTACCGTATCAAAAGATTGTCATATAGAAAGCATGAGACCGAGTCGGATTACGAACATTAATTTGTGTCATAAAGTGCGTCACATTATAAATTACATAATATAGGAAGGAAGCTCTAAATTGTTTCACTTAACGTAGTTTAGGGTTTTATTCTTTTACTTGTATTACGAAGTAGCGAACCGATAAAGATCACCGTGGTATCCCTGTCGCCTGTCCTGGAGAGTATATAATTTGTTCACGTAAAGTAATCTCTCATGAAAGTCTAAAACTGTTACTAGTTATTTTTGTCATAAACACATTAAAACACCAATATTATATCATAATTATTTTCATTAACCGACATTGAGCGTTTACGTTTTTAACGTCAATGGTTTTCTACATTTTTAACATCTATGGTGAGATAGTTGGGCAGTTGGCCGCGAGTTAGCGGAAGTGATTTTTGCTGAAATGGCATAATACAGGAGTGAAGAAATTAATTACATTTCTGCTAATTTTTAAAGCATCCAAACTGATATAGGATTGAAATTGCTCTGTATTTAAAATATTCACACCCTGTTTACTGTGGATTCATTATTTTGACTTGCTTAACCTGGTGCGTATAACATAATCTCTTACCACGAGGTATGTATATAACTTTCTTTCCAGAGACTTTGTTGCGTATTTACAAAATCGATGGAATTAAATTTTGATTAATTGACATAAACGATCTGTATTCAAACAGGTTTGTTTCAGAAATAATTTCTTACAATTTATTTACACTATTTTTCTAGGTCGTTTTAGGTTTGCGTTTCATGTTTACGCTTTACATTTACTTATATTTTTTGTGTTGTTCTTCTTTGGGTACATTAATTAGGAACATCTGTGGTTATTCCGGAAGGTTTACATGAGCTGATTAACTGGGAATCCAGTAAAAAAAACCTCTTAACCAGATCGGAGACAGGTTTATCCTAAGATAGACGCTTTCTCTCTAGTTTTGTATTGTTTTATGTATCTTTAAATTTACTTGTGTACATATTGCTCTGTGTGTATTTTAATGCTTCGGCTGAACTAGATTACTATTTCTGCTTACTATCTTGTGCTCACTAGTAGATTCAAATGTGATTTCAAGCTTTTATTAATGACCTTTAGCCAACCTAATTAACCGTAAATTAAAATCGAGTAACCAGTTGTAAGCCTACAACTCTGCCTCGCCAGTTGAAACTGAATTTATGTGTCACATTAATACTTAGCTTAGCTAATTGTCGCATGTCTAATTTTTCTCTTCAGTTACTGAGAAATACTTTTAGGTTCCACATTGGAAATTCTTTAATGATCGTTATGTAATTTTGTAAAATATAAATTCAAATGCTTATGTTGTTCTCTATTCAAGGAGCACCTTAACATGTATATTCATATCGATTTAATAATTATTTAAGGTTTCAAGTCTGATAAGGTAGCATTTTTTATTAGAGCATATGTTTTTTTTTTAAACAGCGTAAGTAATTTATAGTTATTAGGTATAATTAGCTTGTTCCTATTTGAATATTATTTTTGTCTACTAAATAGGGGGGACGTACCAGTCCAATCAAATATTTGGGTTGTCACTCCAGGATAAAGCAAGCGCTTGTTTAATTACCTTAGTGTTATTCCCAGTGTTAATTTAACAGTATTTTTTTTATTTGTGGTGTAACCCTTATTGGTGCGACCACCACCATTAATATTATTTTGTTAGTGTACCAACGATTATATATCAAAAAAAAGGAAGAATTATAATATTTTTGACTTTGTTTTAATAAAATAAATTTTTATTTGACAGTCTTCAAGACTGTTGGCGCCCTCTGTTTTAGTTCTTTATTTTAACTCTGTTGAATCCTTTCCCATGCCTCAACCTCCGGGAACATGAGCTAGCCGAAGAGCATTGCGTCCTAAAGGTAGACCACAATAACTGATAGAGTTTAGTACGAAACAATAAATTACGGCTGTTTTATTGTTGCGCATGTATCCGTTGTCGCTCAATTTGTAAAGTATTCCTTAATACCTGAAACTCAGACGCCGAATATACCAATTATCCAGCTAGTTTGTGTCAACTGCGGGTCCCTGTAGATTTGCTTGGAATTAGAGTTAGTCTTCTGAAGATTGAAGATTGAGCATCGAAAGGTGCGGATTTATTTCAATCAAGTAAATTCTCCCGTTTGTCTTTTGAATCAAAGATTCGATCCCGTGAGCACTTTTCAAGTATCCTTTTAATACAGAATCTTGTAAATAGTCAAAGACACTGCTATATTATCAATTAACATTTTGTAAGTACAATTGAGGTCAGGGAAAAGTTACCACTATCATTTTTCTATTGTAATTCAATAGAAAATCATTGGCGTACGAACTTGATTAAAATGAAAGGGCTGTCACCATAGGCGCTTTTTAAATTATGAAACATCTTCAAATACTTGCATTATGATACGCCACTGTAAATGTATGTCATATTATCATAGAGTCCTTTTCCTCTACTAAAATATTTCAAAAAAAAATTCTAGATAAATGTAAGTGGTAACTTTTCCGTGGCCGCAACCGTACAACCTGTATAAATTGTGTAGACAATTTAGCTAAGTTTTTTAGTTAGAGTAATTCCGAAATTAGTAAGAAATTCAGTGGTATTAAATTAAATACGCTGAAAACCGAATTTTATATACATAAAAACAAAAAACGTAAATATTCGTTTAAACTTGAGAATATTGATTAAACTTGATTTCGGACCAACCCTATTTCATACTTGAGGTAAAAATTCAACGAATTCGAACCGCACCTTTTTATCTCTTTGAAAATATTTGAGAGAGTAATAAAATGGTTCTGTTGCGTATTTTTACTGTTATTTTCGCTACTAGTCTTACAGGGGCGACTTCGGGAAGTTTCAAATAAACTTTCGCTTCCTGTATTCTAGTGCTGAATAAACTCAGCATCTTATTAGGTCCCTGAGGCCGACATAAACTGTATTTTCGAGAGGCCGAAAATCAGATGGTCTGTCACCGCTCCAGTCCGTTCTACCGCATCAGTAGCTCTAGTTTATATGGAAAGTTGTTAAGTTTCGTCATTATTCATTGATTTGCTATTTATTTATTACTGTTAATAGCACGTAAGGAATTTATTTAATATGCAGTGTTATAAAAGAGGGTAATAAATCTACCAAACTTTTTACTGTTTATTTAACAGTGTGAAAACCAAGGTAACTAATAATTCGTTATGTTAATAGGAACTCACGCCCAATCTTCAATTTATGAGCTAAAGCCGTGGGAAAAGCGGGATCCAATATTGAGAAATTTATTTTCTTTCCATTCCGTATAATATCAGTCAGTATAAAGCATACATGCCTTGTTGACGATATTAAACATTACTTCGTTTTGTTAACTTCACAACTGATCGAGACAGTGAAGACAGGCTTCCCTAGCCTGTCTTCACGGTTTTTCAAGAAAGTATTTCTCAGGTGAGCATTTATCTTCCTATGAGTCACTGCTCCTTCATCGCGAAAAGGTGAGGTTACGCTAATATACCAAAAATAAAAGACAACATTCGGCATGAAGTTGTACGAATATAAGAAAATATAGCTCTTTGGAAAATTAAAACCCTGGTTTTAAGACTGACGAGTTCTTACCCTCATAAAAGGCGCCACATCGTGAAAATAATTATTACAATAGATTATCCTTATGAAACACTCCATTAAATCGCAACACAGCCCATGGGGCCACAGGGTTCAAATCCCATAATACATCGCTATTATAAAACGACTAAACATAAGGCTGGTTGCGTTATTGCTTCAGGAGATTTATAATAGCAAATTTTCTCAATTGAAAAAACAATGCGAATAATTTCCCATGCTTAATCACATTCGCTCGCCAAAGTGTCGCCACTAGAAACGTCTTCTCTCGTTTTACTGTTTTACTTATCTTTTTTTATTCGTTCATGCTAGTCACGCCCCAAAAATCAGTAGGATGGCACAAGAAAGTGATATTTCATTTATTGGATACGGACGTCGTAAATTCTATTTATACGAAACATAACTAACAAAAGACCAGTCTTGTAGGGTTTCAGAAAAAACTGATTGGAGGATTAAAAGTGTAGGCAGGGTGGATATGAAAGATAGGAGAAGTTTTATCAAACCAAAACATTGCATCATCTTCAGTCGGCTCGTCAAAACGACAGAACGTGTTTGAGGTAGCTCCAGCTTCTACCGTCGGTTAGCGAAACAAATACGGATTAAAATTACAACTTATAAATCAATAAAGTATTGTACGGTAAGGGCAAGTTTTTAAACAGATTTTTATATCCAGCGGTTTGGATATTGATAATAAATAAAGATAATAATAATCTAACCAGTAGAATTTTTGTAACGTGTAAAAGGGCGCGTAAATAACATTTAGGGTTGCTATAGGATTGAATTTCCACGAAAAAATACGGATTTTTTTAAACCCATACCAGATGTGATTGTTAAAACTCGTAAAATTGTAAAGTAAACTTAAAGTGCAAATACCACCCTTATGGTCTTGAACTCAAACAGGTAAACATTTTTGCAATAAATGAAATATAGAGAACTAACAAAAAAACTTATTTTATTCCGCGGTAGTGTGGGGTAATAAATCATAAATACGTACCTGAAACTGTACGAAAGATACCAGATGTGATTCATAAAAATGTACGTCTTTGTTATAAACCCCTTTCTATAAGAAATCCAAACATAAACATTGACAAGTATAATTTTATTAGCTTAAATGATAAAAATAAATAGCTATATCAAATCCAATGCAAAGTATAAAAAAATCAAATAAATAGATACAATAAGCAAATAACTGGCTCTAATTTATAATCGAAATTCTAAATTAAAAATAATTAAATAATTTTTCTTTTCTCAAATAAATCTAATTTAAATACGAAGTACGAAATTTTTTAATAGATTTTTATTGGTTTGAATATTAATAATGAACAAAAATAATAATAATCTGAACAGTAGAACTTTTGTGTGTAATGATTCTTTAAATAAATAAAAAAGCGCGTAAATAGTATTTAGGATTGCCATAGCATTGAATTTGTACGAAAAGAATGGTTCATTTAAATTCATGCCAGATGATAGTGGTAGCTCATAAAATCGTATCGTCACGAATATAAAATACAAAAGATGTGACTATGCATGGCAGAGGAGTAAATTAACGAAAGGGGAATCCTCTGTACCTAAGCGTAAATTCTGGGTACAGCTTGCGGGCTAATTAGTAAGTCTTTGAACATTTTTCTTTGTTTTCAAATTTAGAAGTTAGCCCAACTTTTGTTTTTGGTGCTATGTTAAATTTTAAGCTTAGTTATAACATTATGTTTCATATTGTTTTATATTATATTTTTCTTTGACGGCAGATTTGAGGTTTAATCTAACTTTTACCATTATTTTATTTGATCCTAAAAGTGGGCAGTAGGAGTCGGGAGGTCGGGCAGGGTCATTATCTTTATTTGTTACTGCTCTTCAATTGAATAGAAATGAACCTTGAAAAATAGAAAAGTCGACTTTCACGACAACAATAAAACAGATTTGATTAGTTTAAAATATGTAAGTTGAAACCTAAATTATAAATCAAAATAAACAATTTATTTCAATCTTAATGCTGTCAACACCTGCGAAACTAACCATGAACAGATTGGGGTACTATACAACTTATGCACGATCTTTTGTAATTAGGTTAATGAATATCCTGTTTTGTTTTCAATACAGCTACTATATCCAGCAATCGTACAAAAAATTGTTTTTCTTGTATAATGCAATGTAAACTAATTAATGTTTCCTTTTCAGCTCTAATATTCTAGGATTTCATAGGTGGAAAGCTTGCTTACCCCATACCGCACAGTGTAATACCGCCACCATTACCATGGGTTCCTTAATACTGGTGCTCCAGTTTTTGGTAAGGGCTGCCGGTCGTTATCTCCTTTATTCCTTATGTACTCGCCAACACGCACTAGCCAGCATAGCGTTTTAACGGCCAAACTCTTAAAGTGACGAGTTCTAAAACAGACGCTATACCCCAGGTGAGTAGGGCGAGACGCCTACCCTATCACAACGATTAGTCGATCCGTCCCAAGGATTCTGGGGGGCAAAAATTCGTCAACGCCAAAATAAAGACTAAGAGCAAGATCTGTCAGGAATAAAATTCTGCCACATTAGGATGCCCGGGAGGGCAGGACTCAAGCAACTTTACAAGTCTCCCCTGGAATCAGTGATTCTCCTGACCTGTAATTTCCCAGATACAACCTTCACTCTAACTTTCGTCTTAAAGCCAAAGTATGTGCGTATACCAATGACAACATAGGTTGTAAGAAGATGTCCACTTTGGAAAACAACAAATCTGATGCGATTCGGTTCAAACATTCTGGGCCCCAATTTGTGAAATCCTACTTTTGTTTGTATAGGTCCCCCACTGATAATAACTTCCAAGATTTTTTGATCACCTTAGTCTGAAAATAGACTACCTCTTATCACAGTTTCCATATTACGATATTTCAATTGGCTTCAATTTTGATCTACTGCTAATCATACAGGTCATAGTGCAGAAGCATTTGCTGTATCCTGTGATCTCGCAAATGATTTCCGAACCAACCAGAATCTCTGACAACCCTAACCATACTCCACATCTCCTGTACCTATTCCCTACAACTAACCCACTTGTCTATAAAACAAGAAGCCTTTCCCCACTTGGTCAGTCAGACCACTGCCTAATCGAAATAACTTGTCCATTACCCAATCCCACTTTTATTTAAAAAAAAACAGACATAACTATGTGGTGTTTTAAATCATCTAACTGGAGCGAACTGCGAGATTTTTTTGCAACCTTCCACTGGCGTGAGTGTTGTTTTAAACGGTCCTCCTCTTCTGACATTGCTCTTTCAATAACTGAAGTTATCCTGATGGGTACGGAGATATACATTCCCAAAAAACACCTACATAAACACAATTATAAAATTTTTCTTTCAGGAGATTAATTTTGTACGGCATTAACATTTATAAGTTATTATAAAGAAAAAAACTGGTGAGTGCATCTAGTCCTGTATTATTAAGTTTTGCCGATTTGCTCTTATAAAATTTCTGTATCAGCGTTTTGGGGTTTCGTCTCTATCATCATTGGGCGCTTTAGTCGTTATATAGTCATAAAAGATAGAATCCGGGTTTTGGGAATTTGGTGGAATGCCCAGGTCGTTTAATGTAAATTTAAAGGTTACTCAATAAATACACCTAGAAAGTCGCAAACCCTCGAAACATGCACAAATATGCACGAAAATATACCAAATTAAATTAAGGTGACCTAGAGTAATAAGGCCCACCTAAGCAAAATTTATAAAATTTTATTAAAACATTAAATAAAATCAAAAGTTTTATTGAAAACATAAAAATATAGTTCTTGTTATACACAATACATCACAACAAACAAAAACTTTAGTATCGCTAATAGCCACTAATGTTTTAAATACAACATGATTCCACAACTTCTCTTATTTCAATACATCTAATACCATCAAGAGAAAAGATATAAGTAAAATAACAAACAAGCAGTTATTGTAACAAATCATTAAGGTAACACAGCAAACTTAATGTAAATTATAATTCTATATTTAAAATATTTGTTAAAGGTGAGTCTATAAGATCAACCTGTTCGTTCACTAATATGGAATTCCACGAAGTAAGGTTAAAGAAGATAAATTTCGTATATCTAATATTACCGCCCTTTTTGAAAAAGTAATATATGGGCCTAGCTTCCCACATAGGCGGGTTATAAGGCCCACGTTATACTTTTATGTTTATGGCACACAAATTAAACATGTGAACTCGTCTAAGTCGACTTTTGTAAGAGGTTACAAGAACTCATATCGGCGAGCAAATCTTTCACATACAACATAAAACCAAGGATTGTGTACTACGGGGTTTGAAGCTGCGCAGTTGCTGATAACACCTTCCTTATCTGGAACTATGAAAGTGCGGGAGTAACTCTTCTGAGTACGGTTACGAAATGAACCGGTGTCTTGCTCTTCAAATAGCGCCCTAGTTACCTCCTGAGCACGGTAATTTAACGACTTCTTCCGTGGTTTAGTAGGTTAGTTATTTTTGCAGAAAAAACTCATTTGAAGCTCCCAGACTAGTTATAACGTTCTTTAAATACAGCAAGTAGAAATTTATGTTCTAAATTCCATTCTCTATCAGTATCTTTGCCATGGGTTTGAGAAGTACTAGAAGGTAGAGGTTCACACTGAATGCGCAGGCGTGAACGGGAATAACATGTTTGTCGAGCGAATAGATACCCATACTTCGAAAATCGGCCGTTATATTCTTAAATGTCGTGCATTTGCTTCACACAGGTGTAGAAATATCCGATGATCTCTACTTGCATATTTTTCTTTCATGGTGCTTCTTCCAATATAACAGTTGATCATGCCCATAGTGTTCGAACGACGGAAACTCGTTCTGTATCCACGTGCGTCATATTGCTCGATAGACACTGTAAGTGAGCGTTTAGCACATTAGCTTTCTCAACAATTGAAATGTCCAATTGAGAGCAAGCACCATAAAAGGTTAAAAGCTGAGTAATGCATTGGGCAAAATGATCCAACCATTTCATAAAACTTTCGGTAGTCATTGTTACCTTTTGCTGACATCTCCACAACAGATCCTTGGAAGAGACCATCAGTAAATGTTGGTTTTTTCTTTTGCCCTTAAATAAAATCATAAGAGGAATGACGTTTCCCAGTGCATTTACAGATGCCATAATTGTGACATTCCCGCATGTTCTAGAACATCGAGATGAATTCTGTTCTGGGCTACTACTGCTTGCTGATGATGTACGGTAAGGCGGAAGATCTTTTGTCCATGTGTACACTTTAAGTTCAGTTTATTTAAAACCTCTTCCAGCTTATTAGAATAATCTTTTACATTAAACGGATTTAATTTTCCGAGCCGAGTTTTGCGCCAGTTGAAAATGTCTTTTCATATAAGATTTGTACCAGCAATTTTCTTTTGAATGTTAAAGCGATGTTTTACAGCTTGATGTTCTGCATAACTATGCACGCATCCTCTAATGGACTTTAGTGTCATAGGTAACCCTATCTCAGTAATACGAGGAATATTGTTCTTGCAGTTTTGATAGAGTGGGATTTGCACCTAAATTTTGTTTGCATAAATAATGTCAAAGTATACGCCCTGAAATACATCACTTTTCTACGGTACACCGCTGAGATTCGCCTTGTCTTAACAAGTCGAGTACTTCCTTCATTTTTTCAGTGCACTTTGCAGCTATCTCACGGTTTTGCCCATTTTACAGTAAAGGGATGTTAACTTTTGAATTTTATTTTAAAATGTATGCGTAAGTAGGAAGGTCCACTAAAATTATACTGGGTATTATTACCCGCATTGTACATACTTTGGATTTAAGGTTATGAAAGAAATACCTGAATATAGTTTCGTTATGTATGAATACACATCTGATGTATAAATTTGTTTATAAACTACACTCCTTCTGTTGTTGTTTTGGTTTGAAACTCTTTTTCTTTAGTTTTGGATCGACACTTACAAAAATCGCACACACAATTGCTGTTTACTCTAGAACCACTTGTAGATTGTAACGGACATGCGTTAGGGACAACAGTAGTCCATTACCGCTACTTAGTTGTAGCTCTTGATCAAAAGATACGTGACTATCCGTACGTAAAGTAAAGATTTCTTGAGGTTGGGCCTTATTACCAACGTGGACCTTATTACCCTAGGTTATTTTATATTATTATAGCAGGCTTGTTGTTTGTGTTTTTAGGTTTTATAGATTTTGATGACATTATACTTGTAATGTTTGTTAATATTTTTCTACTTTTACTGAAAAGGATAGCTGCAATCGCTATTAAAACATTTAAAGAAAATTTGGTTTGAAGTATACGATTTCTGTCAAGCAGAATTTTAATTATACGCTGCAATTTTTAGTGTTATTTTAACACTTTATAAAAACAGTTACATCATACCATCATTTGAACATCAAACTAGACAATAGAACTAGTTATAAAAAAAAATTATTTTTTTCATGTGGGTTAAGGTTGGTAAATTTACGAAAGAAGTCAAATTAACAAATCAATTATACGCTTTATTTGAAAAAAAAATTTTTTTAAAAGAAAGTGTAGAAAAAATAATGGTATAATTTTAAGGTATAAAACACGATACTACATTTTATTTTATGTAAGTCGCGCTAATTTTCATAAATTACTCTCGTTACATAAACTAACGTTTATTTAACTGGGTACATAAATATCTATTGTACATGAATTATTACAGAATGCTAATTTTAATAACTTGATTGACATTATATTATTTAAAATCATTTAAATTATTGATAACGGTGAAAGTTATTTATTGCTGTAATATAATGATGACGATCGGATACAATTTATTAATAAAATCCAAAGTTTCTAGATTCGCTATCTTGTTAGAAGTTTAAAACAAAACGTACGCTGCTACGTGTGAAAAATAGGTTTTTATTCAGTTTCCCAAATTTTAAAGCACATAGAAATATTTGGTATATAACGACAATGAAAGGGTAATGTATGAACGATGGTGCTCTATTTGCTTATATTAGATGATCTACACCTAATTATAAAAATATACTCTGTTCCATCTTACTTTGTATTAGAGCAGGTCATGATTTTTTTCCCATTAGTCAAAATGACAAGAAGTCAATTTAACGCCACCCTATCAAAAGTAATCATGCTGTGTTGTCCACTTAAGTAACCCATATCATGATTGCATAATTATTCTAAGAGAATTGTTATTAAAAGTATTTCATTTCTTTTAATTTCCATTTTGTAGGTTGGAACGTCGTCACTGTGTTGTTCCATACCAGATATTTTAAATAGACCAACAGATATTGCTAATCTATAGTGCCGCATAAAAAAGAAAATTTCACCAAAAATGATTTTGTGTCTAAACTTGGGTACTGTCAAGTTGTCAACGGTGGTTACTTTCAATATTTACTAAACTAAGTTTTTTTTCTATTTGTGTGTTTTATCCTCAACACATCATTCTTATTTTATGATTATTTTATAATTATTTCATTGTTATTTGTTGTGTTTTGTTTTGTTTTTAATATTACGCGTTGTTCTAGTTTGATTGTAATAAAACCATGTTGAATAGTTTGCTTTTTTTCTGACAAAACGGGAAACAGTTATTCTTTTACTGGGAGTAGTTTTAACATAATTTTCACAATTAAACGATTGCCATAAAGCTTTAATCTGTATAAGATCAGAATGATATACCAATTAATTTATGCAGCACAGGATTTATGTATATTTTTCTTTTTGCTATATATATATATATATATATATATATATATATATATATATATATATATATATATATATATATATATATATATATATATATATATATATATATATATATATATATATATATATATATATATATAATACATCAATTTTTATTACTGAGTTAAGGTTACAAATTTTTAAGTGGGACAACATTTAATTTTCGTCGTCAACGCGAAATGTTATAACGAGTTTCTGTCATTTAATAAAGATAATAATGGGACATTTCACGACTTTCTTTTTCCATTAGTAACACACGAATGAACAGTAACTGTAATACACAACGGAGCTGTATTGGTACTTATTGTTTTTTTCCTTTAAGTTGTCTTAAATTATATATCATTCAAAAGCTTATTTTATTAGCTATTCAAAAAGGTGAATTTTAAATGGGTATGCTTTCTGTTGTAGGCATAAAAAACTTTGATTCGAAAACGTCAAAAAATAAAGGTTATGATTAATTAACCGCTTTGAGTATAAATAACCCATACTGCATGTTTTCAGGCAACAATCTTTAAGAAAGCATCGACGAATCATCAAGTCTCATTTTAATCCCTGGAATATGGACACATCACCAGAATTAGCCACTCAAGCAGTTGCACTATTGCAGACTGGAATGGGACAACGTGGACGAGCTCGTCAGCTCGTCATGAGTTTATCTGCTGTTCACCGCGTTTACCACAGGTTTCGAGAGACCGGCGACCTGGAACAGGCCGATCTCGAGCAACGTCTGAGCGAGATGATCGATATATTGTGTCAAACTCATAACGGAATCGGCATTTGAACGCTGTTCGGTTACAACAACAGCTTTTAGAAGTAAGGAATGTGACAGTAAGCAGATGGACGATCCGTCGGAGACTTGCTGAAGGTAATCTAAGAGCTCATAGGCTTGCAAGAGGCCCTAGACTTCGCCCAGCTCATCATGTAAGAAGGCTTCAATTTGCTCGAGACCAATTGAATTGGACCTGGCAGGAATGGTCAAGAATTCTCTTCACTGATGAGACGCGTATTTGTCTGTATGGCAACGATGGACGAGGAAGGTGTACCGCAGGAGAAATGAAAGATTTTCGCAATGTTGCATCACCGAAACAGTCAGTTTTGAGAGGTTCTATCATGTTTGTAGGCATATCAGCAGAGGTCGAACGGAGCTGGTGTGTCGACAGGAGTATTGACGCTGATCGCTATGTAAATGAGATACTCCAAGACCATATCGTCCTTATGCTGGGTTTGTTGGCGATAATTTCATGCTGATGCATGACAATGCCCGACCGCATAGCAGCGACTGTTAGCCAAACCTGAATGAATGAATATCAAGTAATGGATTGGCCTTAAGTCAACATAAATAATGAGTAATGATGAGCTAATACAAATATATATTATACTAGTCATATATCACATTGCAAACTATAAAATTGCTGCGACCAAGAATGAGATATTCCAAGGTCTTTGTAAAATCTTTCCATGACAATGACTTCAAAGTTTAATGGCAGAGAAACAATCTACTAATTTCTAAATTTTCAATAATTTGATACCGTTGTTAGTTGTTTGTCAAATTAAATTTAATCATTTATAACAAATCGTTTTTTTTTTATTTTTCGTTCTTTAATTGAATAAATCTCAATTAAAATTTGCTAAAGGAAAATAGCTTTTGATGATGTATAATTTATCATGTAAACCAACGAAGTAGAAAAATATAACAAACAATGTTTATATTGATATTCAGTAATAGTATATATATATATATATATATATATATATATATATATATATATAAGTAATATATAGGTCATGTTAAATTCAATCAAACTAGTTTAACAATAAAATCTGACTTATCTTTTTGTCTTTTAATGGTGTGTTTAAACTTATACAATCTAAACGTTTCGCATAACACCTACAGTTATCTTCGTCAGTATAATTAATATCTAAAAATTGTTAAAGATGTAAACAATTGTAAAGTGTGAAAAATTAAAACATAACATTACCTGTATTAATATTGCAGTTTGAGAAACGTATAAAGCCAATTATAAAATTAAATTTTAGTAAAGAATTACTAGGTCATTAAAAATTAAATATTGTTAAACTGTCTCAAAGATGACAAATCAGAACACTCTCTAACGGCGAAAGCTAACAATGAAAAATGTCAGCCAAAAACACATTTAACAAAATTTAATCAAATTATGATGTAAGTGTAAAGTTGTGAAAAACTTCAATTTTAAAATGATGGAAGCATTCACTAATATAAACATGACATCAAATAAAATAGTCCAGTTAAATCTAACAAAGAGATATCTTCATCAATAGGTGCAAGTGTTATTAGCAATGAAAATCATAATGCAGAACGTTTTTTTGTAATTTTTTAATTTTAATCTTAATTTCAACTACTTATGTTAAATTATAGTGCTGTGGTAATTTAACATATAATTGTTAAAGCATTTGCTTCAAGGTCTAGGAAAAACACAGCAAAAAACCTAGACATACCAAAAGTCAAAGTTAAGACGTATAATTATGCCTTTTTTAATTATAAGAACCTATTTAAACGGAGATTTTCTTCTTATCTATTAAAATTATTAGGGTCTTTATATATTTCAATAGCTTCACGTTGTAGACGAACATAATGGTTTGTCTTGACAATATTTCCATATTGTCAAATTGAATGTCACGATTTAGATTATTCAAGTCATGGTCAGCCACCGCAGACTTCTCTGGTTGACCTAATCTACAAAATCTCATATATTCTTTACACGGTGTATCAAAGCTACGTTTTGTGGTTTCAATGTATACTTTTCCACATGAACAAGATAACTTATACACTCCGGAAGATGATAATGGGTTTGACACATCTTTAGGTGATCTTACATGTTCTTTAATTTTTCTTGTAGGTTTAAAAATAGTCCTAATGCCATATTATTAGATTTTAATTCTGTAACATAGTAAAGAGAAAAGTACCAACATTAATGTAAGGATTTTTAGTGTTAGAAGGTTAATAATGTATTAATATCTGTCAAGGAATAGGTCACATTATATTGTAAGGATTTTGTAAATTTCGTATTCATACTTCAAAGATTTAGGATTACACAATTTTTTTGACGTTGACTAAAGATGGTTGGATACCAATTTTATTAGTGTGGATAATCTATCAGATAGTGTATCGGCTTTCTGTAAACCTTAAGAGATAGTGAAATATTATTTTAGATATTAATATGTCAAGAAATGGTAAACTTCTTTTTCCGTGGTAAACTGAATACTAGGATGTATACCATTTATAAAAACCAAAAACTGATGCAGTACCTCTTCTCCATGTCTCCAAATAACAAATGTGTCATCTACATGTCTATACCTAACTGAAGGTTTTTAGGGGTATTTTGTAACGCTAATGTTTAAAAATTTTCCATGTAAAAATTACCTATAGGAGGGCTATGGGGACTAGCCATTGCTACGCCATCAATCTGTTCATAAAATTTACTATTGCACTGAAAATAAGTTGTAGTAAGACAGTATTGCAAAAGAATGGTTATGTCCTTTGGAAGAAGATGATGTATTCAATAGCTTCTTTTAGAGGCAGTTTTGTAAAGAGTGAAACAACATCAAAACTGACCACAATATCACCCTTTTCAATTTTGAAACTATGCATTTTCTCAACAAATTCGGCAGAATTTTTAATGTAATGAGGTGTTTTTCCTATATGAGGTTGTAGCTTCTGAGCTAGTTAGTTTCTTTTTTATTTCTTCAGGAATAGATGATAATTTAATCAGTTCTTTAGTTTTTAAAAGAATCTTTTTCGTTGGATCTTTTGGTATTTCACAATGTCTCTGGTTCCAACAATTGTTCTATTTTAACGTTATAATCGGTTATATTTAATATAACAGTTGCATTACCTTTATCTGATTTTAATATTATTATACTTTCATTGCGTTTGTGATCAAGTAAAGCACGTGGTTTACGAAAGGATAAGTTACTCTTTGGAGGTTTCGTTATTATGTTATTACACCTCCTAGACGCAACCTTAAAGAAAAGCCAGTTCTTAATGTTGGTACTGCTTTTTTTTCCTTTTATGGCTAATGTTACAGATAGAATTGAAAAAATCCTAATTAAATATGGCATTAGGACCACTTTTAAACCAACAAGAAAAATTAAAGAACATTTAAGATCACCTAAAGATGTGTCAAACCCATTATCATCTTCCGGAGTGTACAATTTATCTTGTTCATGTGGAAAAGTATACATTGGAACCACAAAAAGTAGCTTTGATACAAGCTGTAAAGAACATATGAGATTTTATAGATTAGGTCAACCAGAGAAGTCTGCGGTGGCTGACCATGCCTTGAATAGTCTAAATCATGACATTCAATTTGACAATATGGAAATATTGTCAAGACAAACTCATTACTATGTTCGTTTACAACGTGAAGCTATTGAAATATATAAACACGCTAAGAATTTTAATAGGCAAGAAGAAAATCTCCGTTTAAATAGGTTTTGACATCTTGTAATTAAAAAAAAGGCATAATGATACGTTCTAATTTTGATTTTAATTTTGACTTTTGGTATGTCTAGGATTTTTGCTGTTTTTCCTAGACCTTTAAGCAAATGCTTTACCAATTATATGTTAAATTACCACAGCACTATAATTTAACATAAGTAGTTGAAATTAAGATTAAGATTAAAAAATTACAAAAACGTTCTGCATTATGCTTTTCATTGTTAATAACACTTGCACTTATTGATGAAGATATCTCTTTGTTAGACTTAACTGGATTATTTTATTTGATGTCATGTTTATATTTGTGAATGCTTCTATCATTTTGGAATTGAAGATTTTCACAACTTTACACTTACATCATAACTTGATTAAATTTTGTTAAATGTGTTTTGTGGCTGACATTTTTCATTGTTAGCTTTCGCCGTTAGAGAGTGTTCTGATTTGTCATCTTTGAAAGAGTTTAACAATATTTAATTTTTAATGACCTAGTTATTCTTTACTAAAATTTAATTTTATAGTTGGCTTTATACGTTTCTCAAACTGCAATATTAATAGCAGGCTAAAGTCTATGTTTTAATTTTTCAACTTTGACAAAATTGTTTACATCTGTAACAATTTTAATAGATATTACTACTGACGAAGATAAATGTAAGTGTTATCGAAACGTTTAGATTGTATAATTTAAAATACACCATTAAAAAACCCTGAAAAGATAATTATTTTATTATGTGTGATAATGATGAAAGTTTTCATTTTCATAGTTTTAACAATGACTTGAAAGTAAAATTAGCTTCATATACTAAACCCACATTTAACGGTATTCATCCCTTAATTAAAGCATTACATCTACTACATTCACTATACATTTTAGGAATTAAAGACTTACTTGTCAACACAATGTGCGGCAGTTATAGCCCAGTTTTCATTTAACAAAGCTGCACCACATTTGTGTAGATAAGTTGATGTTCTCCATTGTCTTAAAGAGATTTGCCATGGCCATTTACCAAACGTTGCTCTTTCACCTCCAACAATTCTGGCTTCGGGATACATTCGTCTTCCACAAACTGTTGCCAATAAAAGAGTTGAAGTTATCATTACCATTTTACATAAATTATATAATACAATCATAAGTAGTGATTAATTTAACCAAAATTCATTTTTGCACATTTACTTTAATGTTATACTGGAAGGTTTCGTGTCTGAGTTACGATTGAAGTAATCATGTAGACTTGGTCTGAAATTTTTCTTGTAACATTATTCATTGCCAGAAGCTTTTATTTTACCTTGAAAGTTCATGGACCGAAACAGAGAGTGATTTAATTTGTTATTAACGTTTAATGATTTTTTTATTGCTGTAAATGTTATGATATGTTTAACCAGTAAATATATTTTGGAAAATCGTTTTAAAAATCAAATAGAAATATTTAATAACAGAAAGATACAATTTAGTAATCCGGAAAGTGTTGTTTTTATGTGCTCATTAACTTTTGTAACACTATCACTCATTTAATTTAGTTTATCGCATCGATTAGCTTAAGTGGATGTTAAACTAATGATTAAGAAAAAACTTACCGTCTGTAAAATCGCTCATGTTTACCCCACTACTTGTTACTTCGACTGTGGCTGTGGATGATGAATTAGATAGGTTAGATATTGTACTTGAGGTAACTTCAAGTACTTCTGTTGTAATTATACTTGAACTTGTCCCATTAATGCTTTCTCCTATTGAGGACGGTGCAGAACTTGAACTTGAAGTGATAATTTCAACTGGACTTTCAGATGATATTGTGCTACTTTCGATATTGGTTAATGTAGTATTTGTTGTTGATGTGCTGCTGACGGACGGTAAGGTTGATAAACTTAAGAGTACCCAGCCATCTGGTGTTGTTATTGGCTTCCATTCTAAACGTAAATATTTAGTAAAGGTTAAAAAATTATTTATGTAGTGCGATCTCTTACTGTTAATTTTTTTCAATAAATATATACAATACATGGATATGAAGAAAGAGAGAGAGATAGAGAGGAGGTGAGAGAGAGAGAGAGTAGGTAGAGAGAATGGATCTTATCAACTATAATTGTGGGTAAATTTAAGTTTATGCACCTTGGTGCACAAAGAATCATAAAGTTTATGCACGAAAACATTATAATATGATAATTATAACCAAATCTTTTTGATGTAACCGTCTTTTTGTAGCCCGCGAACGTCATTATATCTCTGCGGACTATAATGAAACGTCAAAAATTAAAAAAATAGGCATAAAAATATTAACAATGAAATAATTATTTCTGGAAATATCTCTACGCCTCTTTCCTAGCCCTCGCGCTAGCGAACTCGGGCTCGAAATGGTACCTCGGACTATAAAAACCCCATTATGCCCTTAATACATAAATAACTATTATTAAGAAAATTAAAGTGTATAAGAAAAACTGTTGGTCTAACTCTAGAGTAGTAAATTTAATATACGCAAGCTGTTCTTCTTCTAGTGAGCCTATAGCTGGTTTGTTTCCCGTTGGCGGAGAGTATCTATTAGTATGGGTTACCTATTCCACTTAAATTAAGCTTCAATTCATTGAAAATACGAACGGTGAAGAATACAGTGACGTTACAGCTATTATTTGTTACGTTTAATAGTCACACTTCTAGCAATTACTAAAAAATTAATTCTTTAAAATAAAACTTGCTTTCTTGAGAGACGTAAGTGTAGAAACTCCGTCGTTTTCTGCTGCAGACAGTGACGCTTCTTGTAAAATTCTTTCAACACTTCGAAGAGAAACACCTGTATACCCACTTATATGTTTTTTAACGTTTGTTTTGGTATATTAAAAAAAAGAGATGAAAAATAATATTTGGGTGTCTAATATCTCCAGCTTAGTGTTGACCCATCCTTTATGACTCATCCTGTATAACACGGTGGGACACCTGTAACCCCTCGGACATTTTGGATCAAACGGTAAATTTTTTAAAAGACTCTCCATTTGTATGTAGAGGGTCTATTTAAGTATGTTTAAAATTATTTTTAAATATACAGGGTGGTGCAAACAGTTTTTGTTTCACAAACCTATATGTTTTGGAATGGGAATGTCCAAACTTTGAGCAAATTTGAATTCGACAGTCAATCCCAATTCATGTTTGTTCAGAGTTCCCTACGCATAAGTCTTACCATTTGTAAAATATTTCACTTTTTTGAAAAATACAGAAGTTATGCAAAAGCTGAATAACTATATAACCGGTACGTCAAATCTAATAAAATTTTGAGTACACACTACCAACGTCATAGGCTAAGAGCTATAATAAATAACACTTTTGTACTTTGTACAGGGTGTCAGATATCTAAGGCTCAATTTTATCTAACTTCAAACTTAAGAAACGTTCTTTGCTTAAATGGACCGCCCTGTATTTTCTTCAGTTAAACAATTGCTTATTGAAATGTCTTTCAATCGATATCAGACTTCCCTATACCTAAACCTAATACTTTCGAAGTTATTTAAATTTTAAAAGTGTTTTTGTTAAATATTGATCATTTTTTATGTTTTTTAAAACCAAGATAGTGGATGTCAGGCCTAACAAAGCATAAAAGTTGATCCCATTACAGAGAGAGTTGACAAGATTTTCTTAGCTTGTATCTGGAAACCTTCGCCGCTAATAAACAATTTTCTAAGTACCCACTTTTGTTAAAACATACCAACCCACTCTTGAACAGAATAAGTAACCTGTATGTGGGAAGTGTTAAGGGTTTTCTGTTTATACGGGGCTGCCAACTCTTAGTATTTGTGATATAAACTGAAATTTTTCACAGTGAACATTTAATCGAAATGGAATACGTAATTTTCTTCTTGGCAATTAATTACAAATTCAACCTAACAACGCGAATAAAAGCTTTATAAGTAATTTAGCGTAATTAGTATATGTTCTGACCTAAAACTACAAAACCTGAATTACCAATACAAAAATATTATAGTAAATATTCGACATGACCTCCGTTTTCTTGGACAAAGCCTAATTCTCTCTTAAAATGATCTTCTGACTTTATGCAGTATGTTTGGTGTGATTCATGTAAACGAATTTGTAATTCTCATCTTCATATCATCTGCAGGGGTAGGAGAAATGTTGTTAACAAATCCCATAAAACGAAATCCATGGCGGTATGATCAAAGGCTTTATCTGGCCAATTAATGGACCACCTCTTTCTATCAATTTGTTTGGAAACTTTCTATTAAGGAAATTTCTGACTGTCTAATAGAAGCCACATTCTTCTTTTAATATTTAGCGGGATGTTCTCAAGCAGAATACAAAAGTCTCTTTCCAAAAACCTCAAAAATGTTATACCATTCGGGTGTCCATCAAGAAATTAAGGTCCTATAACGTAATCCCCAACTATTCCATTATACACATTTAAACTTCACCGATTCTGATGGTTAACTGTTCTGGTTAAGTGATGGTTCTCTGTATCATAATAATGGAAGTTACGACGATTTACTAGACCATTATTATGAAAAATTGATTCATCGGTGAACAAAATGAACTTGAACAAATCTTCTTCCTCTCCAACTCGCTCAAGGTCCATGTGCAAAAATCAATGTGTCGCTGAAAATCGATACCGTGCAAATGTTAATGAAAGTCGACATGGAATGGGTGAAACTTGTCATTTTTAAGAACCCGCTTTACACTGGTACTGCTAATGCCTGTCTTACCAGCAATTCTTCTTGAGGTTGTATTATGACTTTTGATTACCGATGCTAAGGTACGGATTGTTTTCATTACATTTCTTGGTTATATATATATATATATATATATATATATATATATATATATATATATATATATATATATAGGATATCTAAGAATACATTTTTTCACTTAAAAGCGCTTTCGAGTTTGCGTTTCGAATATGAGGTCAGCGATGTCCTAAAATGGACTTCTATTTTTGTTTTCATGATGTTTGTTGCCCTATGTAAAAGTCCTATGTATAGCCATAGTCATAGTCATAATCGTACTATCTGTTTTTGAAAGGCCATAGGCATTAATCAATTTTTTCCAATTATTCACATTTCTGGCCCATGCAAGTTTAATTACTGAAGTAATCGTTTGAATATTATATTCAATGTAGGTATTTATTGTCGGAAAGATAACCCTACTTTTAATTAAGAAGTGTAATTTTGGTCAAATCACAGTAGATAATTTATAAATAGATTTAAATTAATCCGCTTAGCAGAATACTCTTTTCAAAGTCGCATTAAATTGGGATTTTCCCAGACCTGCTTAACGTAGACTTAAGGTTGTTTAACGTTGAAAGAGACTGTAATGATAATTTTTTTCTTCGTCACCGAGCTAGTAGATTTGTGGTAACACAATCTGCTTAGCGTTCGGGAGGTAATGGGTTCGATTCCCGTTATCGTCTACCCTACATGAAGTTTTTTCAGGGGTTTTCCTCATACACCATGTGCGATTATTTAGGCGAATGCATCTTTCCCCTCAGAATCCTAACTCCGTTCCTTTCGATCTTTTCCTGACCGCACCTATCATTAACCCACACTACTTAATTATGTATGTTGGGAATCCATGATTGTGGCTGAAGAAGCATGAAAAGGTCAAGCTTCCCTTAGCGAGGGAATGAAACACGTGCCCTCTTCCTTTTCCCTTTACTTCATCGCCAGCACGTGCAAGTCAAATTTTATTGGATTTTATTGAAAGCAATGAGATCAAACATCATACCTTCATTGGGGACTTTTTAGAACAAACAACCATTAGATTTGGAGTAAGGTGATTTATTTCTACATTTATTGATTTTTTTAATCTGATTTTGGAGTTAACATAAAGTATCAACAACAGGTAAAATTTTTTTAGCTACTACAGAGGAAAATCTATTAATGACAGCGGTCGCTCTTCTTACGAAAATCAAATTATCAATTTTGGTAGAATCGATGATAACTTAATTATTATTAATTTAATCACCGTACATTTTGTTTATTTCAAATTAGTTAATATATATCAATTAACATTATCTGATCAATTAAACGTTTGTCGCCCCAGAAAAAAAACTACAATAATTAGCAAGTACTGATTCTTTCTGAGGGTGTGCTTGAAGTGACTTCTGGGGTGCCGGTGTGCTTGAAGTGACTTCTGGGGTGCCACAATGGTCCCACTTTGGTTTAGCAGCTTTCTTCCTCGTCCCAAAAATTGAGATTTTAATATAGTAACAGTAGTGCTTTGGTTAAATTACATAACTTTTATTTTCTAAAACACATTAAAACTACTTTAGACCGAAATATTTTCCTTGATAAAATAGTGTAATTAGGATCTTTCTTGATTGAGCATACATTTTTAATGAAAAGCGGTTTTTAATCATAAAAACATAAACTTTCGCAATTTCTACTCGTAATTTCGAACACTTTTTTTTTGAGTTTAGAAAACGTACATTTGGAGATAAATTAGACGGAATCTATATGTTTCCATAATAACTCTGGTCACTTATTCTACCGCGTTTTGATACTTAGGGAAAGGTCACGAATCTACACGAACCTACGTATATATATTTAAGGCCCAAATAGAAACATAAACGGGTATAGTGTAACTTGGTGATAAGTGATCAATCAGGAGTTGGTTCAAAAACAAAGAAATACTATACTGTAAGTGAGAAGTCGAACGTAGCTCAGTAGCTGTCGTTGGTGATTGGACGTAACCCTTCTGAGTTTTCTTTCCGATTTTCTGAATTCATTGCGACATAGTACATTGAGCCTTTGAGAGATTAAATTGTTTTGACTATTGCACAATCTCTAAACCCTTATTCTGTAAGTTACTCCAAATACGTATGTATCGAAAAGTATTAAAATAATTTCGCGTACACACAAACTTTAGGTTACTGTTGAGTGACAGATGAAAACTTCCAGACCTTGCAGCAGAGTGAAGGTGTATGCGTATAAGAAAAAGAAATAAGAAAAATATCTTTGGTTATATTAAATAAAAGTGTAACCACGATTTCCGTAATTTTATCACTATCTGAATTAAAGATTTTTAAGAAATTCACGTTTATATGAAGTTTCGGAATGACTGAATTCCTATTAAACAAAGTTTTACATTAAAAAAACAAAATTGTTGTCCACCTGTGAAGTCTGGCTATTCGAGGTCGTTTACTATTTCGAAGGTTGGAAATAGACGTAGAAATTAGAAGTGAACCAATTACCCGATGGCTGTTTCTACTGAAGATGTTAAAAGAGTTTTCGGTAATTAACCTTTTGCAATATATCCTGTTTTTAATGTGATTTAAATCTTACCGAATGTTCATTGTGATTTTTACATTACTTTCCGAGAGTTAAATTTCGTTTCACTCTACATTTCTAACATTTCAATTTTTATTTTAAAACTTATCCGAGTAATGAATGTTAGTAACGTTTTTGCTAAGTCAGATTAGAGCGTTTTAGCGTGTTGAGATGTTTGATTGTATTCGGGTAATTTAAAAATGAAGGAAATGGCGTAAAGCAACCCAGAACACAGAAACATGTTTGTTTAACAATATACAGGGGGAAACTAATGGATGTAGTGTAAGGCAATTCTTAGGAAGAACGCTAAGGTTTTTGATATTTACGAATTTACTTCACCAATTTTTGGGTGATTCCTGTATTTTGATGAGATAAATATTGCAAGATCTATCTGTCTTTATGTATTGTTAGTTTTTCTTATTTACTTCAAATCTCGAAATGTGTTTAAACATAAATTAAACAATTTTTTATTTTTATGTAAATCTCTTGATCTACATGTTCCATTAAAACTGTTTTAACCTAGCTTCCATTATTAACATTTATGTAATCTGAACACTTTAATCTCATTTTACACACTTGTATTAATTGTACATTTATTTAAGCTAAAACAAGCTTCAATTTTATCTATGAATATTTACAATGGTGCAGCGTAAGCTTAACCTTAAACATTTTATTTATTCAATTTACAATTAGTATTTCTGGTTATTGTAAACACATTAATACTCTTTATTTTGACTTTTTAAGGAACTTGGGACCTTTTCTTAATTTTAATATTCTGAAATCATAAAAAGGTAATGTCTTTTGCACAACTGTTCACCTAGTTAAAGTTTAACTAACTAATTTCACAGATGCTTCTTTTATTACATACAATTGTATTATTAATTTCTAAGTTAGTATACACCTATTTAGCGTAGGCAAAATAAAATTCAACACTGCCAAATAAGGCAATTGTTGTAAAATACAATCTTTGAGCTGAGCATGTACATTATGTACATTAGCTTGATCTCCATTTTAATAAAGCAGAATCAAATGTCCATTTGTTTCACGCAGTACTGGTTTCCGAACTTTTTAAATTGACAATTGAGGCTGACGCCTAGCAAGTAGTGAATGAAACTTCCTAAGTCCTTTAATACTTCAATTATAAATGGAAAACACCCTATTTATTCTTCACAGGGGGTTATTCAAGATAAAATTACTGTAGTTTCCGTGTCTTAAACTGTGATCTTAACGTGCTTTTGGCTAGATTTAAAGATTGAGTAAGGCGGGAAATGTTTGTAATAATCACACACCACTGAATTCATTTTACGACTTACTGTCACAACGCTTCGTACCGGTTTAACATGTGAAAAAATCACATTCCAGAACATTTTCTATAGACGAAAGCTAACGATAAAAAACGTCATAATCAACATATAATCTTTCAGTCAAACATTCAGTAGTAAGTTGTGAAAAACTTCAAATGAAGGTAAATTTTAGCTGCCCCGAAGTGATCCTGGAAATGAATACTGTCCTACTACTATGACTAATAAGGATTCCCTCAATTCTATACTCAACTCTGCACCGGTGCTATTATATGATAATGAATGTCAAATGTGTCTTTTGATTACATATAATAGTGTGACTACATTTTGATATATGTTTTTTAATTATTGTATTTTTCGTCCGTGGAGTACCCCAGAATGTCATTTTCAAGACTGTTCAGTAATAGTTAGTAGTATATAATCTATTAAAGAATGAATGAATGAAGATGAATTAAAAAATGATTTAAATGGCAAGAAGCATGTCTTATAGATTTTATAAATATTACTTAAGTTAAAACAATATAAGGTAAAATTATATAAAGTGCGTTTGTCACACAAGGTTAAGGTGACTTTGTTTAAGAAAAAAATCAAGAAATCGGTAATTGGACATTTTAAATATGTTAATTCAAACAGAAAGTACATATATCATAGAATTCGTTCACAGAAAAGTGATTTAAATGCAAAAACGAGCATCCGTAAAGTATGAATAAAGCACACTATTTTTTTCCAAATTTAAATTTACATGAGTCTGTTGATCTTCACCTTGTGGCAAATGCCATTATAATATTTCACTTTGAACTAATTAGCTAGACATTTTTTGAACAATAATTAAAAAATTAATCTCACCTTGTGTCAAATTCACAGGTTTAGTAGTTTCTTCATTAATAATTGACCATGTAATTAACGAAGAACTGGTAGTTTGTTCAACGGTTGGCGGTGGTTGTAACGGTTTAACCTGTTCAATTTCGTTGGTGATCGGATTTCCAATTACAGAAGAATCATTTAAAATCGTTGTTGTTGGAATAACATTTTCGTGTGCTGTGCTAGACGATACAACTTTTTCAGTACTTGTACTTAGCTTAGTTGTAGTGCTTGAAGTTGTAGTTTGTGTTGTAGTGGTCGATGGTTTTCTTGAAGTTGTGGTGGTAGGAGTAGACGGTTTAGTTATTTTTGTACCTACAGTTGGTACGATTTTGGTAGTATAGCTTGTAATAGGTTTTTTAGTAACTACAGGTTTTGTGGGTTTAGTCACCACTTTTATAGGCTTTGTAGGTCTGCTAGTTGTGGATGTTGTTGATTTTATCGGTTTTAAAGGTTTTGTTGTGGTTACAGGTCGTATTGGTCTAGTTATAGGCCTAATAGTCGCTGACGGTCTGGGTTTAAGTGTTGATGATGTCTGTTTAGTTTTGGTTGTAAGTGATATTGGCTGTAATGTTGTCAATGGTGTTTTAGTAGGTTTGACAGTAGTATTTGCGGGTGGCGTATATTTCTCAATTGTTTGGAATGTTGATAACTTATAATTCACCTCAGTTGTTTTAGTAATATTTTCAGGTGTTGTGGTTGTAGTTGAGCTTGTTGTTTTTTGCGTGAAAACTGTTGAAATTGTGGATGGTGTACTTGTAGACGTGCTTAATGAAGTGGATAATACTTTTGTTGTGGTTGTACTTATATCAGTTGTAATTTCTGGAATTTTGCTTGTTGGATGTTTGGTTGTGTTTGATACTCGACTAGGTGGTTCCCGTGCAGGAATTATTGCTGTATCTATTGTGTTACCAGAAACGTCGTGCACTGGTTTTATATGACAACATGAACCAAAATAGAAACCGTCTATACAAGTTCCTAAATGAGTTCCATTTGCTTTTAGACAGTCGATTGCGAACATACATATTCCTCTGTCGTTACTTCTTCTTGATACGCAGGGTAGGTTTCGAATGTTTCTTCCCACTCCTGAAACAAAAAAAATATATAATAACAGTGCACACTAAAGGAAGGAATGCACGTGCTTAGGGATATTCAATTTGTTTACATCTGACACCGTAGTATCTAGTGTGAACGTTTGCAGTACATTAAATCAATACAAGTAACTTCTCAAAAAAATAAAAGCTCAAGTTTAGCTGGAAAGTTAAGAGATTTAATGTTTCTATATTTCTGTTAGCAATTGTTATTGTTATTTTATTATTAACGACTACTGATTACTTTATACTTTTGGCAATATAACACATGAAGTAACAAACTCCACTTGCACAATACAAAATTATCCAATTTGTTATCAGATTATCAGATCAGGTATAAATTGTTGCTAAGGATCCTTTCAATGTCAAAAATGCAAAGATGAAATTTATCCAAGTGTATCATTTTAATAGAACTACAGAACGCTTATTCATGCTAGATTGGTGAATGTAAAAGTAGCAGTTAGGAGATCAAATTTTGATTTTATGTTAGGTGAACACCTTTCCTTAATTAATTTCTAATTGTGTTAAATTCATGACAATTTGGAAGTCTCCAATTATATATATTTAATGGTTTCTTCATGATGTCGTCTAACTATGACTCACTTGTCCAGATTCACTTGAAATTTTCCACTATAGACTTGTTGATCAACATTAACCACACTAAGATTTCATTAGTCATTTCTAAATTTTATTATTGTTATATTATTAAAATCTATCATCTTGGAAGCTTCCTAAGAACTACTTTAACAGAGGTTTAAATTTACATGGACTATTCCCTATGACAGCTGCAATAAACTAATGCAGCATTACAAACTTGGTCCGTCATGTTAAATATTTACTAAAGCCTGTTTGGCATAATTGATTGCCATGATTTAGTGCTGTTTTGGAAAGATAATCGACATCTAGTGATTTGAAACTGTGAATTATGTTATACTTATAAAGGAGCCAATTTTTTTAAACCCCTTTACAAAACCGTAGAACGATTGTGACTGGGAGTCTTTAGCCCAAACTACTGGTTTATTCAATAACAAACAAATTTATATAGATTTTGCATGTTGAGGTGAAACATTTTGATTGGTTACATTGTTTTAGTTTTTGTTAGTCTGCATTCAGCATTATTCTTATTCATTAAATTAGTAAAAATATTCATGTATGACATATATCTCGTAATAGAAATTCAGATATTTAGGCAGGGGTTGAAAATAATTTGCAAATACATTAAAGCAATGTGCATAAATATAACTTAAATCGTATATTTAAGTTCAAAATAAGTTTACAAGTCAACATTCAAAACTATTAAATAAAAATAAAATGTTTAAACTATGATATAATTTAGTTTGAAGGTCAAAATATAGAGGTACCACTTATTGATAAGATTTATACTAAATTCAACAAAAAGTGATAAGAAATAAAACAAATTAAATAGCTTGGGAAATTTTTATAAAGGCGGTTTAAAATTGACCTTTTAATTGATTTTGATCGGGTAAAAAATAATTCAGTTATATCAGGATATATAAATTATAAGAATGAAATTTCATCGCAATATCCCTAAACCCTCCCAGTGTTCCTGAGTGCTTCAGCACGTTAGTCAAATCTTAGCCTGTTCGGAAATACTAACAGTAAAAAAAAATACTGACAAATCAGAAATTGTATGTGGTTCTATGCTTAAAATTTAGACCACGAGCTAGGAAATTAATCAAGACCTTCTAGAAAGTTGGCTTTATAAATTTTCATTAGTAGTTGGAAATATTCCTACACCTTCAAGGGTGAATATATATAAATAAGAGTAAGAAACGAAAGGGAGGGAGTCTGCATTTTACATCAATGCGGAAATGTTGAAATTACCATTTGTCGGCCATTTTTATTATTGTAATTTGAAATTGTAAATAATTTCAAATATTAAAATTGAAAGTTTTTCTCAGCAATAATTTAAACATAAAGTTGCTGAAATCTATTCGGGAATATATGCTAGATTTAATATACCCATGTGTTAAATTGTGAGATTTGGTTAAACATATAAATGTGTAACGAACCGCAATTCATTACTACTGAATTTTTTTAATTAATTATTTAACAATCAGCCCTCGTAAAAGAAATGATGTAAGATTTCTTAGTATTCAAACACCTGCAAGACTTAATCTAATATTTCTTAGTATTCCGTATTACTCAGTACCTAACTTAATATTTCTTATTATTTCGTTTGATTGCACAACAAAAATTAATTTGTTTCCCCTCCAACGTAGATTTCACAAAACATTCAATGTTTTATACGTCAGAGTAATCTCCGCCAATTACAGAAAGGATTCCCCCAAACGGAAGCCACCACCGCCTACAGAGAGTCCCCTATAAGAACCGCGCCGCGCACCTTTTAAAAGCATTAAGTATTAAGAATTATTAAGTCAGTAAGTAGTAGCCGTAGCCGACCAGACCAGTAGCAGCAGTAGAAGAGTTCCGTCGCGCCTCGTGAACGCATCCCGCCGCCGAGAATTATTTAGTTGGTTTTACCAGCTCCTATATTAGTTAGTGCGTTAGACTAACTCCGGTTCCAGAACACCTGCACGTGACGGTTGCGTTAAAGGAAATCGCCGCAGACCTAGTGATAGCCACCGCGAGTTTAGCTTCCTGTATTTGCAAACGCGCACCGCGAACCTTTTGTAAATCAATCGCTATCCTCGATCTTTGTGATTAACGACACGTAAGTCTGTAGAGTAATTCAGTACATAACACACAAAAACCCCCAAACAGCAACGGGCTAGGCCACGAAGCAGTCGGGAGTATACACACACATAACACACACAAAAACCCCCAGACAGGAACGGGCTAGGCCGCGAAGCAGTCGGGAGTATACACACCCATAACACACACAAAACCCCCAGAGAGCGACGGGTCACCCCGAAGCAGTCGGGAGTAAAAATACACACAAAAACCCCCAGACAGCAACGGGCTAGGCCACGAAGCAGTCGGGTGTAAAAACACACACAAAAACCCCCAGACAGCAACGGGCTAGGCCACGAAGCAGTCGGGAGTATACACACGCTTCACACACACAAAACACCCAGAGAGCGACGGGTCACCCCAGAGCAGTCAGGAGTAAAACCACACACCACTCTACCATATACCTGACGACGGGAGCTAAGTAGGACTGTATAGACCTGCAGCTTTTATCATTTACTCTCACTTACATTCTAAACACCTGAATTCACCAGCTCGCTGGCGAAGACCGAAGTGCCTGTAATCACAAACGAATTAAACGTAGAGTATCCGTCAAAGACCTGTAGTAGAAGAAAACCGTACATCGATAACCACGCGCTTAGTAATCGAATTTCAAGAAAGCAATCAATTAATTGTTTTCCACCAGCTTGTTCCGCAAGTATAAAAACCGCCTTTAATAAATACGCGTTTTGTGCGTATACAATTAGGTAACGTTCGTTTATATCTACGTGAGATTTCCTTCATTTGCATAAAAGAAATCACCACCATAAAATTACATCCCAGAAGATAACGCGCATATATATTAATTATACAACCAAACGTGTATAATCAGCCCAGTCTAAATTTAATGCGAGAGTAAACCTCTGGAGGTAGTCATATTTTCGAACGTAATAGATCGCGAAGGTAAATTGCTTCACCAAGCATGCGCGCCTGTCCGTCTTCCAGAAATTACTGAAGGTAAAGAGCAGCAAGCTCGTCCTGCGTACAACCGTGAACTCGGGATATCGATTTTCACTAGTGACCTAGATCTGCGCAACCCCCGTTTCAAATAACCAGTAGTTTTTTTATAAATTCTTTTCTTTTGTAGACAGGGCCGTATCCAGCATAAATAATTAATTAAACGCAACGTTATTAATCATTTAAATATTACGTTCCTCATTGAGTGTAACTACGGAGTATTAATATTTATTTACAGAAACGACTTCGACAGCAATAAGCCGTCGTATCGAGCGAGTGGAAGGAAGTAGGACATCCAAATTCGCCGTCCAAACCGAGTGGATGCCCCCGACGCCGCCGTCTAAATCTTAAAGTCAAATTGTTTTCTCATTCTTTACGTTTATGTTAATTGTTAACAAGGTAGTTATTTAGTTTAAGTGTGAATATATTAGAACTGTATGGAATAGGATAATATATTTTTAAACCGTTTTACTATGATTATTTTATGTGGACAGTGTAAAGCTAAAGTTTAAATATTCCGGCGAACCCACCCCCTCTTTAGTTTCTAATCTAAAGACCGATTGCAGTTTAGCCGCGGCAAATATAAAAAACTGTGAAAAGGGCAGTACAAATGTGTATAGTGCATTTAAGTTAAACAAGTCTATATTCAACAAAGGAGTGTTCTGTACTCGCTTTCCGTTAAGGGAACTAATAAATTAATTTATATGTATGATTATAGCAAAAGGATTTGTTAAATCGTATTTAAACTTGGAACTTAATAAACAAGCAGATTAATGTAAACGTTTTAAACAATTGCGTCTTAAATTGGAATAGTATTGCAAAATAAATAGTTTAGTTCAAATATACCATAACCTATTTATACATGTAAGTGAAACAGCTGTATGACTCGAATAAAAAACAAATTGGTTATCATGAAACCAATTGTAGTTCCAGGTGATTGAAACATTGTTATACCACACTTACCTTGGGATATATACTAGTCTCCCAACATATAGTGAACCAAAAGGAAATCGAACGGTGGATTATTACTCCAACGATATAAGACATTTTACGTATTATATAATATTGCAATATATCAATGGCCGCGTGCTGAAAGTATATTTCATTTTCTTTTTTTTTATGATTCACTACACTTATTGATAGAGTAAATAGACTGTATCAGAACTCGACCATTGAATCTATATGTTACATGTACGTAAATTAAATATAATAGCGGGATTTAGGGATGCTAGGTTTATATAGAAGAAGTCAATGTTAATGTCTGTGACGTTATACAATAAATTTGTTACACTTATATTTAATAGAAAATAATTTTAGTTTCTCAGGTATATCGGTCTTACTTTAAAAGGGAACCCCATTTTATTTTAAGCCTATATATTTCGTGTTGGATTAAGACTTCATTAGAGCAACTAAAATAAAATGTATTAACATTAACATATTATTGAATAAACTAAAAATAACTAATTAATGGTATAAAAATATACATATACAACGTGCCCAAGATATGGATGAACAGCATGGAGATCTTGAAAACGGTATGAGATACGAAGGCGGTTAAATTAGAGAAAAGTTGTATAATTTAGGGCATGTTCACATATAGTTTGCAAAAGTTCATTATTGTTTATCGTTTTCTAGATTTAAAACAAATGCGATTTTTGAGTTTTTCTTTTTTCGTAATTCCTTTATTTATTTTAAAAGATTTTTAAAAACTAAAGGTACTTCTTCATTGTCACTTTTTGAATTCTATTAGATCGTGTTTTCAAATATTTTATTCGATGTTTCATTTCCGAGAAATCATCAACTTTATTTTTTTATATCGCCGCAACCAACGAAACACCCTGTATTCGATAGTATTTTTTATTACGAATTTAACCATGGTTTTGAAGCTGAAATTTTTACATTTCTCATATATCAGTTAAAATTAGAAGGCTTTGATAAAATAACACTTGTTTAATATTTTGTTGAAAACTGTTTAACTTAGTTTTATTGCATTGAGGTCGTTGTTGTTATTTGAATTGTACGTATTTTAAGATGTTTTTATTACCATTACTTCGTGGGTTATTTTTTTTGTTTTTTTTTAAATTAATTTATAATTAATTATAATATTTGGATAAATATTAAATACGAAGGCAACCTGGTAAATCCATTTTTAGACGTTTGGAATCAAATTTGAAAGAATTTGGTTCATTTACAAAACCTGCCCTATCCCGTCAAAAAACAATCTGATGACGAAAAAGCTAATACCGTTTTACAAGCCGTTGTTGAAAACCCTGAAATATCGACAAGACAAATTGAACATGGTACTGTTATAGACAATTCTATAGCACAATTCATTTTAAATAAGAATAAATTTCATTCATATGCATCTCGAGTTTGCCAGGGTCTTAGCTAATCAGGAGCGGCGAGCATGTTTTTACGAATGGTATACTAGAAAATGTGACTAAGATCCAAATTTTCCTTTTACAATAATTTGGTCTAATGAAAGCATGATAACCAACAATGGAATTTTCAACCGACGCAACAAACATTATTGGGCAAAACAAAATCCTTATTTAAAAAAAGAATTAAGACATTAACATAGATTTGGATTTAACATGTGGATGGGCATTTTGGGACGAAAAATAATAGCACCTTTTATTTACCACAACTACTTAAATGTCGAACAATATCTGAACTTGCCAAGGACTGATTTGCAAAATACCTGGGATGAATTACCTCCAGCACTTGTTAAAAACTGTTGGTTTCAATAAGATGCTGCCCCAGCACATAACTCAAGAAAGTACAGGACTATCTGTCATTGCGGTTTAAAGGAAAATGGGTTGGAACTTACTGTGCAGTAGCTTGGCCAGCCCGATCACCCGATTGAAGTCCGTTGAATTTTTTCTGTGGGGTTACCTGAAAACCCAAGTGTATGAGGGAGTTTTGAAAATGAAAAGCAATTGTTAGTATCGGTTATGGCAGCAGTTAATACAATTTCGCCAGAAATTCTAGACCGTGTTTAAATTCTTCAGTAAAGAAAGCTTACCTGTATCTAGAAAATAACGGCAACCTATTTGAACAGTTATTGTGATTATTTATCTTTAATTAAATAGGTTTAAAAGATTAGAGTTGTTAAATTTGTACATAGAAAAATATTATCAAGTACTAATATTAATCCGAATTTTCCTTAAAAATTAACTTCAGAACCATAATGTGTAATGCATGGTTAAATTCGTAATAAAAAATACTATTGAAGACAGGGTGTTTCGATGGTTGCGGCGATATAAAAATATAAAGTTGATGATGGTTTCTCGGAGACGAAACGTCGAATAAAAAATTTGAAAACGGCATCTAATAGAATTTAAAAAGTACCTTTGATTTTTAAAAATCTTTTAAAACAAAAGAAGGAAGTACGAAAAAAGAAAAACCCAAAAATCGCATTTTGTTTTAAATCTCGGAAACGATAAACAGAAATGAACTTTTGCAAACTACATGTGAACATGCACTAAATTATACAATGTTTTCTAGTTTAACCGCCTTTTTTCAAATTGTAGGTTATAGTACTAGCAATTTAGCCAAGTGACTATAGATTAGCTCCAAAATTAATTTTATTCACATACCAGGTGAACCTTTAAAAGAAATTTTAGGTTAAATTTTGTAAGACCCTGTGGAGTCAACTGAACAGAGCCTTATATTAGTAGCACTTTCTTTTTGATTCACCTTTTCATCTTTATTATTAAAGGAGATTGAGAGGTTTTTTGTGAACTTATGCACTAGGGAAAAAAATTATACCTTAATGTTTGAGACCTTAATCTCTAAAATTAATTTAGAAAAATAAAAAAAAATCAACAAAGTCTATACGAAAGTCATATAACGAGTCATTAGTAGCGGGTATTACCACCTCTTGCAGCATGAATAGCCAGACAACGTCGCGGCATGCTTATAATCCGCTGTCGAATCTCTTCTTGAGGGAACTGTTGCCAAATCTTACTCAGCCTCACCCGAACTAGTTTAATCCTGCTGGTGGCCGTTCCCTTACTTTTTTTGCCCATTCTATCCCATAAATGTTGAATTGGGTTCAGGTCAGGACTCTGTGGTGGCTAATTCATAACTTCAATACCCACACTTCTTCGAGGAAAGTGTGTACCACATACCATAACTGACCCATCATAGCTCACAGTAGGTACAAAGTTGCATTGAACGTATCTCTCTCCTGGCCTCCTATACACCATATTACGTCATTACGTCATTACTAAAAAGATAAAATCTAGACTCGTCCCCAGTCCTCATCTTGCCAACTCTGTGCTCAAGAGCACATTCCAAGCATTGTCGTCTATGTTCTCTAAGTGTTGGACTAGTGGCAGCCTTGAAGGCCTTATTTGATTTTCAGCAAGTTTTCTGTACTTTGACTTATTGGAAAATTGTAGCGTTCTATAAATTGCCGTGTAATAATGTACTGTTCGCAAACCTTGTTCTAATAGCCAGTAAACGTGTATAACGGTCTTATCTGTGATCAGTTAGTCGGGAACGACCTTGTCCACGTTTACTCGTGTTTCTTCCAGTTGTCCCTAAACCGCTTTAAAACACGAAAAATGTTTGCCTGAGAAACCGCAAACCGCTGAGCTAACTGCATTTAAGTATATCCTTCTTGATAAAGCGCAACAACTACCGCACATTCAGCGTCAGATAAATTTTTGCATTAATTTTTAAACCATAAATTAAGAAATACATACAACTTAAAAATAACGTTTAAGTGGCTAAACTAACTCCAAAACAACGTAATTGACATTTCAAAATCTTGACACAATGTAAAATGTCTTTTGCTTTAAGCAAGACATGCTAGATGTTTCTTTATATTTTAGAAAAAAATCATGTAAAGACAAAAACTTCTGTATCAACTTTAATAATAAAGATAAAAAGGTGATAAAAAGAAAGTGCTACTAACAAGCAGCTCTATTGACCAATTCACCCCACAGGGTATTTACCCTAATATTTTTTTTAAGGGGAATCACTTTATATATATATGAATAAACTTAATTTTGGGCTAATCGATAGTCACTTCGCTGAATATATTTTATATATATATATATATATATATATATATATATATATATATAATAAGAATTTTAAAATATAAATGAAAATGCTGATAAGATTATTTATGTCACTTCTATATTTAATAGAAATTTTGTTTTGGCACGTGCGGTTTGGCGCATAATCGTTTTGGCGCAGAATTGTTTTGGCGCAAATCGCTTGTATTACTTATAAAACGAATACTGATTTTACCCTCTATTGTACATTGGTTCCAATGTTACATATAATAATTAATAAAGGCGGTTCAAATAATTTTGCAATTGACTAACTTTGGGTTAATGTTGTCAATTAAGAAGTATTTAGGTTAATGTGGAATGTTCAGTTTAATGGAAGACTAAATTAGAAAACAATAATTAACTAATGAGGCTCCCTATTGTATATTTAAAATTTTCTGGTTTTATTTAAAAATCTATTATTTACCATTATGAATTTTATCAATTGATTGTTGATGAGCTTTAAGCTATTACAGTACTTTCTAAGTACCTTATTTCGCCTATTTAAAGTGTGTTTGGGGTTATTAGGGTTTCGTCGTATCCTCATTGATTATTAGTGCGGTCAGTCGTTGTAAAATGTCTGGTGTTTCTTCTAAGTGCGGTAAAGAAAAAATTGTACATGATGGTTTTTTGTACACTTTTGATGGTAAAAGTTCGGATGGCGAAAAGCTGTTTGGAGGTGTGAAAATAAGAGCACGTGTAAAGCAAGGATCCACACAGTTCGAGAACGTGTAGTTAAGGTTCTTCACGAGCATTGACATGAAAGTTCAGCCGCCAAAATTGAAGTAGACAAAGCTGTTACAACAATTAAGAGAACAGTTGAGATTACCTGCGAGAGTACCATTCAGTTGGTAAACCAAGGAGTCGCTAATTTTTCTTAAGCAGCACAAGGAACATTTGCTAAACACGCCAACATTAAGCAAATAATTCGACGAAAAAGCAGAGAAATAGCCGCAGTACCTGCAAATCCACTAACTTTGGAAGAACTTGCAATTCCAGACAACAACCAAATTTACATCAATTCACAAGATACAGAAGAAAACTTTTTGTTAGGCAACACCGGCCCCGGACGAAATCGAATTTTAATATTTGGCCGACAGCAGCGTCTAGTATTGTTGAGAGAATGTGAAAAGTGGTTGACAGAACATTTAAAATGGCTCCTCCTTTATTTTCATAAGTATTTGTGGTTTTGGTAGAAAAAAACGGTGGAGTTCATCCAACAATATATCATCTCCTGCCTAATAAGCAACAGGAGACCTAACAACGAATTTTTCACTTAATGAACGACATTGTGCCTGAACTGGGGCTCCAATTCATATCTTGTGGTTATGAATTAGCGATTATTAGAGCCATTCAAACCATATATCCAAATACTGACATATGTGGATGTTTTTTACATTTATGTATAAATATGAAAAAACATGTTGGAGAGCAAGGTCCCAACCATAGTTACAATAACGATGCAGACTTTGCTCTAAATGCAAAAATGATAATATCGCTTGCATTTGTACCTATCAACGATAGACACTGCAGTAGATGCTCTAGCTGAAGGACTCCCTCAAGCATTACAGCCAATACCACAATGGTTTGATGATAATTATATCGGTAGACTCAATAGAGGAAGAGTCGGTAGGCGACCTCAGGTGTTCTCAAATGTGGTCTGTGTGTGATCGAGTATTAAGAGACGATGACAGAACAAATAATCATGCCGAAGCAGCCCACAGACGACTTCAAGAAGAGCTTTCAGGAGATCATCCAAGCATATGGAAGTTCATTGATGCTTTGAGGGCGATTCAAAAACGTAGACACGTGTTTTATGGACAGCTGGTTGCTGGCCATGATCCTCCTCCAAAATTGAAAAAATACAGAGAATGATAGGCGGATAGAAACCATCGTAACTGATTAACCGAATAGAAATGTAGTTCAATATTTGAGAGGTGCCTACAACTTTAGTTAGGGAATTAATTGTTTATGTATATAGTACACTTTGCACTGTATTTTTCATGTACATGGTAAACGTATTTTGTATTTTCGTTTGTATATATGTACTGTGACGCCAAAACGCTCGCGCCGAAAGATACCTTACGCCAAAATACTTGCGCCAAGACCCTCGCGCCAAAACATTACCGACCGAAAGTGAAATTTCTAGTACTGAAAAATCAGATATTGTGTATTGTATACCATGCATGAACTGCAATCTTCAGTATATAGGCGAAACATCACAAAACCTTTGGAAAAGACTTAATCATCATGAATACGATTGCAGAATAAAACCATATTGGTCACCACCCTTTGCTACACAAACAAACATCATGTAGAGACTACGTAAACATAAAGATCATTGCTAACAAAAGAAATCATGAAAGAAGAAAATTTCTAGAAATGTTATATATTATATATATATATATATATATATATATATATATATATATATATATATATATATATATATATATATATATATACTATATATACTATTGTAGTATTTCATCCTACCATGTTTAAATGCGTTTTTCACCTTTCAACCTGCATACACATAAGTAGAAACACAAGGTTACGCAGTCGACTATTTTTATAATTATGGTTTACACTATTATTATCATTAATTTTTAAGTTTAACTTTTATATTCAGATTCTAGTTATTTTGATAAATTATTATTGTTAAACATTTCTTGGGCTTGTTCATTTCATTCCGATTAAAATAATTACACATGATTTTTTCTCAAACAAATAAGAAAACTAGGATACTACAAACATTTTTTATCTGTTTTCTGTCTATTTACGGGTGAAAAAAGTTACATACAGGGTGAATTTTTGAGATGAACCAGATATGGCAGATTTCTAAATCCGGCCCTGTAAATCAATTCAAATTATGGTATTTACCATACTGGAGCACAGTGTGTCGTTACTATTTATTTTAAAGATTTCTTTTTAATAACTAAACATTATTATGCAGTAAGATATTTCATTATTGCCAATTTTCAATTTGACTCTAAAATGAATCTTTAATTGAAAACGTGAGGTAAGTGTAACAAAAAATTCAAATACCCAGGTTTAACTGTCTATTAATACGCTCTGAAAAAATTATATCAGATTTTAGAGAAATCATATACAGGGTGAAGTATTGGATATGAAGCGGTTCCACAAATTTTCTCGAAGACGGTCCTGGATTTTTTTAATTCTGAATATGTCAGTTAGTTGCTAGACACGAATACACACTTTCACCAAAAAATGAGACAAATTGACGAAACATTGTTTTGGTGAAGATCCATAATTCACCCTGTATATTAATAAACAATACAAGAAGACATTTTTTAATGGTCATTTGATAATCCCCTAAGGTGCCTCTACTTATGGTAGAAGTATGTACAGTTCCTCGTGACTCACCCTGTATATATATATATATATATATATATATATATATATATATATATATATATATATATATATATATACTGTTGTAGTGTTTCGCCCTACCATGTTTAAATGCGGTTTTTACCTTCCAACCTACATATACATGTGTAGGTACAGAAAGTTACGCAATCGACTTTTTAGCTCATTCTACTACGTTTGGCCAAGTTTCCCCAAGATCGGTCATTGTGTGGGGGGGGGGGCATGCGTGCGTGTGTGTACGGGTCCGGGTGCGCGCGTATGTATATGTTAGTATCCACGATAACTTCACAACCATAATACGTACGTACTATGTTTTATATTTAAGCCTCATTTCATTTCTCCTGCAGCTGATAGTGTACATGTACGCGTGTCGGCGTGTGTATCACGATAACTTCAGTAGGGTAATACGTACATACCTGCCAGTTTGTATTTAGAGCTTCATTTCATTTCTCCTGGAGCTGATTTGATTTTGGGAGAAATCCAGCGACAGAGAGGTTGTTTTATTAGGGACAGTTTTTTTGTTTTTATGAAATATTTCTAAAACAACTGCATATTTCCAAGATATTAAAATACGCAGATGTAGACTTTAAACATATCGATTAACTATATTAATTTTATAAGAAATATTTTTTAAAGGATATTTAATTTTACATAATTTTTTTATAAGATTTGTTAATGTTGTGTCTGTTAATCTCTACCTGACATGAAGCTTTAAATGTTGCTCTAACATACATTAGTTTTTGTTTTTATAATGTTGCGTGTTTTCGGTATGAACGTATAAAAAAGATGTTTCATAGTTATCCTAAACAAATTACCTATAATTAAAATTATTTCATGCCTTTTAATTTCCACTCTGTAGGTTGGAAGTTCGTGTGTTGTTTAACACCAGATATTTCCCTTTTTATTTCGATTTTAATTGAAAGTGGACCGTATTACCCTAATGTTCCTTAATTGAAATGTGATTAGAAAATGTAATATGCCAATAGAGTCGTATTAAAATAAAACATTATAAAGTCAACTTTTTACAATTAAACGCCAATATTCAATTGAAACTATTATAAGTTTTTGATATTTACGGCCAGATTTTAATCAGAAATTATAAAGAATACAGATCCCTATCTCAAAAAATTGACCTAATGATGACACGTAGAAAACGAAAGCTTGCTTAAATTTCTATTTTTATAGACTTATGGAACAGAAAAAAGTGCTCTAATAAATTTAAAAACAAATGAGTAAGCAATTAAAAGCCAAAGTTATTTTGGTACTGTAGGAGTCCGCATTATATACCGCAACTGCAGTGTTAAACCAACTTCGTATTTTTTAGAGCTTCCGAGATCCCCGTGTAAAGACTCGAATTTGTAACACCTGTAGGAAGACAAAAATTTTATAATCAAGAAGAGGTCTGGCTAAAGGAGGTTATCTGGTCATACAAAAAATAGATTAAACGAAGAAATGAGCTTTCTTAAAATACAAATGAAAACTGAAATGAAGGGTGGGCACATTTCATGAGAAAAGCCGATTTTCTTATAAAAGCGCTCATTATTGTACAAAGAAAAATAGGAATTGAGACAGATAAAGTAGCTATAAATTAAACAAATTTATGACAACCGTAAAAACCTCAGGGTTTGTATGTAATGTTAATCAAGGAAATGGTCTTAAACTCAAATGAACATTAAAGGTGCAAAATGCAAAAAAGAGCACAAATCCATTATAAAATAATAAATTTGCTTGCCGTTCCCCATCCCGTTTCTTTCAAAGGCTAAAAATATATCTTATTGTTTAATTGCAAATAGCTAATTATAACTTCTAATAATTAATCTAATTCATACTAATTTAAAGCATGGGAAACATGATTACAGAATTTCAATAATGTATAAATTAGTTGTGACAGTAAAATAATTTTACTTCTGTACTCAATACTAAAAGTTCGAACATCTTGTTATGTAACGGTGTACACATTCCATACAAAACAGCTGACTCTTGCTCTCTCTATTTCTTCTTGTTGCGTCACTAATACCGTTACCTTGACCTAGTGGAAGTATCATTATGGTAGGCTTTGGTTAGCTACCTGGCTTTGAAACTCACCTTACTAAAGTGCATTTGAAATGCACCTAACGTTCACAATTTGTAAATTGTAAATTAATTTGCATGTCAGTGACTTTGCAGCAAGAGGTCGAGTTTAAATATAGAACGTGTTAGGAGTAATGATAATATCTGAAGACGACACATTTCACTTTCTAAACATGGGTAGCTTCAAGTTATATGAGCCTTAAAACTAATGGGTTTTTCTATCAGATGATTGACAGGTTTATCTCATCAAAATTCCATACCCTTAAGAGTTTCAACTTGATTATTTTCCAACGAACATCATTTAGATTAGAATGTTATTGGAACATTATATTTTAATTGCAAAATAACTTCACACGCACAATTTGCAACTGTAGTAGTTATTAACCAACACGAAAGAAATATGTACAACTGTTAAAAAAAACATTTGGTGAAATTGTGTAAAACGATATACATTGCTTTTAAGTTTTAATAATTAAATTTTAAACGAAATGGCGTACTTTAACTGTGTACAGTTTAAATATTATTCAGAAACTCTATACTGCTAAATATATATATATATATATATATATATATATATATATATATATATATATATATATATATATATATATATATATTATATCATTTAGCGCAATGGTATGGAATATTGCCTACAGTATTTAAACCATATTAGACTTCACACGTTTTAACGGTGTCAAGATGAAATCGGTCAGATAAATATTAAGTTATTAGAACTAATGGTAAAGGTGTGATCTAATGCAAAATACTTACTGCTAATTTTCTTTTTATAACTAATACTAATGAGTTTCTGAATCTTAGCGTATTTCCCGTTTCGTGCGTTCCCCTTTCGAGCGTCGAAACATTCTACTTGAAATGTTCCCCTTTAGGGAGTTCAAAAAATATTTCATTTTCTTAAATCCCATCCCGTGCGTTAAATTTATAAGTACAGTATTTATAACTATATCAGTGTTCAATTGAATGCAGAAAGTTCAAAGGATTAAATATTCTCATTGTTTTAAATTCCATAAAACTAATACAAAATAACATAATAAAATACAGCCGCTATCAAGTACTTTTTTTATTAATTCTTTTGTATTAAAAGAAAAATTTCAATCAATATTGCATTGATTAAACGACCTATTTGATATTTCCCTATTAAATTTTAAAATTGTATTGTTCAGCAGAGTAGATAATGGGGATTAACCTTATCTCCTTGTCTTAATTACATGTTTCCTTATTAAGTGTTAAAATCGCATAGTACGGGGTGGGCCATTAACAAAGGAGGCCGGCTGTATATGCGAAACTATGTATTGCACAGTTTCGGGAAAAAAATAATGATAAAAGTGACCGAGAGACATTGCTGTAATTTTTTCAAGTTCCTAAAATATTAAAGGTACATAAATGAGATTCCGTTGACATAAGGAATGACGTATATGTCAGAGGCGTAGATATTGGGGGCATTTGAAGTATTTAACACCGTAACTTCTGCGTCACTGGTATAAAATGAATTTCAATGGCAGTTTTTGAATATCCAAAGTCTTTTACATGAAAAATGTTTACCTTGTGTAAGCTCTAAAGTAAGTAGTTTTCGAGATTGGAATATTATGAGAAGATACATATCTTGTTCCGGGCATTTATTAGTTGCAAATTAACAATCTAATAGGTAAGTAGATTTCGCAATATTTTAGAAGCGAATTTCAAAAATACTGTCATTATTTATATGACAGTTTAATTTTAATTCTATAAGTAACTCACTTTGAGTTACTTGCGGAGTTCCTCAAGGCTGCGTCCTTTCTTCCACACTATTTCTAATATATTATAACGATCTTTGTAATGGCAATCTGGCGGGAAGGATCACAGCGTTTGCTGACGATACAGTACTCACATATGTAGGGGATACCTGGAATGATATACACTCTAAAATTAGCCAAGATATCAAAGATTTGAATGTATGGTTTAAGAACAACAAACTGATGCTTAATATCGATAAAACAAATGTTGTGTATTTTAATTTGTCAACAAAATTAACCACTACCCATATGTCACTTCAATTTCACAATAACTGCACTCAACAGTCATCCTGCACATGTCCATCGGTTTGTCAGGTTAAAATTCAAAAATATCTAGGCGTTATTTTAGATACCAAATTAACGTGGAAATGGCACATCGATAATTTAAAGACAAAGCTATACGGCACAGCTAGAAAAATCTATACCCTAAGAAAGGTTCTAACCGCTCATGCCCTGAAAATGATCTATTATTCATATATGCATTCGCATATTAGTTACGGTGTTTCTTGTTGGGGAGCTGCAGCATATACTAGATTACAATCAATTGCTAAGTTGTAAAGAACCAGAGTCTTGTACTTATATGTTTTAGAATAAATTATGTATGGACCATCCTGTATGTACGATTTCATAAGTTTACGCGATATTGCACAACGAATAATTTATTCATCACCGCTGACGTGTAGTTCTAAGAAACCGTAAGTTTCTGCACGTCAGAACGATTTTAACCAATCGCATAATGGCATTCCCCGCACGGTAGCCGCGAGGCCGCCCACGGATGCACCTTTATAAACTCGCGACGCGCATAGGTACTACTGTACTCCTGTACTCCTGCAGTAAGTAGAAGTAGAATCTCCGTAGATTCAAGTTAAGCCGATATCCAGCAGCCGCCACCGTTCCGTTGAGCAAGCACCGACCTGTTAGTCACCGACGAAAGAAATTTGAATCTCCGTCGATTCAAGTTAAGCCGATATCCAGCAGCCGCCACCGTTCCGTTTGCTTAGCGTAAGCACCGACTTGTTGTTCGTCGACGAAGAGTCCGTCGCGATCGGGCAACCTAAAGTTCAATTCTGTACTGCTATTTAATAGACACGTAAGTTGTAAAGTTATACATTCTGACAATTTACACTCAAACACTACAGACCGTAAATACTTCCGGGCTGAGCTCCAGGAGTTATACTACACAAAGTATACCTAGAGAAACGCAGGGGTAACCCCCGCCGGATCTCGCAAAAACACTTGAGGGTGAAGGGTTGTTACAGGGCTGTAAAGACCTACGACCTTTCTCTCAGTATATACAGTAAAGACAGGCCGTCGCCTTCGTCTTCTGGACATTACTGAAATCCCGCTCGAAACTCACACACTTACTACATACAGATAACACGTAATAACCATACACGGTGTCTTTGAATTGCAGAGGAATACCTCCATAACCTATAGTATAAATTAGTAGTCAATATAACCATCGTAAATACCTGGTGCGAGAACGTTTGTAAATAAATTAAAGAGTACGTAGATTATTAGATCTTTACGTAAACCGATTAAAGTAATATTAAGTATTTGTTCCCTTGTTTAATTATCAATAATTAAACTTAGTAAGAGACCAGTAATTCATTTAGTTAGATAAACAATCTAATTGTCTGCATTAAACCCGTAATAATTAAAGAAAGATCGTCCCAATACCTCGCGTTTGTATACGTGCATTTCGCGTGTATTACTTCCAGGAGTAGAACATCCTTGCTTCAGCGCTCCAGAGTTACTAACGTATAAACACGATATCGATTTTCTCAAACGATTCAAGTTCATTGCGTTGGCGCTTCGATCAACCACTGCAGCGAGCATAACACTCGCGCTACTGTACATGCAGGACCGTAACTTAAATTTGTATCTCTTAGGTAAGGAATAGATGTAAAAATACTATCTTTTGTTCACAGAAGCGACTTCGTACCCAGTGACCCCCAGGGACGGACCAAGAGATTCTCCGATACACCTTTTGTTAATTACCTTTGTTTGATTTTATTTTATTGTAAATATTTGCTAATATACGTGTTAAAAATGCTTTACAATTTTTATTTAAGGTGACAGTGTTAAGCCCATCCTGTACTTATTACGAACCACACCCCGTTTATAAAATAAACCCGATTGAGCAAAGCCGAGGCAAAGTAAAACCGCGTTGGGTTACCAAACCAGAAGGGCGCAATACTTACATAAGTAGCACCGAAACGTAGATCACCTGGTAGAGATAAACTAAAAGTAAGGGCGCATTACAAAGTTACAAAAAATGGCAGTCCGTTCAATATGCGACAAACCAAGAATGACTCCATCTCTTCCATTAATCATCCAACTGAACATCTTACCACTAAAATATTTATTTCTTTTTAAGGTCCTTCGACAGTTTTTTAATATAAGTGACGCTCACAGTTCCCAAAGGCGGAATTCTAACGTAATTGGTACCCGAAGTACAATCAAAGAGAAAAAAAGATTACCAAAAGTAAATAAAACGATATTCCAAAAAAGCGCAATATATCTAGGACCAAAACTGTATAATGCTCTACCTAGTTCTCTCAAAAGGTAAAACTAACAAAAACCCTTGGAAAATCTTGAAAAATGGATATTACATAACATACTCTCTTAAACAAAATATTGCTAATTACAAAATAAATATATCTGAAACATATCTAGTTATTTCTTTTTATTTTTTTTTTTCGCTTACTACTACATTGCACCAAGTTCCAATTATAGAACAATAAATAATATAAACAGTGATTTAAATAGATTGGATAACTATACTGTAACTCTGGGCTGTATGCGTAGTCATGCAGAACCATTTCATAAGCCTACAATATTATTTTAAGATATTATTACTTTAAGGTATTAATTAGGGTGATAATACATATGTATATTATTATGGGAATAAAAACGTATTATTATTATTTGAAACTTTTCAAATAAACATGAATAATTTTGAATATTTAGCCGATATGCATCTTATTTACGGTGAAGCTGATTGCAATAGCCATGAATCTAAGATTCAGAACAATTTCCTAATCGTCAACGTCCGTACCATTCAACTTTTGAAAGAATTCATCGTCGATTAAGAGAATATGGTTCGCTGAAACGTCCTGGTGGTGCTGGTCGTCCAAAAACAATTCGCACGATAGCACTTTGAATTAATAATCAGCCCGATACCCGCATTAGTGCATTGGCTGATTTCGTGAATGCTAGCAAATCAACTATCTGGAGAGCTGTGAGTGAATAATTACTTTAGCCATATCACATACAGAAGGTTCAAGAAATGACTCCAGCAGATTATCCTCATCGTCTGAACTTTTCCAATTGGTATATTCAACAAAATCCAAATGAACCTGATTTTCTTCGAAGAATTTTGTTTACAGCTGAGGCATGCTTTACCAAAGCAATAGTCGCAGCAGCCACATTTGGGATTATGAGAATCCCTAAGCTATTGCTTTAAGAAGAGATCAACACAATTGTTCCATTAATATTTTTTGGGGTGGTATTATCGACAATACTATACTAGGGCCATATTTGTTGCCTCCAAGACTAAATGGTGATTATTATTTGCATTTTCTGAGAACAATTTTATCTGAGTACTTTGACGATTTATCTTTAAACGTTCGCCACAAAATGTGGTTTCATCTGCTCATATAAGAATGTTCGAGACCATTTGGACCAATTCTTTCCAAATCGATGGATTGGTAGAGGAGGTTTATGCCTTGGCCTTCTCGGTCTCCAGATCTCAATCCTCTTGACTTTTTTTTATGGGGACATGTTAAATCATTGCTATATGAAATACCAGTACTAAACCAAGAAGATTTTCTGGCAGCATTTGGAAAAATTAGAGATAGCCCTGGTATGCTTCGAAGAGTGCACCGATCCATGATTAGTCGAGCTAATTTATGCATTAAGTAAAATGAGCGCATTTTGAGAATCTATTGTAATAATTTTTTTTTTAATAAATATTCATTTTATCTTAAGTTATTATTGTGCATCAAAAAGATATTAGCCTAATCCAGTTTTCCCGAAAACTACTTACTTTTACACAAGGTAAACACTTTTCGTGTAAAAGACTTTAGATATACAAAACTGCCACTGAAATTCATTTTGTGCCAGTGACGTAGATAGGGTTAAATACTTCAAATGACCCCTATATCTACGCCTTTGACATATTTCAAAATTCATTTTGTGCCAGTGACGTAGAAGTTACGGGGTTAAATACTTCAAATGATCCCTATATCTACGCCTCTGACATTAAAAAAATTACCTGATACGTTGCACAACACATCATTCCTTATGTGTTATAAGTCAATCGAATCTCATTTATGTACCTTTAATATTTTAGGAGTTACGGCAAAATATTATATATATATATATATATATATATATATATATATATATATATATATATATATATATATATATATATAATGTCATAACTTCTTTTGAATTCTATCGATCGACACATTAAGTCTCGTTTCAGAGAGGCTTCTTGGCTGCTTCTAATAAGGTATTTACATTGTAGTTTTAGTTTTTTTTCTAGTCGGCAGGTGGCGTTTTGTGACAAAACCACAAATTTTTGCAATTTTCTCCAAAATTTTAAATGTAATGATGTAACTATTTTACGGAATTATAGGACAAGCTTAACCATTTATTAATTATTAAAATTTACTAATTATTAAATAATTGAAACAATATGGACAAAACCTGGTATGTTGAATATCCCCTAGAAGACATATGTTTAATGTAGAGCGGATAATAACATTTGTTTTTTACATTATTATGTCACATTTCGTTTCTATACTATCTGTGGGTCTGAAAAGTGTCGATGTTATAAAGGAATGGTGTGCAATATTCCTAGTACTGAAGAACTAATGACGCCCCAAATGTTCAAGTTGTCGTTCGTCCTGCTCAATACAGAATTGCAATCTCTCGCGCATAGACAAAACAGCAAGCTCTACTTCAGCCATTGGAATACCGCGAATAGCGTTCCTTATTCGCTCTACCATATTCTCCCTGGTAGTTGGTTTGGTTAAATAAACCATACCTTTCAACCTTCTACAAAAATAGAAATCGAAACCAGTCGAATCAGATGACCTAGAAATTGATACGTTTCTTCTACTTTTGCTATAAGTTTTTTCTTAATGTAATTACCTGGCTGGCCACGCAAATGCATTGCCCCTTCCTATCCATCTATCAGGAAATATTCTGTTCAAAAATTGGTGGAAATTTGCCGAAAAATGGACTAGACGCCCATTATGCTGGAAAAACATGTCTTGGCGTGTTTCTAGTGGCACGTTTTCTAAAAGAACTGGCAATTTGTCTGGTCGAAAATTGAGGTAAATTTCACCCGTCAGTTTTTCATTAAATATAAATGGCCCAATGGTAATTCCTCCCAATATACCGCACCAAACTTTTACGGTAATACTCCCGGTATTTCTTAAACGCCGTGCCCATCGCTCAAACACGAAAAACTTTAATGGAGCTAATCTTATTTTGACGCAAATCAATATTTACAGTGCCTACTGTTTTGTGCTATTTTTGGCATTTCAAGACCTACTTATTTTACTAGACTGCTATATTGTCTATATTAAACAGTACGAGTGACAATTTGGACATTGTGTCGTCATTAGTTCTTCAGTACTAGGGCTATTGCACACTATTCTTCTATAACATCGATCCTTTTTAAGACCACAGGTACTAGAAAAAGGAAATTCGTGATGCAACATAATAATTTAAAAATAGATTTTATTATCCGCTCTAATTTAAAAATACGCCCCTCGCGAACATTTAATATAGTAAATTTTATTCCTATCATTTTAGTAGTTTAATAATTAATAAATTTTAATAATTAATAACAGTTGAACGTGTTCTATAATTCTGTTGTACAATATATGTTTACATTTATTTTTATTCATATTTTTGTAACGAAAGGACGAAGGACGACTTGTGGTTTTCACCAACCTCTATATTTTTCCACACCATTTTTCGTGAGTTAAAAATAATTATAACCTTATATTTAAAATTTTCATCATCGCAAAAACTTACAGCTTTGCCACAAAACGCCATCTACCGTCTTTCAAACGAGACCCAGTTAATTTTGTTCGTGTATGCCCCCTGGCGGCTATCACAGGAACTTGAAACTAATTTCCTCCGAATCGTCCCATTCATCTTTACTACCAATATTGTTTCCCGAAACTATGCGATACGTAGTTTCCATCTACAACCCGCCTCCTTTATTAATGCACCACCCGGTAAATATGATAACATACTATTAATTGTTTATTATAGGTATGATTACAAAAGTGCCCTACTCATTGTTCAATTAAATGTAAATATGTATTTTTTACTCCATCAATATAGGATTGATATAAATACGTCCATGTTACGAAAGTAAATTAGTTCTTGAAAAATCTTTCAACAGTAACAAAGTTATTGAAAACTATTTTCGTATTTTTTGTTACGTGTATACGATTGAAACATTTGTGGTGAAAGTAATAAAATCAAAACGTGGAAAACCCGTTATCCTTTATTCTGGATAAACGTTCCACTTAAAAGCATAGAACAAAAACTCAACTCTTCGATGAATTTGCGTACATAGGAACTGTCTAGGAGCGATTGTTACTGATGAAGTAAAATCAAAATTCATAAGTGAGAAAACTACAACTGTGTTCTAGAAAAGAAAGTTGCTAAGTGCCTTTATAACGCCAAAAATAGAGCAAGAGATGAGGTTACGCCAGTATCGGCGATGTATCGTCAGGATATGATGGTTGTTAGGGATACAAACTTGAATTTCGTTACATATATCCAACAGTTTACATCAGCGAAACATGAATTACATACTAAGCGACATAAATCACTAGAAATTAGCTTGTTTCCGAACTTATTGGCTGGAGGTTCTTATTTCCTGTTCGATGGGACTCTTAAAGCTGCAATTTATTATGTTACCAATTATACACCATTCACGTTGGTATGTACAGAAGAAGAAAGAACAAATATCATTCTCGCCGTATACATCCTGTTACCTGACAAAAAAGAAGTGGCGTACAAACGACTTTTCCCTTATTAAAAGCACAGTGAAGAATTTTTTTACCAATTTTGAAGTTGTCTCGCATAATTCTATAGAAGAAGTTTTTTGGGCTACAGGTTACCAAAGAATATAGTTTTCATTTTAAACAGGCTATTTGGCGTATAGCACTTAGGTCTAACAAATTTGCACAAGGAAACCGAGAAGATAAGAAACCACATAAGGAGGTGTGCTGCATTAGCTTATCTTCCAGAGATAAAGTTACAGGCTTTGTATAATGTCAAATGCTCCTACTCTCGAAACCATTGTTAAATTTAACGATTATTTTATTGGTTGATAGGTTGATCATTCTCGTCAAATATGGATTTGACATGGAGAAGGCCATCGGACGGATCGAAAAAGCACATCCCAATGTGTTTGAACTGATGAATGTTCTACAGGAAGAAATGCAGTATTATAGTAATGTCTCCCTGGAAAATAGTGTGTGCACCCCTAAAAGAGCAAAAAAATATTGTGAATAAGATAGGCGGTTAAAAACAGGAAAATTTAATTTAGATTTCATTTCATTTTTAATTAGGTATTGTATGTATAGCATAGCGTAGGTATAGATTATCCCACATATACTTTAAAACACTTTTATTCATTCTGAAAGCACACAATAGCACACTAAATTCCTATCTATATCCTTAACACTCGAAAGGGGAACACCCGGAACGGTCATGAATCGTGAATTGTAGAGAATCGAAAGATTTAGTTCCAACAATACAGTATTGCTTATTTTGTGCATATATTCTTGATTTTTATAATTTTCGTACATTCGTATTATTATTTTTATTTAACGAAGTCAATTTTGGTGTGTTCGATTATTTCACCTTTAAATAGATTAGTTCAAATACTAAAGGAATTAGATGATGTAAGTAATGTACGTTAAGTATTAAATCCTAATCTCATTATTTATTATATGGTAAGCAAAAATTTGCACGTTTTAATCGCCCTGGAACTAGGTGCGTTAAATTGGTCCCTCACTTTATATTTATTAAAGATTGTTTTTTGATTGCACTGCCTTGCTTCACATGTCTTTTCTTTTGCACAACCCAGGTAATAAAGTTAGGAACACATTTCGTTTTCCAACCATATCCCCCCCCCCCCCAACTTTAATAACATTAAGTTTTTTTTACCTTTTGCTAGCAGTTGTAGTGTACGATTATGCACCATTACAGATTTGAAGTGGACTAACCTATGTCCGATAAAATCGATTAATGAACGTTTTTTACATTTTTATTTTGTTGAATTACACTCGTTTAGCGCTCTCGTACACATTTTTTATCTGTTGTGTCGTTATGCCTATTAAGCTTTGAACAAATTACGTTTCTACCTAGCTCAAAGTTTAACAAAAATAAGTTTTTTCTTTACCATAATTTATTGAACGTTTTCATGTAGTTGGATTACACTCATTCTGCGCTCCGGTGCACCGGTTTGGGCTGTTGAGTTTCCAATAAATTGCGTACCCAGACCCTATCTACTTTAACAATGTTGTGTTTTTCCTTTACTTTCCGTTTGCACTTATGTTGCACCTCTGTGCACCGTTAAAATGTTGAATTACGTTTTATAACAAATATTTTATAATCGGTTCTGAACATTACTAACTAACCCTACTCTCCCCCATTTTTGGAAAAATGTTTATGAAATCATTAACAAATTTTATTTCAGGACGCTACCATACTCAGCCACCACTTGTATAGCATTAACTTTATTTTATTTTTTTTTCGCCTGAATTTATACTGCACTACGGTGCACCACTAAAATTTTGGATTGCGCTTCTTTACAAACTCCCGAAAATCGATCTGCATCCTGCTTCGCACCGACTTAATTTTACATTATGCCTTCCAATTAGGTTTCTGTCATTTACTTTTTGTAATAACTGTAGTCTTGAATAGGTTAAGTTTAGTCTACAGTGCTAAAGCACTCAGGCACATTTAGTAGAGGGTGGATAGGGGGATATTGAATTGCCAAGAGATTTCATATAAATGACAGGAAAACAGGATCTAGGGTCACTCCAGAGTTTAGAAGCCGTGTAGAAGACTGTGCACGGCGCCGGTTTGGTACGACAAGTGGAAATTTGTACTGCATATTGATGATGTGAACGAATGAAGCGAGTATTCCTAGCGAAGGTGACCCGCGGATTAATGATGCAAAGGTGGTCCGAGATGGTATCAAATAATGTAATTCAGCAGCGCAATAGCCATTGTAATAACGATAATAAAAAAAGAACTGAAACGATTCTTCTATGCTCAAAGGACTATATCCCAGAAGTTAAGGACGGGTCATTGGTCATTTATAAGCCTAATTTCTCTTTTTTTTAATGCGATCAACGGTATGCAGAGCGTATTCGGTTCGCCAACCCAGAAGTGAGAATTGTATCCTAGATGGAGTCGAATTTGGGCCTTGTACAGCAGAAAGAGTTGCCGACAGGCAAAGTACTGCTTAACTCTGCACAAAAAATAGCTACTTTAGTACCTAACTGAAGATAGTCAACCAACGGTGGATTTGAAGATACAGATGTTAGCCATTCATGATTACAATAGGAAATGATCGATCTTTTTTTAGTGGACACAAGGCAACACTGAGTTTTATTAGCAATAATGTTAACTAGATTATTACTTCTGCATTCAAAGATACGCTGAATATCTTTGTTGGTTGAAATTGCCATTTCAGCTTTAATTTCTTGATTTGAGACAGAAGATGGATTAACATTATGAGTAGACTGGGATAAACTACAATGAAGAGCGCTGTCGTCAGCAAAGCAATGGACCTGTTAGTCGTTAAAGGAATAACATCATTTAAGTATAGCATAAAAATGTAGGCGCTATAACTGACCCCTGTGGTATATTCCCGCGTTAATGCTAACTGCTTTTGAAGCCATCAACTACGGTACGTATTCGTCTTTTATCACGGAAACTAGAAACCCAGTTGATGAGTGTATAATTTAACCCAAACGAGGTAAATTTGGCAAGTAAACACGTATGACAATCTTGGTAACATGCTTTTGAGCTAGCTAAATCGCCTGTACAACTGTTCACCGAATTGTTCTAATGAAAAGACTCTGCCTAAAACCATATTGGCGGTCACTAATGAGTTTGTTGGTTTCAATGAAAGAGAGTAGTTGATTGATGACTTTTTCCATGATTTTAGACAAAGTGTAAGTGATGGCAATTGGTCGGTTGTTGGATGGATCGGTCTTATCACATTTTTTTAGGAATAGGTTGAACATTTGCTAACTACCACGATGAAGCAAATTCCCTTGTTGACATGTAGATCGACTAGATAGGATTCCTACTAGTTTGGGGGGGGGGCATTTCTTTAAGACAATAGCTATTTTTGAGTATATTATAATAATGAATTTTTGTAACGCTCTTTAAGACAATAGCTGGGGATCCGTCTGGGCCAGTCGCCTTATTGAGCTCAAGCCTACTGATTATTGATTCTAGAAGTTTATACCGAAAATGAAGTGGTTTCATAGCGCTTGAAGAACAATTGACTAGGGGCACATCTTTTCCAAAATCATGAAGATATGAATTTAATGCAAATAAATTCACAGGTGATAACAATTTTGCAGGTACGAGTATTTCTAGCACCAACGTAGCCTGCATGAGTCTCGCCCGTATTATTAGATTTCCATTTATAATCTGTCCAGAAACGAAGCGAAGGAATAAATGAACATGTTTGGCAGATTCCAGTGGCGTTGAGTTGTTTTATGATAAAAAAAAAACTGAAGTAATATTGATTAGATATGTCATAATGAAATTAACTAATACTTATAAAAAGTTGGGAAGGATCAAGGATATTATTTATTTGTAATATAATTTTTTTGTTTTCAGATTAAAAGGATTTAGTGATTGATTAGGTAATTATTGATTGTTTGGATTGTCAATTCCGTATATATCACAAGTTGCTAATACCATTATCGACCACATTTTAATAATTTTAAACTAATTAATTACTAGTAATTGAACTAGAAAGTATGTACTGCATTTGGAATCACACTTTAATAAATGTGTTGTTACTGATATAATTAGCGGAGAAATATGTGAACAACTCTAATTCTACACAAAAATTATATATATATATATATATATATATATATATATATATATATATATATTATAATGATAGCCTAAGTTATGATTATTGTATATCGGTATCGGTATCATAAGGTGTACTTACGCTGCAATATTGAGCTTAATAGCAATGGCATCGAGCCCTGAATTTATTCCAATCAAACGCTTGAAGAGGTCTACGCTTTCTCCAACGAAAAAATTATTGTGCTCAATGTGTACAATTATTTGAAATGTCATAATCCATTGAAAAAGGTTGAAGAGACAGTTGAAATGTTCACATATGGCTGGCATTGGAAAAACAACAATATTCAGACTTTAACGTGAAGACAAACTTTTGTGCGTGAGTCTAGTTTATCTCATGGTAGAAAAAACAGAAATATCCGAATATGTGACAACTACAATTAGAAGAATAGTGCATTCGTTTTATTTTAAAACACAAGTACCCACATTAAATAAAATTCTGTCAGTAGTGAAAGAGGAAGACGGTATGTCCAATTCACGTAGAACAATGTTGTGGCAACTTTTGCACGAATTGAATTTTTGATGGCAAAAAATGAATAGAATATCAGCTCTTATTGATAAGGAAGAAATTACCTACGAAATATCCCTAAATTGCGTTGTAAAGACAAGAAAATTTATTATTTAGACGAATCGTGGGTAAATGAAGGTTATACCGTGGAAAAAATGTGGTACGACAAAAATATAACCAGTGGGCGACAGGGTTTTTTAGAGGGATTATCTACAGGTTTATGACCTCCTTCAGGAAGAGGGCGACGCTTAACTATTACACATATAGGAAGTGAAGAAGGCTTTGTAGAGGGAGGTTTACTAATATTTGAGTCTCAAAATACCAGTGATTACCACGAGGACATAAATACGGATGTTTCTGAGGAATATTATGAGCAAATGTTAGATTTAATATCAAAGGGTGCCGTAATTGTTATGAAAGTGCCATCTACCATTTCAGACAAATCGAACGTTTACCTACCACTTCCTGGATAAAAGGTGCTATAATGGAATGGCTTTCTAAAAAAATATTGCTTTCGAGCATGATATGGTCAAAAGAGAACTACTAAGCCTTGTACAAGGTGTTAGGATAAAGTTTAAAAGTTATGCAGTTGACGAGATGGCAGCAAAACGTGATATTTTTGTTCTACGCTTACCACCCTACCATTGCGAATTGAACGGTATTGAATTAAAATGGGCGCAAATTAAGGGTTGGTAGCGAGAAATAATACCACGTCTAATTAAGTGACGTTCGACAACTTTTAATGACTCCTTAAGTGAGGTGACTGCGGAAAAATGGAAAAAGTGTATAGAACACGTAATGAAAGAGGAACAAAAAATGTGAGAACTTGACAATACGATAGAAGTTACTGTAAAGACTATTGTAAGGGCCAAATGATAGTTCTTCGAAGAATCAGATGAATTTTCAGAATAACTGTATTTTAAAATTATGTATTTATTATTTTTCTTATAAATTTTGTTTCTTCTTGTTTAATATAGGTAATAAGGAGTTGAGATATGTACGAGTATATTAAATAATTGTTGCCTTGCCTTAAATTTAAAAACTCTATCAAATGATTTCTAACAAACGAAGTGTTTTCTAATTAAATGATATATTACAATGGTACCTTTAAAATCACTTTTTTTCAATAAAACATTGCAATCGTCATTTGTTTGTCTGCAAAACCCATGTACACGCCTATGATCTTTCCTTTAGAACTCAACAACAGGTACGTCCCATTGTTAAAGGATTAACAGCTATTGATAAATAACTCACGTTATAACGCTATAGTATGGAAGCGGTATATCCAAAAACTAGTTTAAGAAATCTATCAAGTACCTACTTAATACAAAATCATATACCGCTTACATGTAAAATAAATGAACTATTTACTTTATTCCTTCGCGTCGTTTCTGGACAGACTTTAACTAAATTATGATTTTACTATTAATTTTTGTATTGTTTGACTGATAAACCTTTATTTATTCTAAGTGAAGTAGAAATCACTTTTTATTTATGTATTTAATAAAAATAATAATAATTATTAATTATATACTTACTTTTGAACTTATTCGTTCATAACAAAACAATAATTTAGTCTAAACTTATTTATTAAATGTAACAACATTAATTAATTACATCTACTAATGTTTGAGTATATTTAATTCCACTGGAAAACTTTGTTTAAAGAATGTTAATACAGATAAATTACCTATAGTAATTATAATAATTAGGAAATTAAGCAAAACATAATTTAAGTTTTTAAGCTACTAAGTGTAATTAGTCTAAAACTATTTTATGTGCAATTAGACAAATGAAAGTAATTACTGTTTGTCATATACAATTTTTGTAAGAATTAATTACAGAATGCGACTATTAAGAATCGACACTTTTTCACTGTTTGGGAATGTATAAATGTGAAATATGATCTAAAGCAACAGCAAATTATCTTCTGATTTTTTTTAATGTCTAATTAGTTCTTTGAAATTAATACAAAAAACGACTATTTCCAAAAACCCACGCTTCTATAACGCCATACTTAAAGGATTAACTCAAACGGACAAAGCCACTGCCCGTGATAACATCAAGGTGCAAACCCACCAGTTTACAGATAGAAACGGGACGTTTGCTAAAATTTTAAAGTTCAAAAATCTGATGTGGCTAGCTAGCACCAAAGAGCAATAAAATTGCTCTTTGCCAGCACATTACTTACTTATGCTAGTCACTTGTTGCGTAGGCAACAGACAGGGCAAAGAAACTAGAGAGAACGTTTTTATACTACTCCTATAGGACGCGTTAAAATGTGGCGTTTATTAATTCGAGAACGGCTATTTTTAATTTATTAATATTTTCGTTTACATCAAATGTACAACGTATAATCTTATTTGTTACTTACATCCACGTAATCAACTTAAAAATCATACATGAGCGTAAGTGATAAGTAGCTTTCTATTTGGAATATAAATTAAGTCCTTTAGTGTAATGACACATACAGCAAACCAATCAAATTATCTTTTTATCAATCTTAGCTTTATACTTTGATTAATTGTGAATGAATCACAAATTACCACAAATTTCAACAGGTATGTAAAATATTGACATACAAACAAGCCATTTGATTTTTATGGTGGTGCGACGATAATTATGTACGAACATAATGCCTTAAGGGGCATATCAAATTTTTTAAAGCTTTCTACGAAACACTTTTATAAAGAAAACGTATCTAAAATTAAATTATCTTTAAAAAAGCGTTGATAATGTAACGTTCGATTGTATATCAGATGCATATTATACACTGACCTTTTATGTTCGTTTAACGAAAATTGTATTACCCACATTTGTAAATGTTATTCATACTAAATACTCCGCATCCTTCCAAACAATTTCAGTAAAATTTTGCCAGATATTTACAGTCATTGTATTCGAATGCAGATGCTATTCAAGTTTTCCTCCTGAGGCCACGACTACACTACAATAATCGCTGAGAGCTAGATATTCGTGTTAAATATGTGTGTTAATTTGGATATAAATGCTTTTCAAATTATTGAGTTATTGTGGTGGCAAAAACATTTTGCTCTCTCACACTTTACGCCACCCATTCAAACCAAAAATCGCTATTATCTAGGCATTTTAGTCATAAATCCAAGATTATCGCTTTTCATTCTCATATACGTACGCGACGCACGTACGCAAGCACGCACGTACTACACATATGGCACACATGTACAATCACACACACGGCACACACACACCACCACACACACACACACACGCACACGCACACGCACACACCAGCACACACACACACCACACACACACACACACCACACCACACACACACACACACAGCACACACACACACACACACACACACACACACACACACACACACACACACACACACACACACACACACACACACACACACACACACACACATACACACGTGCGAACGCCTACATAAACGCGATCGCAAACGCTAACCCGAACTCCAACGCAAACATGAACGCGAACACCAATACGAACATGAGTACGAACAGGAGCCTGAGCAGGCGTACGAGCACGCACACGCACATATATAAACACACACACACACACATGCGGGAACGCAAACAGACCACATACTTCGAACATGTAGGTGCCTCAATAGTAGATCATATAGTTTCCGAACCCATAGCTCACAATTTCGATCGTGAGTGCTTTCTAGCCACCACGGCCACATCAGATCATATACCCCTACTGGTTAAAACTTCATTTTGTTCAGCTCCCTTACTCCTCCTCAATACACAGTCATTAAAGATTTTTAGAAAGCAGACTGGAATGTATTCTCCGAACACATCTCGAACAACCTTTCTACACCCAATCTTCTAACGACCCAAGATCTCGAGAGAGTCATTAGAGACCTAACTTCCGTAATTATGGAAGCGGTCGATATCTCTGTCCCATTAAAAAACATCTACATCTCCCGAAAACGGCTCCCACGGCACATCGTGAACTGGATCAAAGAGAAAAGACGAATCTATCGTCAATTCTTGCGATCTAGGGATCCGACTCTCAAGACCGAATACAATCGCCTTAACGCCTTAATCAGGCGAGAAGCCAACAAACACGCCGAAGACTCCTGGACCAAATCCACCTACCAGCTAGATTATAGAAATGCTAAACTCTTCGGTCAATAGTTTGATAAACTGGCCAGAAGGAAAGTCAACCCTAAATGCCACCTGACCGACCCTCAGAATAACAATAATCTCATGCGACCGGAAAGGTCGATTTCTTTGGTCACCACCTCCAATCCATTTTTCGATCTTCAGATGATCCCCAATTCGATAACCGGTTCAAGGCACTCCTCGAGGCCGCCTTGAAGAATTCCGCTAAATTAACCTTCCTAAAATCCAACTCGATAACGAGAATCCTTTTTATGCCGCCATCACGACCCACCAGGTTCACACATATTTAAAAAAAGGGGAAAACTCTGCCCCAGGCCATTACGGCCTAAATCGAAGAATCCTCCGCCATTTACCCGACCCATCCCTCCGATTACTCTTCAACATCTACAACCAATGCCTAATCTTATGCCACTTCACGACGAACTGGAAATCGGCGTCCACCCAAAACCCACGCCGACCTGACCTCATCCTCTTCCTATAGACCAATCTGCCTCCTGAGTTGCCTCAGAAAATGCTTTGACCAGATTCTAACTCAGGGACCACCTCGAATTTAACGACTTCCTTCCCCAACAGCCAATTCGGCTTCCGTCCCAACCGAACATGCCACGATCCCTGTTTCACAGACCACCTGAGCATTCAATCACAAGAAATACAATCTGTCAGTGTTTCTGGACAGCATTCGACAGGGTCTGGCACGCCGGTCTCTGGCACAAGATCCGTAACCTCAACATTCCCGACCCTTCTCCAAACTCCTACTCTCGTGCCTGACCAATCGGTCAGTTCGGGCCAAAGTAGGGAAAACCTTCTCACTTCCTTTCCAACCTACAGCTGGCGTACCGCAAGGTTCTACCTTAGCTCCGATCCTCTACATTATCTTCTCATCCGACATTCTCGAAGTCACACAACCCGGAGTAGTCGTTCCGCAGTTTGCGGATAATACCGCCTTCTGGATGGTTAATCGGAACAGAGAAACGTCTCCCGTCTCATATCCAAAACCCTTCCAACTGGGTGAACCGGTGGACAGTCTTCATCAATTCCACCAAAACCCAAACAATCATCTTTCGACATCCTAATTACACCGAAGACAAGTTCCCAAAGCTTGGCTCCAGAAATGTTTCCCTCGCTCTAAATCAAGAAAGACTCACACTCCAGGATGAAATCACCCACCTAGGAATCTTCTTTACTAGAACCCTCAATAAGATTTGAAACCGCGCAAACCTACTGGGAGCCCTCCGGAGTAGGATCAAAGGTTGCCACTCTAAAACACTTCAACACACCTACAAAACATACATCTGCCCTGTTATGGATTTCAGAGCACCCATATACACCAATATAAACCCCAATATCACCTTTCCTCTATTGCCTCCTGTGAACGCCGAGTTTTTAGACGCATACATAAGTATCTTAGTGACCTCACAACACAACACGCCAACATATCACCAATCACACACAGAATCCAAACACTTCAGAAAAACTTCGTGCATAAAATAATTTTCAGCAACACTATCCCTACCAAAAAAATCCTTACCACTCCCTACAACTACCGTTTTCCCCAATTCCCACGAAGAAAACCTAAATTAAAATTCATGCATCCCCCAGCGATCCTTACACAACTCCTTGACGACCTCGGCGAAGAGATAGAAGAATCTCTAGATGACATCCCATATGGCGGACAACGAATCGTATTAACCACAGTAAGCACGCTACGCCCCACTAAACAACACACACATACACACACTTAAACAAATTCACCCATTATTAAATATTCAAATAAATCTAAATCTTTTTTTACACCAAAAATAACCACATCTCATGAACACAAAACATCGCAACACCAACAAGCATGGATTGACCAGGGCTGAAGTGAGAAGAACTCTGAACAGTCTACGGCTAAGATATACGTAAATTTAAAAAAAAAGTAATTACTAACCATAAGCATGAGCTCACTAACAAAAAAAACTCGAACGCAAACGCGAAGGCAAGCGCTAACACAAACGCCAAACCCAACGCAAATATCATAATGCACACGAAACGCGCATTCACACTCACAAATATATCCTCACGAGTATGCATACGCTCGTTCTCTCGCTCGCACTCACGTAAACCCGACGTCAATGAAAAATCCCGCCCTCGAAATAGTTTTAAAATGCACATAACTTTTGTATATCCCTGTAAATGCAAAACTGGTCAGGTAGATTTTCTATTGTTTTGTTGCACAAAGCAGGTCCAAATCCCTTCAGGACAGGAAAAAACCAAGGGAAATAATGAAATCAAAGCAATTTGGAATTGCATTGTTAATTGTATTTCTTCTACTCAGTCTAATTATATCGTAGATTAATTGTTTTTTATCTTTGTGCAACAATTTCATTGAAGTAAACTCATATTAAAGATAGATTACCCCTATTATCAATTCCTGTATGTGAAGAACAACAAATGACTGTTCTAAATTCCTTGAAGCAAACCATAATGACATTTAAATTTATTGTCTAATTCCATTAATACAATCAAACGATCATTTGTTTAGTTTTATAAATACACATATATTCAAATTCATTAAAAATATAAAAAAAAATAATTATTCTTTTTATATAACATATTTTCAAGTCAGTTTACGTATTTTCGTAAGAATTCTTACATTAACAAACTGGTTGTTTAAGAGAATATCTACGTGCCTGTAATATATGGAAAATTTACCTGACAATACGTTCTTGGTTAATCCTAACATTTAAAAGTGTCAAAAATGTGTACGTTAGCTCGCCTCGGGGGGTGGGCTTTTTCAATGACGTCGGGTGTACCCTCGTACCCACACAGACATTTGTCACATTTCCAGTAACTACTTTTTTGGACTCAATGAATCTCAAAACGGGTATTTTCGGTCTCACTTCAATTTGGAGCATTTTGATCGATTACAATAACTTTCCCTTTAGGTGGGACAAACAACTAAAAACTGGCCTTATAGGAACTAAGTAAAGTGACGTACTACAATATAGCGTTGACGTGTATAAGTTATGTGGCTATCACAAATGCCATTTTACTGTTACCAATTGTTGTACGTAGTTCGAAAAAAATTCTAATAAAAATGCTATTCTCCGTTTAACGAACAGATTCGGTAAGTGCTCCTCCCACGAGTTAGCACCAAATTTAAATGGCACGTTTCTATTGGTTAACCGGGTTCACACAACCACGAAAAATGTTGTATTATACTAAACTATAAATGTCAAAGTAATTTGTCATTTAGTATTTTTTTCATTCTTGATTTTGGTTAAAGCTTATGCTCTAGTACTTTTCATTTTCAAAAACAGTATTTTTCAATACTAGCTAAAATTTTGTAGCCTATTAACAAATAATTACATTTATTATGGATCAACGAAATCTTTCGCCCCCGAAAAAACGTCCGGCCAGGCATTTTTCCGGTGACGAAAAAGCGAATCTTAAACACTATTAAAGTTTGTGTTGAAGAAAACCCGAACAACAACAAGACTGGAAATGTTGCATTTACAGCAAAAGCAGCAGGCAACATAATAACTTTATAAAAACATATTTTATTCATTACTTTATCATTTTAGGTATTACAGATAAAAGTGTGTACAACATTCTGCGTGAGTACAAGTAAACACATGTATTACATCCTCCGACTGTGTACCACCGACAACGAGCAATTTTGGACGATATTGACGTCGATTCTAATGTTAGGCGTGTACTCCATTCCTTCTTTGAACAAAACGATACACCTACTCTAAATAAAATTGTGGCCGCTATTGGTGAGCACGATGAGATGCCTCAATTAAAAAGGAGTACATTAAGAACCTTGTTGGATGAAATTGGCTTTAAGTGAGAAAAGGAATAAATTATCTCTAACATAAATTATAGTTTATTTTGAAATGTAGGTATTCCAAACGGTCAAGAAATAGTTTCCTTAAAGAAAAATCCGAGATAGTTGCGTGGAGGCGACGTTTTCTACGACAATTTAGAAAATACAGAGAAGAAGGAAAAAGTATGTTTCTTGGACAAAACTTGGGTTAATGCTGGCCATACAGTAAGCAAAGTATGGAAAGATACAACCACTTTAACTCGAGGCAAGCGTTTGTTAATGGATTAACAACGCGGTTACGGGATCCGTCGGGAAAAGGAAAACGCCTTATCGTTCTCCATATTGGTTCTGAGGACGGTTTTATTGATGATGGTTTGCTGTTGTTCGAGTCCAAGAAATCTGGCGATTATAATGAAAAAATGACAGCTGCTGTTTTTGAAGAATGGTTTCACAACGTTCTTGAACGTTTAGACAAAAACTCTGTTATAGTGTTAAATAACGCTTATCATAGCAGAAAGGTCGACAAAAATCCAAATTCAGGATAAAAAGCTGACATTCAGGCATGGCTAACCAGAAAATCCATTGATTACGAACCAGATATGATTAAAGGCGAACTTCTCAACCTTGTCAGAAAAGCTGCTATTGCTCCTAAATTAGTTGTCAATGAGATATCAAAAACACAGAATCATACTGTATTGCGTTTACCTCCATATCATTGTGAATTAAACCCAATCGAACTGATATGGGCACAAATCAAGGGCGAAGTTGCGAGGAACAATAAAACATTTAAAATAGCAGATGTCCATCAATTGTTTTGTACCACTGTTGCCAATGTGACGTCAGATAATTGGAAAAATGTCATTAGACACGTGCAAAGCGTGGAAGAAAATATGTGGCAATTGGATATCACTATAGAAGTTCAAGTGGAGCCGTTGATGCTCCAGTTAGGCGATGACTCTTCTTCATCAGACTCCGAGCAAGACTGACCTGTTGTGCTTTATTTACAGACTTAGTAAAAAATACAAATGCAGCTACAGGAGGAATTGTGAATTGAGGCATTACTTATGATAAACACTTGTCACATCAACAAGGAGTTGACTTGTAAATTCCTATAAAAATAAAATGTAAGCTTAAAGTTCTATTCATTTACTATTTACCTGCCCGACTTATGGCCTTTAACAAACGAATAGATTAATCTTATTTTTCGATTTCCAAAATACGTGTCCTGACAATTTGACTTGACTTCATATGAGATTTGACAGATTGTTAACATTAACGAGTTATGTACAGCATGTCAACATTCCCATAGACTAAAGATGTTGTTTTCAAACCGTATTAAAACGATTCATTGTGACAGAGAATTTTGATTCGTAAAATGTGTGATTTTAAAATATTTATATTTCTAAATATGTTTATTATTTATTTACTTAATTATACATTTAGGTACTAAATAATTATATGCAATGTTTAAAACGTAGGATTTCAACCTACGACCTGTATTACCCAGAAATTTTTGAGTTTTCACCAAGGTTCATGCCCAATCGATGCAAACTTTGCTAAATTTATGTAGGACATTTAAATTCTAAATATCGTTAATACAATAAATTACTTATATTAATGGAATTTTGTTATTATTTTTTAGGATTCATACACTACTTCAACATACAATGACTTCTCCCAATATTCATTTTATGCATTTAAGTGGTAACATTATGTACTAACTTCTGGATATGAGTTTTAATTTTACAAGTTCTATACATAAAATTAATTTAAATAATAGTCTTCAATTGATTTTCGTTATTGAGGATTTATAGTATTCTTATACTGTCTACCTCTGTTAATTTAAGTTTGGGAAAAAAATAAAATGTATTTATGTATTTCTAAAATCAAATAAATTTTAATTACATAGTTAATTCGAACCAATTCGGTACTAAGAAGGACTTATAATAATGTCAAGATTTTTCTGTTAAAACTTACATAATTATACATTTAGGATACCCAGTACGGCAAAGGAGGTTAAAGAACCGTTGAATGTATTTACCACTGTATTAACGAATTAGAATTTAGTGGTTTGAAACAAGGCACATTGCAATTTATTTAAAAAACCATAGTTGGCTTTAGGATTTACAATCTGTTCGTTAAACGGAGCAGTTTTTCAATGAAAATTATGTTTTAAACTTAAAATATTTTATTAGAAAATACAACTACTTCAACATTCAATAATTAACACTGAATACATTTTTATGCATTTATACAGTAACCAGGGTTTATCATTTTATACACTTCTGGATATACCGACGTTTTAAATATTTAAAGCTTACGGTTGAATAAAATTTAATTTAAAGTTAAACATAGCATCTTCAATTGATTTTCGTTATTGAGGATTTATAGTATTCTTATACTGTCTACCTCAGTTAATTTAAGTTTGGGATAAAAAATAAAAATGTATACTTATTCTTTTCTATAAAGGTCAAATAAATTTATTTTAGTAGAATTCGTTCCAAAATACCGGTACTATTTGCTAACGGGCGATATCCAAGTCAAGATTGCCTTTAACATTAGATTTGTACATAAAGCACCGAGTACGGACAAAAGGAGTGGTTATGTCTGTGTAGAAGAAAATTTGGCAGATAAAGATTGGAATTTGTACGAAGGAAGTGTGAAACCTTAGTGAGAGACATTGCAATTCTATTTAAAAAAACCATAGTTGGCGTTTTCTTTATCGGTTTAACATATTCTGCCCTATCACAATCACACCAGCAAAGAAAGATTATTTTTAAACTATAAAATAACATTTTATAAAGCTATAAAGCGTATAAAAATTTATAAAGTAAGTAAATCTATAAATACTTTATTTTCTCTGTATACATCAAAAAGGGCATTTGCTGTCATTTTTATACCACACATTTGTCTATTATTTTACACTTGTTAAGGGTTTAATAATAGGACTTTAACTAAGCACAAACACCGCTTTTATTTCAAAATTCTCTCGAGCATAATCACAGTTTATTGTTCACTAGATTGAATTTTCTAGACCTTCTCTCCCTTTTATCTAAATCAATGTTTGCTATTTGAAGTCTTTTTATTATTTTAGATTTACTTACTATAGTCTAATACTAAAATTTTTATATCGACTTAAAATAGTTTGCAGTATTTTATAAGTTTAGTAACCCTATTAGTGTTGTACTAGTGCAAAGTTATATAGGTTTCTTTACTTTTGTATGCCTTTTGTCAATTTTTTATCTGCTGTATGAATAGTTCGCTTTGAATTTAATTAGGGCTGCCTGGGTTGTATTATTCGAAAGATTCTATCTACTATTTATAATATAAATGTGTTTTCCCCGTTTTTAATAGAGTATGACAATCTCCGCATGAATATGAAACGAATAATAGAGAAAAGCAATTTTTAAGATTCAACCATTATATACCTACACTTCTGGCATAGCGTTAGTTTAAATATTTAAAGCATACAGTTGAATAAAATTGAATTTAAAGTTTCTTTGTACTGTTTTAACATTTATTTGCTTCTCGTTATATAATTTGCAATAAATAATAGTAAAAGTAATACTGCCCTATACAGTAAAAATGTTTACTGATTGAATTAATATGACTTAGGATGTTTTTTTTGCAGCGATGTGAAAAATATTGAATACGGTCAGTTTACACACATATGTAGAATATGTGCATATCCCCCTTTACTATTGAGCAAAAAGGTTTGTAGGTTAACGCATTGTTGTTAATTCAAGAACTTGTCCAAATATTGAACAGACGGTTTTACGTAATTCAATATTCCAACAAATTGTTGCATTAAAAGCAGTGCATTTGTTAAAAAACGTTTTAAAACGATTAGTGCTAACACTATTTCATCTAGATTGGTTCGCATTTTAAAGAACTGAGTAACATGAGCAGCCCAGTGATATATAAACGCATTTAATGTAGAAAAAAATAACTTTCCACCAAAAATTCAGTTCAGGAGGAGTGACGTAATTCAATCCAGCGTTGTATAAACGATGGTAGAAGTCGCCTATCATACGACGAAGCTTAGCAGAAGGTAATCTTAAGTTAAGTTTCGATGAAAGGTGCCAATATAACTGCAAGTGGTAGAAGAAGTCCCAAAACGTGAAAAATACAAGTATCGCACCCAACGATATAACTAGGTAACAAACGCGTTCATTGATGGATCTTTATGGCCCAAAGAAGACGGTGTAAACAGTGTTCCTCCCTTGCAATAGATTTTCGACCTCGCTCAAAATACATGCAGGTATGGGACACATATGTGGAATAAAAAAGTATTGTCTGTTGCAGTGTCATGATGGTTCACAAGGAAAGGAAAGGCCAAGTATTTCATTCCCTCGCCAAGGGGGAGGGCGGGCTGCTCGAGCCTTCCGAGCTCCTTCAGCCACAGTCATGGATGCCCAGCATACATACATACATTACGTATATATGCATGGTGGGATTAAGGATGGGTGTGGTCAGGATAGGGTCGGAAGGAACGGAGTTAGGGTTCTGAGGGGGAAAATACTACCCCAGCATTCGCTAAGCAGCCGCACATGGTGTGCATATACCCAGTGACCATGCCGCTACATGTGTATGAGGAAAACCCCCTGAAAGAACCTCATACAAGGTAGACGGTAATGGGAATCGAACCCATTAGCTCCCGAATGCTAAGCAGATCGTGTCACCACTACGCTACCAGCTCAGTTGATGGTTCACAATAAACGACTACAAAATAAGTTTTTTAACTCTCTCTGTAATGCCAACTGTATAACATACACAATTATAGATGCTTAGCCCTAACGGGGCGTACGACTTCAAAACCCCATAATATGCATGCCGGAGGTGGACAAATAAAAAATATCTGGTGTGGAACAATATAGTACCTTCCAATCCATCTGTAAATTGAAAGTAATGAAATAAATTTAATAATATCTCTTTAAGATAATTTTTAAACAAAAAAAAATAATCTATGTCAGATGGACGCTTAAAATTTCATGTCAGATAATGTTAATCGACATCGTCAATCTTTTTAATGCATTTTGAATTCGTATTAAAATACTTTACATAGAGAAACTAAGTTAAATTAAATTATCTTTAAAAAAAATATGTCTTCATATTTTCTTATAAAATGAATCATTCTGATATTGAAACAATTTGAACAAATACTTGAATTTCAAATTTTCTTGCCGCCAAATTACGCACACATACAGGAGCACACGCACACACACACACTCGCACACACACACACACACACACACACACACACACACACACACACACACACACACACACACACACACAATATGCACACGTACGCACCAACTCACGTACCTGAGCGCACAGGCACATGCACAAACGCACGCACACAATCACACACACACGTACGCACTCAGACAGCGCGCGCGCACGCACCCACACACACATACACACTCATACACACACGCACACGCACACACGCGCACACGCACACACCCACACACACGCACGACACGCCACACCACACGCACATCACTCACAGCACGCACACGCATACGCACACGTACACGCACACGTACACCCACACGCACAAGCACACGCACACGCACGCACACACACACACACACACACACACACACACACACGCACACCCACTGAAAATAGTCCATTCCGTAACATTCAACACCTATATATATATATATATATATATATATATATATATATATATATATATATATAGGTAGGTTGAAGTATCTAGTCCCTTTGACACTAAAAAATCATAGATCGAGGGATGTGTGTCAAAATTATTTTAATGACATTTAGTTGGGTTATAATTTTAAATAAACTAGGCTGGTTGGTCAGTCTACGCCACCTATTACTAATTGGAGAGCTTCACCCGGTTACAAGATTGATTCTGTATTGTGCAAGTGCGTGTACGTGCGCGCGCTTGTGTGTGATTGTGTGAGGAGGGATGTATGTTGGTACCCACGAAAACTCCAGAACAAACACACGTACACATTTTAAAATTTTGTATTTGGGCTTGTTTTTATTTCTGCTGGAGCTGATTAGATTTTGGAAGAAATTCAGCAGCGATGAGGTAGGGTTTATTAGAGCTGTTTTTGATTTTTATCAAATATTTTTTATTTTATTTAAAAAATATGAAAATACTAATATATCAACCTTAATATACAGATTAATTATGTTCTATGCAATTTTATGCGACACTTAATTTAGCGGCAAAGAAATTCCTAAGGTATTTATAATTTAAGTTTTAGTACAAGTTTTTCAATATCTGAACAATGATTAATTTTATAATAATACGTGTAGACATATTTTTTAAAGAAAATTTAATTTCGCATAGCTTTTCTTCATAAAGTTTCTTAATAGAAAGCGAAATAAGTGTAAAAACTAAATAAATATGATTGAAAGTGCTTAAAATGAATTACCGATATTTTTATAGAAGCGGGCGACTTTGGAATTATTTTTTAAGTTAGCATCTAAGTGTCTATTAATCTCTATCTGACATGAAGTTCTAAACTTGTGTTTAACATAGATCATTGTTTTTGTTGCCTATTTTCGTAATGAACTTATAAAAGAGGTTTCCATAATTAACCCAAACAAATTGTTATTACAATTATTTCTTTTCTGTTAATTTCCATTTTGTAAGGTTGTGTGTTGTTCTACACCATTTTAACAAATGCTAAATGCTTTCCACATAATAATTCATAGAAAGATTAATGATGAAATATTAAGACTCAAACATTTTTCAATCAAAGTGCAGTTGGTCATATGTTAACCGGAAAAAGTCATAGGTCGCGAGATATGGCTATTGATAAAAATATAATTTCCCTTGTAACGAATCTTAAACCCTAACTCAAATATCTACAAATTCAAATAAAAGAACCAGTATGAAAAATTTATATATGAGACAATGGCATTTACACTTAATCAAATTAATGCAGAAATTGAAGTCAAATAAATCAAATAAAAAAGCATTGGTTCTTGTACTATTTATTATTATTGACGGTCAAAACACAATTAGAAATAAAGTGATAGTTACGATGACATACTCTGAAAATAACAAGATCCAGATGAACAGGAATAGAAATCAAAAACAAAAGTTTTTGAATAGCAATAAAGGGGTAAGGGAAAGCATCACTTTTTTTACTTTCTTCATATCTAGAATTAAATTAAATTTTAATGAAGGTGTACACACATTTTATTCTAAAGTTAATAGTTTTCGAGAAATTTAAAATAAATGCTTTAATGCTTTCCGTAAAGGACCTGATTTTAACCGAAAGCTGATAATACCGCATACGCACATGAACACATACGCAACACACACTCGTACGTACTTTTTTTTGCGAAAACTATTTTGTAACTTCGTCTAGCACATGCTTTAATCTAAGCTTTGTTCTCTTAAATTCTACATGCTTTCATCCATTTATTTCTTTCAATGGGTTTATAATTTTCTGTCATTAGGAATAGACACGCAACTGCACCAATTATTGCTCACCTTTTAATTGAATGTCAACATTGTTGGTATGGATCATTGGTTCATCTGCTTCAAGTTTCTGAATCTAGGTAATCCATGAAAAAACGGCAGTTATGCTAATCCAAATGTGACATTTTTTATTGCTATTCGGCTTTTTAATGTTTCTCTACACACGCAGACTTTTAAGTTATGTCTTGCGTAACGTTAAACTGTTGCAAATTTGTAGTGTAATACGTACAACGCGATCTAGAACTTGCCACAAGCATGATAACTTTTTAAAAAAGCAAACGGATAGTAGGACGACTTAAAAAATTATATCATAGATGACAGAGATTTAGAAATTAATTTTAAATTCGTTTTATTTTAAGGTTTGTTTATTATATGATTTACGTACAGTAAAATCGGTTCAGATATGAATTGAACTTGACAACTACGCTTTTACCTTTATTTGTATAAGATACAAAATATACTTTAACAATGACCTGATAACAATGTTCGGGGAGAATACGGTTCTGCAATTTTACACCACGCGTAAACAAGCAACTTCATGTGGAATTTCTACTACGAACTTCCATTTAATTACCTACCATTCTTTCTCCCTTCCAGTGTGTAATATTCTGCTGTTCTGGAATGTTAGAAAAACACCAACGCTTTGCTTTTCCCAAAATATACGTATTTGCGAGTTTCCTTGTAGTTGATTCAACATGCAGTTTAAATAGTGAATTTTGATTAGGATTTTAGATTTTTTCTACGAGCTTAGAATTTAGTTCGGTAAAAGCAAGGTATATACAAACCTTTTACATATTTTCACGTTAGTAACATGTTTGATTGTATTTAAGTCGTGGCTTGGACAATAGTTAGGTCCTAATCGAGATCAACCAACCTGTCGGTGTTAAGTACCTAGTTTATCACGTTTAATTTACCGGATGGTTCTTGTGACTATATTGTACCAGGTTGTTCCAGTAAGGTCGGTCAGCGGGCGTACTTTAGTAATGGATTATTGGGAAAAATATCATACGAAAACCTCGCATGAGATGACGCTGGAAATAATAAGTTCGTAGGACAGCCTCTAGGGCGCATAATAGACACACTAAATCAGAAAAACAAGTTTTTATAAAAAGTGTTAAACTACGGCACGCAAAGCCGGTGACATTTCTCGAAAATTTTTAAATACGTTTTAACTCATTAGTTTACCTCTTAAAGTAAGTACGAGGGCGTATTTTTATTTTATCTATCTAGCCATGGAAAAAAACACATAAGAGAACCAAAAATAAAATACTTTTCTACATAACTCCCTTTAACACTAATATACTTATTCCATCTTTTTTTCAATTGCCCCATACCCTCAGAAACAAATTCCTTCGGTAATTCTGCAAAATATTCTTCAACAGCTTCTTTGATCTTGATCAGAAGCAAAACACTTTCCCCTGAGATGCTTTTTTAAATTTTTGAATAAGAAGAAGTCTTCCGGGCTATAAGGTGGATGCCTTAACTCTATAAACCCACAGTAATGCGGGCGTTTTTCCTCCAGAGCAGTTTTTCAATTTTTAATTGTGTTTCTGTACGCCTCTCCATTTATGGTAGACCCCCTCGTCATATATTAAATAAGAAAGACTCCTTCAGTATCCCAGAAAACAGTTGCCATCAGTTTTTTTCCATAAAATTGTGTCTTGGATTTTTTGGGGATAGAGCCCTTATGAACCCACTGTATGGATTCTTCTTTAGTAGGAGGGTCCCAGTGATGCACTTAAGTCTCATCCCCGGTGATAATTCGAGAGAAAACAGTTTTGTCCCTCTCCAACTCGGCCAAATATTCTTGAGATACTTCTTTTCTGTATAGTTTTTGTTCAAATGTAAGCAACTTGTGAATCCACCGTGCAGACACTTCTTCATACCCGAATCGTCATGCAAAATTTTGAAGACACTTGTTTCAGACACGCCGATCTTTTAAAACCAAATTTTCGACTTTTCGCAAAATGTCTTCAGTTCGAGCATCAACGAATCGTCCGGACTTTAGGTCATCATCGATTGAGTCTCGACCCCATCGAAAGAGTTTAGACCAATATTTTACTTGAAAATAATATGGTACACCTTCCCCATACACAGTAACCATTCTTTCATGAATTGCTTTTGGACCATTACCTTCTTTTGTCAGAAACTTTATTACGCTACGATGTTCAATATAGCTTCACTCATTTTATCGACAGACTGTCTCAAATCTCTGTAAACGGTACAAACTAAACACAACTTAGCACGTGTACTTCTAATAGTGACAGCAATTTTTTAATAATTTGTTTGACATTGTCACTTTTTTGTTTCATGGCTAGGTAGATAACATACAAATAAATAACTTCATATTGCTTTAATCAAAACTAAAAAACTCAGTGTCGTTGAAAACAGCTTCCCATTCTCTGTTAATTGCGCTGTTGTTCTGTAATTATTATAGTAATAGACAGAAGACGCTTTCTTAAAAAATCTGTTTTTGTCGTTTTTCTCAAAATCTTCAAATGGAATGGTAGCTATTTTTACATCGACAAAACGATAACCAAACACTGGATAATTAAGTGAAACCTAAACTAGATATAGTATAACAAAAAATTGCAGTTTTTACAGTTTATTCAAATACAATGTAAATTAAAACCTCAGCTAATGATTATGTCCAAAATGCTTGTCATTTATTTTTCAAACACCCATTGTAATCTAGCATCGTTACTTATTTTATTTGTTAGTGCTGGATATGTAAACTTATATAATGCTTATTGCTGGTCTGCAAATACCCCACACTGGATGCTCCAAATTGAATAGTAGTATAGAGTGTGTCCCATTTGTATGGTTTTTCCGGGTATCTCGGCAATGAGTGAAGATAAAGCAATACGGTTTTCACAATACTATGTTATCTTTTTTTGTCAAATGTACGACGGTGTTGTGGTAATTGTCATAACCTACTTCGTTTTTGAGATGTAGACACCTTGATAAAGGTGACCATATTTAAGAAAAAAGTGGTTTAACAAGATAGATCCCAAGTATTATATATTTGAAAAAAGCTTTGTCGTACCTTAAGTCGACTCCTCTTACAGAAAAATCTGTATTTGTTAATTTTGTGTACTTATTATGCATCCTAGAGATCATCAATTAATTCTAGCTTTTTCTCTTGTGCTTTCCCTCAAAGTTCTACTAGCAAAGTTCTATCCTCAAGATTCGACCGTTGGTCCACCTTAATGGGGCACCCGATATGTCAGCTTCCTGATCGTTACTACAGCCGTTATCTATAGCGAGAAAATGTTTTGTTTACATGAAATGTGTTGATATTTCAAGATTCCTCAATTTATGTACTTTGCGTTTCTAAGGAGTACCGCTTCTTTATTTTAATTTTCCAAATTTGGACCATGTAACACTAGAACTGCCACACAATTGTTATACCTAGAACCATCGCTACCAGTCAAAATGACCGACGTAAAATGGGCTATTTTAAAATGCTTTTTATTCAGAATTCTGATATAAGCTTACAAATTAAAGGGAACTCATACTGAAAAATCATATTTTAACTTGAACATAATTAAAAAAAAAAACTATTCTACGGCTTTAGTGATGAACATACATAAGTAAAGAAGCAGTTTGCATTTGGTTACACGCATTTTTGTAATAAGCCTGTTTGTAGATATACTTTCCACATACATATTTTTGATATGATTTACACACATCCCGAGTTTCGTTTTTTTCCCTACTTCAGTTGGTTTTGTATCCATTTACCAATCCTTCAGCTAGATCGAAGAAAAAATCTTTCGTTTTTACCCTTTTCCGCTTATCTCCTTGTACAGCGCGTATACTGTAAGATATATGAACTGGCCATCGACGAGATCAAGCTTTTACAGAATACTTGCGAGCCATTTGATCGATAACATCAATTCTGCATGTTGTATCATTATAGGAGAGTACCATCTGTGGTTTTTTCTTGGAATTGGACTCAATACATACCGGCGTATGAAGAGTACTGGGAATGGGAACACTTTTATTTGCTTTTGCTAGATGTACTGTAAGAATGCCCCCTTTTCATCTTTATTTTTCAGTAGATGAGTTTCGTGTAGTTTTTTTACATATGGTTCTAAAAGTTGCAAAACTACAGTTTGCGAGAGTGGCTGATTGTTTGGTTTTGCTTCGTCTTTTCCCAAATAAGAAAAACCTTTCACAAGGTACTTTGCTTTAGTATCCACAGTAAGCCAAAATTGGATACCACATTTTTCTGGCTTACTAGCCATGTATGTCGTGAATCTGCCTCCAGCATTGGTTGGAAAAAGCTGTTCGTCCACTGCAATATATTCTCCTGGGACGTAGGAGGTTTCGAAATTATAAATAAATTTGTTCCACACCTCAGAAACAAGCGCAAATTGGTCGAGTTTCTGCCAATTCTTTCGTGTAGCCGTCATATCGAATCTAAAGAAACGCATAATTGCTCTGGATTTTTTCTAGACATTGTTTCTTTGACGAAAAGGTGACCCCACTTATTAGACCACAGACTATCCACTTCTAAGTTTTTATCATCATATGCACCACGCACTTAAAGAATAGCTATGAAGGCATCTAATTCCTCGAAGGACGGCGTGTACTCTGCACTTCCTAATTGCCTTCGTACGTCAATTTCAGTTTTAAAAATTCTTTTTTGTTTGGCATAGAAAGTCGGATCAGGATTTCTGGAAGAATATTCCTTTGTGTGATTTGTCCTACGGAAAGCCTACTAGCAGCAATCACTGTCCAAGCCAACCCATCCTTCGACTTGTATGACATATCTAAATCCATCGAAAATTCCCGTTTACTTGTTCATTTATTGAAGTTGTCTGATTTTTTTCTTTAGCACTGCCGTTAGTAGTCATCACTATCAGTTAATTTTTGTTATTTACAGGATATTATCAGTATCTGTATCACTATCCGATGCACTAGTAACTAATCTAAAATCGCAATCCGAAATAGGTGGCGATTCAGATTCATTCTCAGATTGATTGTCTACCAGAATTTCTAAATAAACCAAAGCCTGCTCGTGTTTAAGTCCTTTCCTTCCAATGGCATCATAAACGGCGGATATCAACAATAACTAGAATGCACAGCTACGTTTGTCCTTATATTGATAGACTGCATCTACATGTTGAAACCTGCATCTTGTTAGTTTGTGCATGAATATTGTACGCATGCAGCAAGTAACTTTCAATTATCAGCAGGCTCCTGCCTGTCAGGACTTGCTCGAGCGTCAGACCACCTTCAGATATCCTCGTAACAGTAAAGTTTATACTTTATAAATACGTATGTAAAACATCCTACAACAACCGAAAATAATATGTATTTATAACTAAGGCTAACATAAAAGAGCATAAAAACTGTAGCGGTCGAATTGGCCGGTTTGTCGGTTTAAGGTATGTTATCGTACAAATAGAAGATTGTTTTGTATACCAACCAATCTGTATTTTCTTACAGCTCTACGATTTTTATCTGTAAAAATTATCCTGTTTATGACTCTGCCTTTTTATTGCTTTCAAGACATTGTAATTATAGAGCAACTGTGTCCATTTTAACATTTTCTTCCTCCAGCCATAACCCCACGCACCCTAGTATTTCCGTCCAGCGTACACTTTTGGTTGTTGCGCCTTTCTCTTAAAAGATTGTGTACGTTACCGTAACTTTTGGGTGCTCCACCGATTCGTGTACGTACCACGAACGACAAAAATATCATTTTTCATACATATGTTGATTATTTAATAAATTAATACGCAGATTTGGCATCTGTAATTTCAAATCAAATCGTACATATTTTTTAACGCTTTTATCCAATTCACTTTGACTGTTCGGTTCAAATCTTGGTAATTGAATTTTCAATAACTTCCTGATCTCCGACGATTGATCTGCAATTTAGCATACATGCGTATTCTTGATGACATTACACGAATATGTGTTTTTTGCTTTGACTTTTGGCCAAATATGGTCGAACTTTTTGTTTATAAATTTTGACTTAAGCTTTTCGCATAATACCATGCACAAAAATAAGCAACAAGTTGAGTTTCAAGGTCAGGGGGCTGCGTTGCGGCCAAATTTGGCCAAATATGGTCGAAAGTTCTGTTTATAAAGCTAAGGCCTTGAAATTCAGGACTTAAGCTATTGGCATAAGACCATGCTGCGCCCGGGAGGCTCAAAGTATTGTATTCTGTTGAGCTGAATTTCGTTATACATGTGTATATTGGCCAAGTAAGTTCGAAATTTTTGTTTGTAAAACTAGTCTTGAAAAATTGAGTTTCTTTCTTTGTTGGAAATTACAACCAAGCGACTAAAAAGTAGAAAATAAAAATAAGTAAAAAAAAATTTTTTTAAACGCTTTTATTTCCAAATGTACTAAAAAGAATAAAATAATTTTTTTATCTACCCAGTAACATCAAAAATTTTTGTGACTAAAAATAATAATGATATCTTATAGCAAAGCCTATCAACACCTACATTCAAACAATGAAGTGCAAGGCACTACAAAGAGCGCCCCACACTTTTATTTTTAGCCACAAAAATTTTTGATGTTACTGGGCAGATAAAAAAATTATTTTATTCTTTTTAGTACATTTTGAAATAAAAGCGTTTTTTAAAAATGTTTTTTTTTTACATATTTTTATTATTCATCATCCTGTCTATCTAATAATTTAACATATTTGTTAATTTTTTAGTCCGAATCTGGATTCCAATTTTTATTTATATTGTATGAAGAATATTTGTAGTAAATACGAAAATGATACACAGCGTGGTTCCTAAAATATGAATATTTCTACATTATTAATAAATCACCCTGCAACTGTGTTATAATAAATTGAGAACTCATTAAATATAGCTTATTTAGAACCACCCCGGTATCGTCATATCTACCGCTAATATTTGTGCATTTCCCAATGAAACATCCTGTATAAAAACGCACGATTTCCATTAGACACAACTAAATTTATACATTATACTGCTTATCTTACTCATTAGCTTTATGCAAAATGTAAGCACTCATTTCACGGTGATTTTCTGCAACTAATAGTCACTGTTTGAATATTTCGTCCTTTGATTATACAAATACTTTAGAATTTTCATTCTTTGTTTCCAAACATGATCAATTTTCATTCATTACTAGTAGGTATCGTATAACGCATAAAATCTAGGTCATTTAATAAACTTTTGAAACATGAATTTCACTATTTTAAAAATGAATATCAATCCATCTAAGCTTAGCTCCCCGCAGTTCTAACAGAAACTGTATTGTTCAAAGTTTCTTGTTCAGGTTGTTATTCACGTTACATCTCCATTATTTAAAATTACAAGCTCATAAACTATAAATAATTCTTGTGAAATTAATTTTATCAGTTAAGTTTTTTACGTACAAAGTGTAGGTTGCTAAATTTTTATTAATGAAATTTTTTATCATCATTTCCTTTTTGATAAATCTACTTTGAAGACTCCCTTTGTCATGTCGGTGAGTAACATATTTGGAAATATATGACATAATTAACTTGACGACATATTAATATTTCGCCTACACATTTTAATTTACATATTTCCTTTTCCAAAGAAAAAATTAGTAGTTTTAGGTTTGTGATTGAACATACTTCTGTTATGTTCAACAATGTTGCTTTTTTACTTTAATTACTTAATTTTATTGTCATTCTACCTGCCTACTTAAAATTCTATAAATATTTATTAATAGCACTACATTAAATAATAAACAATAAGCCAACTCTTTAAGAAATTTGTAAAAATCATAAGAAATAATACTAAAGCAATTTAACTTTTTCCTGGTGATGTTTAATGTAATCGAAACTAGATATATCAAGTCAGTAATTAAAGTTTAATAAAATACGAATGGTCTTAGTAAAAAATTCCAATTCATCCAATAAAATTAATATTAAATTAGAATTGAATTTGAATATTTTACTGGATTGATGTATTAATGTAGATTCGAATTGAATTGATTGATTGCATTACTATCTACAGTCATGGAATTAATGAATTGAATTGAATTGAACTGAACTGAACTGAACTGAACTGAACTGAACTGACCTGTACTGTACTGAACTGAACTGAACTGAACTGTACTGAACTGAACTGAACTGAACTGAACTGAATTGAACTGAATTGAACTGGGTTGAACTGAACTGAAATGAACTGAACTGAACTGAACTGAACTGAACTGAATTAATTGAATTGAATTAAATTAAATTAAATTAAATTAAATTAAATTAATTAGATGTGGAAAATCTAGCCATTTAACTGGACTGGTAGAGGAAATGAAGTTATTGAACTTCAACTGAACCATGAACTGGCAACATATATGAATTAAATATGCTGATACTGATTAAGTCAATTTATGTGCACTGAGGAACTGAACTAGAACAGAGTAACGATTACTATAACTACTTAGTAGGAACTCGGCGGAAGTCGTAGATATAAAAAAAATGTAAGTTCTTGGTGGAATTGGTTTAACATATAAAGACCATTGAATATCTACCGGATGTGAGACGCTAAAGTGAAACAAAAGTAATTTACTTAACAATCATTTGCAAACAAAATAATATTTTTACTTAAGTAATCTCCAACAATATTTATTTTTACTAAATAGGGAGTAATAGATTAGTAATCATACCTGTTACCTAAGTTATATCAGTTAGATTAGCAATATTTAAACATATCTCCTTTTATGGTATAGCATTTTCTCTTATTATTAGGTTTGTTCATTTAAATATAAGTACCTACATCCAGAGGCGGATCACAGCATTAAACGTAACCAGGCAACAATTTTGGTGAAAAAAAAAGGAAACTGTCGTCAAAGTGCAGTGGTTTCCAGGGTAATAAATGCCGGACGTAAATTGGATGTCCGGAAGGGCAGGACATAAGCGACCTCGGTTATCGAGGGTACTCATTTTCTGATCCCTTATTGCAGCATCCGCGGTATTAAGTCTAACCTTTATGCTGTTCACTAATATGTTAAACAATTACAACCTGGCATTTAGTTTCTATCTCGTATACAAAATGGAAATCGAATAAAACAGTCGAGAGTCATGCAGAATACGTTTCTTTCTAGAGATATCTTATTGCATCAAACTCGTGTCTGAATGATCCTGGAAAGGATGCCCCTAGCCACCTCTTCCTCATACACAATGAATCCAATGCATTTTAGGTACCAGCTCTTAGAATCGATCATCAGTAATCTTAATCTCAATAATGTGACTGATATTCCAGTTATGAATAGAAATGCTCCCCAGAACTAGTACCAGACATGCCTAAGCTCTACTCGATCTCTATGTCTTCTGGAGAATTTCCCTCATCACGGAAACAAATGTTCAACCTATTCCCAAAAAAGGCGATAAAGACGATCCCTTCAGCTAAAAATCATGGAAAAAGCCAAAAATCAGCAACTGCTCTCTTTCTAGGAAAGTAACAAACTCCTTAGTGGCAACCAATATGGTTTTTTTGTGGCCCAAGCTTGGAACAGTACATTAGAACAATCCGGTGAAACAGTTGTAGTCGCTTTAGCTATCTCAAAAGGATTTGACCAAGTTTGGCACAAGTGTTTACTTACCAACACTCACCTCGTTTAGATTAAATGATACGCGCATCAATTGGGTTTCTAGTTTTCTTAACACAACACGAATACGTGTTGATGGCTTTCTTTCAAAAGAAGTTAGCATTAACGCGGGCGTACCACAGAGATCAGTTATAGCGCCTACACTTTTTCTGCTATACATAAATGATCTTATTTCTCCAACGACTAACGCGCTCCATTGCTTTGCAAACGACAGTACACTTAGTTGTAGTTCATCTCAGCGGTAATCCACCATCTATTTCAAATCAAGACCGTAAAGTTGAAATTGCAATTTCAATCAACGAAGAAATTCAACGTATCTTTGAATGAGGAAGTAATAATCTAATTAAATTGAATGCTAATAAAACTCAGTGTTGCCTTGTGTCCGCCAAAAACATCGATCATTTGCTATTGCAAGCATGAATCTCATGAGATCTTAAGTTCACAGACTCTTACTATGTTGGTAATGAAGCCCAATTTCAACCTCATCTAGAAAATAATTCTCGCCTCTGTGTGAGGCTTATAAATGGCCGGTCCTTAACTTCTGATATACAATCCCTTGAGCGTAGAAGAATCGTCGCAGATCTTTCTTTGTATTATCGGTATTTCAATTGCTATTGCACTGCTGAATTACATTCTTTGATAAACACACATCATCAATATGCAGTACAAATCTCAACATATCGTACCACCGGCGCAATCCACATTCTTCTATACACCTTCTCTCGCTTATGATACGGAAAAATTACTAGAATACTACATTTGCGCTGTCGCTTCTTGACCATAATGGGTTTTTGGTTTTAATTACAATTTGTAATTCTACTTAATGACCTTGAATTTTTAATGTCGTGTTATCATCTATATGGACGGATGCAGATTCTTGGCTGATTAGTTTTACGAGTAATAATAATTCCAAAAAATGATTCAGCACTGTGTCTCAGATTATCTTGTATTCGCGTTTTAATTATTTGATTTTTCTGGATTTTCGATTTTTAGATTTTATTTAAAAACTGAGCTTGTTTAATTTCGCTCGGAAAATATATGAGATTAAAATTAAGAAATAAAATAGAGACTGCAAAACGAATAAGCCTAAGAAAGGTGGATCAAATTTTAAGCTTCTTGGGTTTGAAATTAACGTATCGCATGCTGAATCTTGTTTTTGCATCATGGAATAAGGCCGTTACGGTATCTTAAGACCCCTTAGGCTGAATTCAACACCTTTGTACGATTTCTGTATTTAAACTCCTTTTGACAGAATTTTGAATCTAATTTCAACACCTTAAAAGAATACCTTTTTACATCTTAAAGCTTCTTTCAACATTTTGAAAAACGGAATCAACTTGAAATAGTTTTCAACATCTAAGGTGCTTTACTATATGTCTCTCAGTACCAACGTAATCTTTTAGTATATTTAAAAACAATTAACTGCATTTTGGTGCAACACCATATTGTGGTATATTTTATTTATTTACTTGAAAATAAATAGGATCGCTCTTAGTTACATATTTTTACTGAACGAGTGGATATGCGTTCAATAACGTAAGTATAATCATTTAGGTGAGATGGCAAGTTTTTTAATGATTAGCAAAAGTAGTATATACATAGATGGATTAAATGAAAAAGTAGAGATAGATAACCTATTGCACAAATTTATATGGTCTGCAATTTGTAAATGCCTTTATGGGCGTATTAAACAATGGTATACAAGTATTTGACGTTATATTTTACGTACATAAGATTTTTATTAATGGTAAATTCCTACATAATTCTGTGGAAAAAGTCGGAATAAAAAGAATATCCTTTGTGCGCACATGACGTTCACGTACATAAACTCTAATTTTATTTAAAATATACTATTTGACTATTAACAATTTTATGTAAAAAATCCAGTGCTACGACTGTTCTTTCAGAAAATTTTGTGTAATTTAATGATTTTCTACCAACAGCGTGTGAATTGTATCCTGTAAAGGTTTTATACTTTACATACAGTCCGCGCGGCCCAAGAATGCCTGAACGTTGGATGCGCATTCGTCCAACTTCAAGTCTCTTAAGCGCGGCATGTCAGTGGCGTCGCCACCAAAAGCGCGTTCCGTTTATTATCATGTATTACACTAATTAACTATTTATTTCTGTTATTAATTTACATACGTACTTGTTAATTTAACTTTATTACATTTATTGCAACAAAACGACAGTGAACCATTTTGTGTCCTATGTGAATTTTAAAGCTCATAATACTCAAATTTATTAGACAAATATGTATAAACAACAAATACTTTCACAATACATAGTAAAATAAATAAGTAGTTTTGCGGCGCATGTAATGCTAATGGTATTTGCTTAAATTCTCATTAAAGAAATCCTAATAGTTGACATTCCTTATGATCATTAACAACATATTACCAATATTCAAAAATGTTTTTATTAGTTAGTTCGTTTTCAACTGTGATTTAAAAGCGAGTGTAGAAATATGAGTTCTACATTGGGAAAAAGTGGCCAAGTAATAAGTGGTCAAACGCATGAGGTGATATATAATGTGTACAGTTATTTGAAAAACTTACACCCCACACATATCTTGAAACAATTAAAAGAAACCGTGTCTGAAGCAACAAAAGTGTCTGGTAGATCAGTGGCAAATATTATTAAAGAGGGTGAAGGTCCAACAGAAGAGAGAAAACCAAGATTTTCAACTCCAGGCAAGAAACGCCCACGTCCGTCTCCTGTGACCGACTTGGAAGATTTCGAAAAGAGCCTTTTTCGCAATATAGTATATAATTTTCACCAGACCGAAGGTGCACGGGTGATAAATCCTGCTCTACGCGAGAAACTCCACAATGACTTAGGTTAGCACGGTGGTGCTACATCTTTACGTGTTATATTAAAAGACCTGGGATTTTAATGGCATCGAACTGAGAATAATAGAAAACTTCTAATAGAGAAGAATGATATAAGGGCTCTAAGAATTACTTACTTACAAAAAAAAAAATTCTACCGAGAATTAAATCGTCCAATTATCTACATGGACGAAACATATGTTCATAGTGGACACACACACAATCAACGTCGTGGAGTGATGGCACAACTAACGGACTGCTGTCTGCAATTTCCAAAGGACCAAGAATGATTGTGGTACATGCAGGAGGTGAAATGGGTTTTTTACCAGGTTGTAGTCTGATATTTAAATCAGGAACTAGCAGCGGAGACTATCACGACGAGATGAATGGTAGCAACTACGAAAAATGGTTACGTGAGAAACTTTTACCAAACTTGCCTCCACAATCGGTTTTGGTTATTGATAATGCGCCGTACCATAATGTTCAGGTGGATAGTGCTTCAACAAGTAATTCGAAAAAGGCAGATATGGTGAAGTGGTTAATTGAGATAAGATACAGTTCACTCCTTTGATGTACAGACCACTACTTTATGAAATAATTAAGCTACACAAAAAGGAACATATAACGTACAAGTTTGATTGTATATTAAGTAATGAAGGACATACGGTGCTGCGACTACCTCCCTATCACCCGGACTTAAACTCGATTGAGTTGATTTGGGCTCAAGTGAAAAATAATGTTGCAAAGAGAAATACCACCTTTAACTTCAACCACGTTAGAAGATTGTTGGAAGAAGAATTAGCGGCTGTTACTCAAGAAAACTGGCAAAAGTGCTGTAAGAAGGTAATCGACCAGGAAATAAAATATTTAGAGAACGAAATACTGATTGACGTACAAGTCGAAAAACTGGTGATAAATTTGGAGGGCGATTCAGAAACTGAAAGTGGCTGGTCTAGTGATGAATGATTGTGTGACTTATTTGTTAGTAGTATTTAATGTTATTATAGTAGGTAATTATCGCCGTTTGAGTAACTTTTCCCCAAAGTGTGTGGAAATATGAAAATTGATTACCTAAGAAATATCATAATTTTTTTAAATCCTGAATAATACTCTTAAAATACAGCCTATTCTGTTTCTATAATTAGAAATCGAACTTATACTTTTTTGATTTTCATAAACGCTTAAACTGTTGCGTTCATTTGTAATTCAAATATAAAATTTATTACTTGTCAACATGGTTATTTTTTTATTTTATAAATGTTTAAACTATTACTGTTCATATGTAATTCAAATAAATTAAATATTTTAAAATTTTTTTTGGTTTGGTGACGAATAATTGAAAACGCGACATCGACGCCACTGGTAATGCTTTCAGTCGCTATTGCGTTAACGAGTGCGGCCGAATGCACGAACATCCATGCGCGAAACGAGGCATTTTTTGGTCGCGCGGACTAGAGTATAAGTGTTTGATAAATTTATTTTGATCAATTGAAGATTTTACTATACCTTGTTATCCTGGATCACAAACAGTTATAACAAACTCCAGTTTTGATCACACCAATAAGTCAAACAACAACCTAATAGCACTTTTGTTCTGTTTTGGTGATACACTTCGCACATCCAGTGAGGATTTGTTTGCGACCAATAATGCATATTGTGCAAATTAACTCTGCCGCAGCTAGTAAAAGTAGCCTCATCGGTCCATAAAACTTTGGAAAGGAATCGAATATTTTCACTACACATGTCTCTCAGCCAATAGCAATAGTCGAGCCGCTTGTCAAAATCAGTGTCTGATAAAGCCTGGTGTAAAACTAGATGATAAGGATGCAGCTTAAAATCCCTTAAAATTCTGAACACTGAAGCAACACTTACACTTAGTTCTGTGGAAATCTCCCTGATGCTTACGTGAGGCTCCGATTCTACGTACGCAAGAACATTAATACTATTGTCTTCATTTCTTATGCGACGTCCTCTGACAGGAAGTGGAATACGTCGTACATTTCCTGTTTGTCTTAAACGTGTTGCCATTCGCCGAAACACTTTTCTAGTGTAGTGCCTTCGATCAGGATATCTGATAGCGTATTGTCGTTCCGCAATAGCTGCATTTTGAAAACATTCATAATACACGGCAAGCATGTCGTAAGCCTCGGCATTGGTATACGACATTTTTGAAGGATAGCACTAATTTCTAATAAGGTACAATGAAACCCAAAACTAATGAAGGAAAAAATTTTTACAACACAACATCAATCAAAATTAAGTAAGTTGACAACTTTTTCAATTTATTTACCTCCATGGAAACGAGCCGACTTTGTTCCGCAGCAAATTAGATTATTATTTTAAAACACACCACATTAGAATTATGCCTTAGAAGTTTTATATGATGTTATAAACGTACAGAAGAAGAATTAATAGTTGTTTTTTACAAAACGGCCGTCAATTTGAACATTTATAGATTTTCACTAGTTTTTTAACAGTTGTTCATAATTTTGTACGATTCTATTGAAAAGTTTCATAAACAAAAATCAATCATTACTTTGATATCGTTGTTATGGCCCGTTGGCCTCTAAGCACGCTCCAATTTTGCAATTTGCTTAGTTTGGACTAGTCCTAAGCCTAGATAGAGTGTGAAGGGAGGCACAGACTATGATAAATGCAGATTCCTCATTACTAATCCAACCTATACACCTTAAGAAACCATAGCAACAATCAATTATTAAATTAAACGGTTAAAAAGTCTTCTTTTCGCCATAACTCTGGAACAAATAAAGATATCAAATTGCGTTATTTACGTTTTTTGTTACAAATTTAAGCTACTTTCCGCTTATGATGTCATAATTATACCGTATGATTTAAATTTTCTGAATAAAATCAAAAATACTGGTATTATTACAAATTGCGCCCTCTAACAATTTTATTATGAGCTATCGCGTACCAATGGATGCGACAGTTAAAAGTACTTACCTTTTTCTTCTAAACAAGCCTAGGTTTACTACAATCGGATAAGTCGTTTAAAAATAACAGCGATTTAAATGATTACACATTCAATAGCTTCCCCCACCCTTATTAAGGTCGGTACGCCAATGAGCCTTAGACCAAAATGATGCAGAATTGTCTAAGCTTTCTAACGATGTTACCAAAGGTATGCCTTAATGTGGGAATTTTCGGAGAAATTTATAATTTTATTTTTTAATTTTCAATTGCGCCCCCTTGCGATGAATTACGGAACTTAAAAATAATTTCCAGGATTTTCTCGTGGCGACTTTTATAATGAATTTTTTTTCTCCACTTTTTATGTCCACTAGTTTCTGAAATATGGCCGGTGGCCAGCCTTAATGAAACACCCTGTATATAATCAATATGACTCTTAAATGATAAGGCTGTATCTAGGTATATACCCAATAGTTTAAATTCTTTTACCTGTTTTACTGATTGTCCATTTATTTGAATATATTGACTAGCAGTATAATTAGATAACTTAGTAAAAAATTGCATTATGAATGTTTTGTTCATATTTAGAATTAGTTTGTTATTTAGCAGGTAAACAGCAAGTGCTTTCAAGTTATTTTTTAACTTAGATGACATTTCCGTTATGGACTCATAGTCTAGCAAATAACCGACTAATTTACGCCGAGTGATAATTTTTATTCTTAATCACTTAAACATCTTTAATATAAATGACAGATTATTACAAAACATTTACTTACGTTTGAATTTACAATTTGTAAATGTAGTTACAGCAGTTTCTCAAAATGATTAATACTTGTTACGTTTCCTTCCTATATCTTATTATTAATTTGAGACAATAAGTTTAATTAGTAAATTTAATTGTAAACATATAAATTAATCTAATAATAGGATTTATTAATGGTAGCCATAACAAAATTAAAGGATATGCAAGACTTGAAGATTAATTATTCAAAGCGTAAAAAACGTGACAAAAATTTGATATAAATAGTAAATGGTCACGAAATATACCTTTTTGTACCCGTGAATTGACTAATTATTCTTATTATGCATAGTGAAAATTTATTCATATTATTTACACGCTGCTATAATAAAAAAAGAATAGTCATTTTGCTAAAACAAAATCTACATTACGCTGTTAACGTAATAACAGTAAGTGCATCTAGTGTATATGTAATTTTGTAAGATTAAATTGCAGCTGGAATTCTATAATTAAACAACTTTGCTTATGTACAGCTAAATTTTATCCTAATAAATTCAAGCAAGTAGAAATAGAATGTTTGATACAAGTAGTTAATGTACTTGTAGCACATATCATTTCCCTTAAATAAATACAAAGTGCTCAGTTTAAACCATGTACAAAGTTAATAACCTGGTTGTGCTAAACAAAGCTTAATAACTGAAGCGTGATGTAATTTCATGAAACTAGCCACAGAAGAAATTGTAATAAGCTTATTTTTTAGTTTTAAATTTTACGGATATTGTATTTTCACTCTTATGATTATCCTGTTTCTTTTTTCAATATTCTCTTTGTGGATGTTTTATTGAATTTAATTAATTAATCTAGGCATGATACTATAATTAAATGCTTATTTCTAAAATTGAGTAGAAAACGCCATTGATTGATTTATTCATATCTGAGATATATGAATGGATACCTGGAATACCAACACTTTGCTAAACTATACTTTCTCGATTATGGCAGCTGGTTTACGATTTTATTACGAGATATCGGGAATTATTAGATCTTGTTAATTAGTTATTTGTGTGTTAAGTTCATGGATTAAATCAATTCACCTATTGAATTGTATTTACAGAGATTGTCGTAAACTACCATTTTTGTTAATGTGCCCTGCTTGAATATCAGTTAATATGGTAACGAGTAACGAAGTTGATAACGGGACTGTGTTTGTTACATTTTTGCCAAAATCGGAAGGGAAAGATTACATAATTCTGAATATCTATAAATAAAGAAAAACGTCTAGATGATGTTTAGAATTGAACTCTGGACCGAAAACGCAGTAAACCCAACCTCTGTCAAACATCATCTCTTTTAACGGTACGGGTGGGTGGGTTAGTTGTGATGGTGTTGTGCTGTTGTTGTCGTGTTCGTGTGGTGTGTGTGTGTGTTGTGTGTGTGTGTGTGTGTGTGTGTGTGTGTGTGTGTGTGTGTGTGTGTGTGTGTGTGTGTGTGTGTGTGTGTGTGTGTGTGTGTGTGTGTGTGTGTGTGTGTGTGTGTGTGTGTGTGTGTGTGTGTGTGTGTGTGTGTGTGTGTGTGTGTGTGTGTGTGTGTATGCGCGTCTGTGTGTCTGTGTAGATGTATGTTAGTATCCTCCAGAACGAAAATACTTAAGATTTAGTATTTAAGCTTGTTTTCGTTTGGCTGAAAGCTGATTAGATTTTGGAAGGAATCCAGCAGCGGAGAGGGTTTATTAAGGGCAGTTTTTGGTTTTTATTAAATATTTCTAAAACAGCTGAATATTTCAAAGATACCTCGATATAGACCTTAAACATATCGATTAATTATGTTCTATGGAATTTTTTGATATGACGCGTAATTTAGAGGAAAAAAAAACGTACAGTAGAATTTAAGTGTTATTTAAATTTTTTTCATTATCAGAATAACGATTAATTTTATAAGAAAAAGTGTAGACGTATTTTTTAAAGTTTAATTTTACATAAATGTCCTTTATAACGTTTTTCAATGGAAAGTGATATAAATGTAAAAATTAAATAAATATGATTGAAAATGCTTAAGCTGTATTATCGATATTATTATAGAAGCGGGACGCTCTGAAATTTTTTTTTACGTTAACATGTATCTGTGTCTATTAACATCTGACATGAAATTTTAAACGTCATTCTGACATAGATTATTGTTTTTGTTTTTACAATGTTGCCTGTTTTCGAAAAGAGCTTATCCTAAAAAAACTGAAATTAAAATTATTTCATTTCTTTTAATTTAAGTTAGCATCTAGATATCTATTAACCTCTGTCTGCCATGAAGTTTTAAAGGTCTATTTGACATTATTGTTTTTGCGTTTACGTTGCATATTTTCGTAATGAACTTGCGGGTTGCATAATTACCCTAAAAAAATGTTATTAAAATTATTTCCTTTCTTTTAATTGCTATTTTGTAGGTTGGAATGTCGAGAATACCAAGTTCAAGTTGATACGTATTTATTTTTTATCTGGTGAATGTATATATACTTGGTAAGCGTTTTTGATACATAATTTCTACTCTTATTTTGTTGATTGCACTGGGTGCACTCACTTTAACAGACAAGCAAACCTTTCTTTATTATCTTATGCACCTTGGTACACAAATCGGTTCAATCAACATAACAAGCAGTAAATAAATCAAGCACTATACGAAAAGTTTTTTGGAAAATTAAATATACTCATTTGATTTTTTATTTTTTTGAAAACTTATTTGTACACAAAAGTAGTCATACGGTGATGGATAGCTTTTTCTTCTTCTTCTTCTTCTAACAATAATTGGAGAAGAGAAATTTCAAAAAAATTGAATTAAATGTATTTTAGATCTCATGTTGATAATCCGTGTTGGATATGTGGAATGTACCATCCGAATGCGTTAATAGTTTTATTTTAAATTGCTGTATTCATTTTGAAACACATTTACTTCTTAAATTATTTGGACATGTCTGGATTATGTAATAACAGCCACTTTTGCCAAATAGCCATCCCAATTTTTCCAGGTAGTTAAAACCATTTCAGTCAAAACGATCTCGTCATAACCTTTAATGATACCGAAGAATCAATAACAAACAAGGGAAAGGAAAAGTGAAAAAAGGGTCACCGATGACGTCCCAAAAAAATTGGAGGCAGTAGTGCCCGGATACTCTTGTTGAAACAATGTCGACGGGATGGTGTCCCGATCTTCCTGTTGATATTTACTATGTACTCTAAGAACTTATCAATACTACCTTGTACATTGTAGAAAGGAATTCTACTAACCTCGGTACTTTATTACGTAGAAGTTGTAAAAAATAACATCTGGTTCAACGCTCTTTAAATTTTGCCGTATTTCATGTTCATCTACGGTATTACTTCTGACATTATTAGCATTAACACGTAACACAATATGACACACCAAAAAATTGGCTTTACAACAATTGTGTTAGGAAACCGAAGAAAAAAATTATCATTTTGAACATAATAAATTACCTAACGACAAGACTTACCCACAAGGTGCTTCAAACTACCACGGTAATCCAAAACACTGACGACATGACAAGAGTGTATCTTAGCACTTTGTGTTACAAACTAACCGTTGAAAGGAATACTCTCTTAACTTCCAATCATTATCGAAATCCCTAACAACGTGACCTACGCAGATAATTAGTACTTAATTAGTATTTTTTAGTGCTTCATATTGTAAACCAACACAATCGCGCGTTTTCAAGAAAAATTTATAATATACAAAAAGGCAAATGAGTCATTAACTATACGTATATAACGCACTTCTCGAAGCGGCGACTCAATTTATTAAGCACTAAACGGAACTGGTAAATTACTAAAAATGTGTACCGGTCCTGCCTTTAGGATAAGGTTATAGGAACGGTTTAAATAATCCTTTTTATAAGGCACTAAAAGGCAGTAATAATGGATTCGTCTTGTCGTTAGCACTTATAATCAGGGTAGCAAACAAGGAAGAAGGCTCATATTCCAGGGAACGGTGAGTCGTGCTATTGTAATTTATAATGCACTAGATGATACTATCAAAGCAGTAACGATATGCATTGGTCCCGTAGCTAGCAGTTACTGTAAGGGTACGGACTCCATTACAAGTTCTACCAACAAGGGTAGACAACCAGCATTGCACAGAAACGTTCCATTTTCTTGAAAATCATCGATCACGCTGATGTTAGGTACTAGATACTAAGTGGCACTGGCAAAGCATTAACGATCCACGATGGTCATGTGGTTAGTGAGTCCATTAATCGTGCTAGCTTAACACACTTGAAGACATACACATAGACACACACACACACACACACACACACACACACACACACACACACACACACACACACACACACACACACACACACACACACACACACACACACACACACACACACACAAACACACACAAACACACACACAACACACACACACACACACACACACACAGACATACACGCACACGCAGAAGCGCACACGCAAACACACACACACACACCCACACACACCCACACACACGCATACACGCACACACGCACATACACGAGCACGCACACACACACACAGACGTACACACACAGACACGCACACACCAGCACACATGTATATAGGCACACACCCACACTCGTGCACACGCAGACACGCACACACGCACAAACGCATACACGCACACATGCACACATGCACACACGCACACACGAACGCATGTACATACGCACACACGCACCCACACACACAAACGCACACACGCATACACGAACACAAGCACACACACGCGCGCACACGCACACAAGCACACACGCATACACACACACGCACACACGCACGCGCAAGCACACACACACACACACACACACAGACATACACACACACAGACACGCACACACCCGCACACATGCACACACACGCACATATGTACATAGGCACACACCCACACACGTATACACGCAGACACGCACACGCACACACACGCATACACGCAAACATGCACACATGCACACACGCACACACGCACGCATGTACATACGCACACGCGCACGCGTACTAACGCGTACACACATACACACACACAAACACGCATACACGCACACACGCACACACGCACACAAGCACACACGCACACACGCACACAGCAACACACGCACATACGCACTCACACACACGCACACACACACATGCACATATGAACACACGCACACATGTACATACGCACACACGCACATACATACGCGCACTCACATACACACTAACCCATCCCCACACCCAAAGCTACACACACACACACACACACACACACACACACACACTCACTCACAACACACACACACACACACACACACACAGACACACACAAACAAACACGCACATAAGTACAAACACATACACACACGCACACAGGCACACGCACACGCCCACACACACACACACACACACACACACGTACAGACGTACACACATAAACACGGACACACTCACACACACGAACACACACACATACGCACGCACGCTCTCACGCACCCACGCACACACGGGCACACGCACATACGCACACACGTACACACCCATCCACGCACACACGCACACATGTACATAGGCACACACCCACATACGCATACACGCACACACGCACACACGCATACACGCACACACGCAGACACGCACACACGCATACACGCACACACGCACTCACGCAAACATGCACACATGCGCACACGCACACACGCACGCATGTACATACGCACACGCGCACGCATACTAACGCGTACACACATACACACACACACAAACACGCATACACGCACACTCGCACACACGCACACAAGCATACACGCACACACGCACACAATAACACACGCACATACGCACTCACACACACGCACACACACGCACACACACATGCACATATGAACACACGCACACATGTACATACGCACACACGCACATACATACGCGCACTCACATACACACTAACCCATCCCCACACCCAAAGCTACACACACACACACACACTCACAAACACACACACACACACACACACAGACACACACAAACAAACACGCACATAAGTACAAACACATAACACACA
>JARFJB010001975.1:382500-415000 GCA_036346205.1 Vesta saturnalis
ATTGCAAGCTAAAGCTCAGCTTTCGGTAAATTGTTAGTTGGAAATTACTATGAGTATGTTTCGCTAATGGAATTGAACGTATAAATAATACATAGGTTTGTAAGAAAGAATAGATGGTGCAAATTATTATCGGCATTTCCATTGTAGACCGAAAAAAATATATTCATTTGACGATAAGTCATAAATATTGGGGGCAACCATTTTGCTTGTGTCAGAAAATTTACGAATAAAAAGAATATAAAAATATATTTTGATCAAGGGCATTTGTATTCCACAACAATGGCTAAGAATCACTTTTTGAATATCAATAGGATAGTACGATAAGTTCAAGGTAAATCAAGATACTATTTACAGTTATTTAACACATAAGATAATAATAACCTTCCTTCACACTGACCTACTGATCTGTCGTTAAAACGGATTTTCCTTATTTATTTCGGCATTCCTCGGTGAGTAATATGACAAATATTTAACTTTCTTTTCACAGTGGTATAAATTTGTGTCATTTCCAAAATTAGTGTGTACTATATATTGCAATATGTAAACCTGAGGAACTTATTATGTACTTCCTTTTACTTTCTGAATTTGAATTCTCCTTTTTCATCAATATATGTAAAAAGAAAGACTTCGTATGTAATTTTAAAGTAATCTAAAGGCAAACATCTTATTAAAAGTGAAAGAGAATATATCCTGGATGTAGGTATTTTAATATTTTCTATTTATTTTCTGGTTTTAAATTTAAAACCGTGATAAAGTAATCTCTTCTGTATCATAGGTTATAGATAGGTACACTATGTGATGTCAATACCGTCTTGAAAGTGCCAGAGTAAAATGTGAAATGACTTCTAGGAATCTGGGGTAAATTCGATGAGTTATGCAGGATAAGTCCAATTTAATCTCAAACCCTAAAATATTGACGAACTTCGAAAGGCGTTTAACGACTTTGTAGGTAAACGCACTTTATGAATTAATTTTGTGACAGAAATTGTTAATTTATGCAAAATGCATATTGTTTACGTATCTTACATGCTAGAAATTATAACAGGGTGATTAATTAAGAATGGGTAACGTCTGAACTACAGATAGTCAACACCGAAATGTGAAGATTATCTTAAAAAATGTTGCTGATTTAGGAGATACAGGGTGTCCAAAAGGAAACTTTTATTTTAAAAGTCCTCAATAATTTTATAAGTTTTAACAGCATGAATTTGGTAATTTTAGGTTTTGTGACATGAGAAATACGAATTTGTAACTTATTTTGTGACTGCTCATAGTGACACCCTATTATTCAGTAAATTAGATCATATCTTGTTTGTCCATTGAATAATGGTTAAAATAACATCTGAAATACCGTTCAATTTTACATATAAAAGGTACTCTTGTTCAATTTATCTAACTCTATCGGTTTTTGAGTTATTAGCTCTTAAAAAGATCTGTGTCTTACTAAATTTTTAATTAATAAACTAATCTTGCCTTATGAAAATGTAAACTTTCACCATTAACACTCATAATAAAATACTTATCTTTTTTGGGATTTTTTAATGGTGTACTTTAAATTATACAATCTAAACGTTTCGATAACACTTACAGTTATCTTTTTTTTTATGATTGTGGACCTGAACAGGCTAAATAAGGCCTATCGTGCTAAAGCACTCAGGAACACTTAGGAGGATGGATAGAGGGATAACGAATTGCCAATAGATGCCTATGAACAGCTACCTTAAATTTTCTCATATCATAAGTGAGAGGAAAACAGGAACTAGGGAGATCATTCCAGAGTTTAGAACCCGTGTAGAAAATGTGGATTGCGCCCGTTTGGTACGACAAGTGGAGATTTGTACTGCATACTGATGATGTGATTGAGCGAACCTGAGTGTTTCTCGCAAAGATAGCCGGAGATGGTATCAAAGAATGTAATTCACCAGCACAATAGCCGTTGTAATAACGATAATACAAAGAACTGAAACCATCCTTCTATGCTCAAGGGACTGTATGTGAGAAGTTAAAGACGGGTCATTTATAAGCCTAATCGCTCTCTTTTGAATACGATCAACGATATCGAGAGCGTATTGGGGAGCACTAACCCAAAGGTGAGAATTATATTCCAGATGAGGCCGAATTTGGGCCTTATACAGCAAAAGGAGTTGTCGAGAGGTAAAGTACTGCATAGATCTGTACAAAAAGCCTATTTTACGAGCAGCTGTTTTGTTAGCTGACAGAAGATGGTCAACCCATGAGAGATTTGAAGATACAGTCATACCCAACAGAGTAATAGAGTCTGAAAACTTAAGAACTGAGCCATTCATACTTACAACAGGAAATGATCGATCTTTTTTGGCGGACATAAGGCAACACTGAGTTTTGTTAGCATTAAATTTAACTAGATTATTGCTTCCCCATTCGAGAATACGTTGAATGTCTTTGTTGATTGAATTTGCCATTTCAGCTTTAATTTCTTGATTTGACATAGAAGGTGGATTATCACTATGAGTAGACTGAGATGAACTACAGTGAAGAGTGCTATCGTCAGCAAAGCAATGGATGGGGTTAGTTGTTGAAGAAATAAGGTCGTTTATGTACAGCAGAAAAGTGTAGGCGCTATAACGGATCCCTGTGGTACGCCCGCGTTAATGCTAACTTCTTTTGAAAAAAGCCATCAACTACGACACGTATTCGTCTTTCATCAAGGAAACTAGAAACCCAGTTGATGAGCGCATCATTTAACCCAAACGAGGTGAGTTTGGCAAGTAAACACTTATGCCAAACTTGGTCAAATGCCTTTGAGATATCTAAAGCGACTACAACTGTTTCACCGGACTGCTCTACTGTATTGTTCCAAACTTGGGTCACATATGAAAGAAGATCGCCTGTTGAACGACTTTGCCTAAACCCATATTGATGGTCACTAAGGAGTTTGTTAGTTTCAAGAAACGTGAGCAGTTGCTGATTGATGGCTTTTTCCATGATTTTAGACAAAATGGAAGTGATGGCAATTGGTCTGTAATTTGAGGGATCCGTCTTATCACTTTTTGGGAATAGGTTGAACATTTGCTAACTTCCATGATGAAGGGAATTCCCAGAAGATATAGAGATCGTATAGAGCTTAGATAGGACTGGTACTAGTTCGGGGAACATTTCTTTAAGACAATAGCTGGGATACCGTCTGGGCCAGTCGCCTTATTGAGATCAAGCCTACTGATGATCGATTCCAAGAGCTTGTACCGAAAATGAATTGGTTTCATAACGTATGAAGAAGAGTTGACTAGGGGCACATCTTTTCCAGAATCATTGAGACACGAGTTTGATGCAAACAAATCCACAAAAACGTTGGCTTTGTCTACAGAATCAGCAACTACCGATCCGTCAATAGATGTCAGGGGGGGAAATGAAGACGTTCGAAAGTTTTTACTAATGGCTTTTGCCACCAAAATTTACGACTGCCTAAAGGAGTTGTAGCTAGTTCATTGCATTTTCGTTGTTCGAACAACTTTTTAGTTTTAGTGATGACACTTTTGCAGATATTTCTAGCACCAACGTATTCTACATGACTGTCAACCGATTTATTAGATTTCCATTTAATGTTACATTTATTTTTTAAAGATATTGCATCAGAACAAGCCTTATTAAACCAGCGTTGGGAACGTGAATGACCTACACGGTACTGTTTTTTCGGAATGTATAACTCCATTCCCATGAGGATGACTTCAGATACTGAAAGAGCGATGTCCGAGGAAGAGGACGACTTAAAACAATATGCACGCCATGGAAAGGTTGCAAAGAAATCCCGTAAATCACTCCATCGAGCTGACTTAAAACACCACAAGGTTCTATCGGTTTTGCGAACAACAGTGGAATTAGGTACAGTAGAAATGATTTTTATTAGACAATGGTCGGAAAGACCTAAAGGCGAAAGAACGGAAGTTTTATAAACAAGAGGATTTGATGTAAGAAAGAGATCTAGAAGATGTGGAGTATGGTTAGGGTTATCAGGGATTCTTGTGGGTTCAGAAATCATTTGTGTGAGATCACATGAAATAGCAAATGTTTCTGCACTATGACCAGCGGGATTTGTAGTAGATGAAAATTGAAGCCAATTAGAGTTATGAACATTGAAATTGCCTACAAATGAGATATAGCAAGAAGGAAACTGAGACAGGAGATAGTCAACTTTCGTAGTAAGGTAATCGAAGAAGTCTTGAAAGTTGCTGTCATTAGGAGACCTATAAATGCAACAGTAGAATTTCACAAAATTAGGACCAGAATGTTTAAACCAAATCACGTCAAAATTTTTATTTTCTAAGGAAGAAACCCTCTTGCAAGCAATTCTGTCCTTGATGTAGGCACATACGCCTCCTTTATATCGAAAGTTAGAGTGAAGATGGTATTGAGGAAATTGCAAGTCGGGTGACTCGGAGCTTTCCGAGAAGACTTGTGTTTCAGATAGAAACAATATATACAATATATCAAGTTGTATCTTCGTCAGTAGTAATGTTTGTTAAAAATTGTTAAAGATGTAGTAAACAATTTTGTCAAATTTGAAAAATTCAAACATAAACATAAGCCTACTATTAATATGACAGTTTGAGAAACGTATAAGCCAACTACAAAATTGTAGTAAAGAATAACTAGGTCATCTTTGAGGTAGTTTAACAATATTTAATTTTAATGACCTAGTTATTCTTTACTACAATTTATAGTTGTTTCAAACTGTTATAATAGTAGGCTGTTTATGTTTGAATTCTTAAAATTGTTTATACATCTTTAACAAACATATAGACGAAGATAACTGTAAGTGTTATCGAAACGTTTAGATTGTATAATTTAAAGTACACCATTAAAAAATCCCAAAAAAGATAAGTATTTTATAATCTTGCCTTATTTATTTTATTGAGCAGGCTTGTCTCAACACTTGTCAAATTTGTGTAGCAATGAGTTTTAAGTCGATTTTGAGTTCTATAAAAAAAGTATTTAGTAATATTATCACCCCTTTCTGATTTAAAGTGTCTACTAATAAAAAATGCCACGGCTTAACAATTTTTCGAACGATGAAATGCATGATATTATTTGTTGTTATGCTCAGTCAAATTATAATGGATTAGCATCGGCCCGAAGATATTTACAATTATACCCAATTCGAAGGTAACCGAATGTTTAGAAATATTTGCTACCGCCTTGGCGAGACAGGGTCTTTTCGTCCTAAGAGTCTGAATGGCGTCACAAAAACAATCAATATCGATGAAGAAGAAGAGGTTCTAACTCGTGTTTTGGAAAATCCAGATGTGAGTACTCGTCGGCTAAGTTGGGCAACAGAAATAAGTCAATCGTCTATCTGTGGAATTTTAGAGAAAGAAAAACTCCATCCTCATCACTATACTCCTGTCCAAAGCTTACGATTTGCCCAATTTTTACAAGATAAGCTAAAAGGAAACCAAAACTTTCTTACTAACATTCTCTTCACTGATGAGGTGACATTCACTAGACGAACAAATTGGAAAAGTAATTATTTGTGGGATTCTTAGAGCCTAAATGCTGTAAGACAAAGACATTTTCAGCATGAATTTAAGGTGAACATTTGGTGTGGTGTGATACCTGGTTTTTTTATTGGTACTTTTGAACTTCCGTCTAATCTAAATGGAAATATTTATTTAAACTTTCTCGAAGAACATTTAAATGAGCTACTAGAAGATGGTCCATTCGCCGTAAGGCAAAACATATGGTTTATACAGGATGGGGTACCACCACATTATTCTCTGACTGTGCGCAAATACCAGAATCAACATTTTCCCCATCGTTGGATTGGCCGTGGAAGTGAATTTTTTTGCCACTAAGGAGTCCAGATTTAAACCAAGAACAAAATAATTCGATCGACGTGTTGCAGCAAAAACACAAGAAGCGGCGGATGCATTTAAAGATAATATACACGTTTTGTTTACTATTCAAAGGTCTTTAAGAAACGGCAAAGTGTATTGAGGTAGATGGTGGGCATTTCGAACATTTAATTTGTAATATTGTTTGTTGTTGTTGTTGTTGTTGTTGTTGTTGTTGTTAGTGATTGTCATTATTAATTACTGTCTTTTTTGTTATTGAATTAAGATGAATTAAGATAAATTAAAATAAAATAAGATGAATTAAGATGATTTAGAATGAATTAAGATGAATTAAGATGAATTAAGATGAATTAAGATGAATTGAGATGAACTGAGACAAATTGAGACGAATTGAGATGAATTGAGATGAATTGAGATGAATTGAGATGAATTTAGATGAATTGAGATGAATTGAGATGAATTTAGATGAATTGAGATGAATTGAGATGAATTGAGATGAATTGAGATGAATTGAGATGAACCGAGATGAATTGAGATGAATTGAGATGAATTGAAATGAATTGAGATGAATTGAGATGAATTGAGATGAATTGAGATGAATTGAGATGAATTGAGATGAATTGAGATGAATTGAGATGAATTGAGATGAATTGAGATGAATTGAGATGAATTGGGATGAATTGGGATGAACTGGGATGAATTGAGATGAATTGAGATGAATTCAGATTAATTGAGATGAATTGAGATGAACTGAGATGAATTGAGATAAATTGAGATGAATTGAGACAGATTGAGATGAATTGAGACGAATTGAGACGAAATGAGATTAAGTGAGATGAATTGAGATGAATTGAGATGAATTGAAATGAATTGAGATGAATTGAGATGAATTGAGATGAATTGAGATGAATTGAGATGAATTGAGATGAATTGAGATGAATTGAAATGAATTGAGATGAATTGAGATGAATTGAGATGAATTGAGATGAATTGAGATGAATTGAGATGAATTGAGATGAATTGAGATGAATTGAGATGAATTGAGATGAATTGAGATGAACTGAGATGAATTGAGATGAATTGAGATGAATTGAGATGAATTGAGATGAATTGAGATGAATTGAGATGAATTGAGATGAATTGAGATGAATTGAGATGAATTGAGATGAATTGAGATGAATTGAGATGAATTGAGATGAATTGAGATGAATTGAGATGAATTGTGATGAATTGAGATGAATTGAGATGAATTGAGATGAATTGAGATGAATTGAGATGAATTGAGATGAATTGAGATGAATTGAGATGAATTGAGTGAATTGAGTGAATTGAGATGAATTGAGATGAATTGAGATGAATTGAGATGAATTAGATGAATTGAGATGAATTGAGATGAATTGAGTGAATTGAGATGAATTAGAGAATTGAGATGATTGGAATTGAGATAATTGAGATGAGATTGAGATGAATTGAGATGAATTGAGATGAATTGAGATGATGAATTGAGATGAATTGGATGAATTGAGATGAATTGAGATGAATTGAGATGAATTGATGAATTGAATTGAGATGAATTGATGAATTGAGATGATAGAGATGAATTGAGATGAATTGAGATGAATTGAGATGAATTGAGATGAATTGAGATGAATTGAGATGAATTGAGATGAATTGAGATGAATTGAGATGAATTGGATGAATGAGATGAATTGAGATGAATTGAGATGAATTGAGATGAATTGAGATGAATTGAGATGAATTGAGATGAATTAGATGAATTGAGATGAATTGAGATGAATTGATGATGAATTGAGATGAATTGAGATGAATTGAATGAATTAGATGAATTGAAGAATTGAGATTGAGATGAATTGAGATGAATTGAGATGAATTGAGATGAATTGAGATGAATTGAGATGAATTGATGAATTGAGAGAATTGAGAATTGAGATGAATTGAGATGAATTGAGATGAATTGAGATAATGATTGAATGTGAATTGAGATGAATTGAATGATTGAGAATTAGATGAATTAGATGAATTGAGATGATTGAGATGAATTAGATGAGATTGAGATGAATGAATGAATTGAGATGAATTGAGATGAATTAGATGAATTGAGATGAATTGAGATGAATTGAGATGAATTAGATGAATTGAATGAATTGAATTAGATGAATTAGATGAATTGAGATGAATTGAGATGAATTGAGATGAATTGAGATGAATTGAGATGAATATTGAGTGAATTGAGATGAATTGAGATGAATTAGATGAATAAATTGAATGAATAGATGAATTGAGAATTGAGATGAATTGAATGATGAGAGATATTGAGAAATTGAGAGAATTGAATAGATGAGATGATTGAGATGAATTGAGATGAATTGAGATGAATTAGATAATGATGATAATTGAGATGAATTGATGAATTGAGATGAATTGAATGAATTGAATTGAGATGAATTGAGATGAATTGAGATAATTGAGATAATTATGAATTGAGATGAATTGAGTGAATTGAGATGAATTGAGATGAATTGAGATGAATTTAGATGAATTGAGATGAATTTAGTGAATTTAGTGAATTGAGAATTGGAATTGAGATGAATTGAGATGAATTAGATGAATTGAGATGAATTGAGATGAATTGAGATTGAGATGAATTGAGATGAATTGGATGAATTGAGATGAATTGAGATGAATTGAGATGAATTGAGATGAATTGAGATGAATTGAGGAATTAGATGAATTGAGATATATATATATGATATATGGATTATATATATATGATATATATATATATATAATATATATATATATATATTATATGATTATATATATATATATATATGAATATATATATAATAATATATATGATATATATATGATATGATAATATATATATATTATATATTTATATGATATGATATATAAATTATAATAATTAATAAATGATAAATTGAGATGAATAATGAATTGGATGAATGAATTGAGATGAATTGAGATGAATTGAGATGAATTGAGATGAATTAAGATGAAATGAGATTAATTGAGATGAATTGAGATGAATTGAGATGAATTGAGGTGAATTGAGATGAATTGAGATGAATTGAGATGAATTGAGATAATTGATGAATTGATGAATTGAGTGAATTGAGTGAATTGAGATGAATTGAGATGAATTGAGATGAATTTAGATGAATTGAGATGAATTTAGATGAATTTAGATGAATTGAGATGAATTGAGATGAATTGAGATGAATTGAGATGAATTGAGATGAATTGAGATGAATTAGATGAATTGAGATGAATTGAGATGAATTGGATGAATTGAGATGAATTGAGATGAATTGAGATGAATTGAGATGAATTGAGTGAATTGAGTGAATTGAGATGAATTGAGATGAATTGAGATGAATTGAGATGAATTAGATGAATTGAGATGAATTGAGATGAATTGAGGTGAATTGAGATGAATTGAGATGAATTGGGATGAATTGAGATGAGTTGAGATGAATTGAGATGAATTGAGATGAATTGAGATGAATTGAGATGAATTGGATGAATAGATGATTGGAGATTGAGATGATTGAGATGAATTGAGATGAATTGAGATGAATTGAGATGAATTGAGATGAATGAGATGAATTGAGATGAATTGAGATGAATTGAGATGAATTGAGATGAATTGAGGAATTGAGATGAATTGAGACAATTGAGACGAATTGATATTAAGTGAGATGAATTGAGATGAGTTGAGATGAATTGAGATGAATTGAGATGAATTGAGATAGAATTGAGAGAATTGAGATGAATTGAGATGAATTGAGATGAATTGAGATGAATTGAGATGAATTGAGATGAATTGAGATGAATTGAGATGAATTGAGATGAATTAAGATGAATTGAGATAATTGAGATGAATTGAGATGAATTGAGATGAATTGAGGTGAATTGAGATGAATTGAGATGAATTGAGATGAATTGAGATGAATTGAGATGAATTGCTATGAATTGAGGTGAATTGAGATGAATTGAGATGAATTGAGATGAATTAGAGAATTGAGATGAATTAGATGAATTGAGAGAATTGAGATGAATTGAGATGAATTGAGATGAATTGAGATGAATTGAGATGAATTGAGATGAATTGAGATGAATTGGATGAATTAAGATGAAATGATAATTGAGATGAATTAGATGAATTAGATGAATTGAGATGAATTGAGATGAATTGAGATATGATTGAGATGAATTGAGATGAATTGAGATGATTTGAGATGATTTGAGATGAATTGAGATGAATTGGGATGAATTAAGATGAATTGAGATGAATTGAGATGAATTGAGATGAATTGAGATGAATTGAGAGTGAATTGAGATGAATTGAGATGAATTGAGATGAATTGAGAATTAGATGAATTGGATGAATTGAGATGATTGAGATGAATTGAGATGAATTGAGATGAATTGAGATGAATTGAGATGAATTTAGATGAATTGAGATGAATTAGATGAATTGAGATGAATTGAGATGAATTCAGATGAATTGAGATGAATTGAGATGAATTGAGATGAATTGAGATGAATTGAGATGAATTAAGATGAATTGAGATAATTGAGATGAATTGAGATGAATTGGATGAATTGAGATGAATTGAAGATGAATTGAGATGAATTGAGATGAATTGAGATGAATTGAGATGAATTGAGATGAATTGAGATGAATTGAGATGAATTGAGATGAATTAAGATGAATTGAGATGAATTGAGATGAATTGAGATGAATTGAGATGAATTGAGATGAATTGGGATGAATTGAGATGAGTTGAGATGAATTGAGATGAATTGAGATGAATTGAGATGAATTGAGATGAATTGAGATGAATTGATGATGAATTGGATGAATTGAGATGAATTGAGATGAATTGAGATGAATTGAGATGAATTGAGATGAATTAGAGAATTGAATATGAGATGAATGAGATGAATTGAGATGAATTGAGATGAATTGAGATGAATTGAGATGAATTGAGAGAATTGAGATGAATTGAGAGAATTGAGACGAATTGATATTAAGTGAGATGAATTGAGATGAGTTGAGATGAATTGAGATGAATTGAGATGAATTGAGATGAATTGAGAAGAATTGAGATGAATTGAGATGAATTGAGATGAATTGAGATGAATTGAGATGAATTGAGATGAATTGAGATGAATTGAGATGAATTGAGATGAATTGAGATGAATTGAGATGAATTGAGATTAATTGAGATCAATTGAGATGAATTGAGATGAATTGAGATGAATTGAGATGAATTGAGATGAATTGAGATGAATTGAGATGAATTGAGATGAATTGGGATGAATTGAGATGAGTTGAGATGAATTGAGATGAATTGAGATGAATTGAGATGAATTGAGATGAATTGAGATGAATTGAGATAAATTGAGATGAATTGGGATGAGTTGAGATGAGTTGAGATGAATTGAGATGAATTGAGATGAATTGAGATGAATTGAGATGAACTGAGATGAATTGAGATGAATTGAGATGAATTGAGATGAATTGAGATGAATTGAGACGAATTGAGATGAATTGAGACGAATTGAGACGAATTGAGATTAAGTGAGATGAATTGAGATGAGTTGAGATGAATTGAGATGAATTGAGATGAATTGAGATGAATTGAGATGAATTGAGATGAATTGAGATGAATTGAGAAGAATTGAGATGAATTGAGATGAATTGAGATGAATTGAGATGAATTAAAATGAATTAAGATTAATTAAGATGTATTAAGATAAACTAAGATGAATTAAGATGAAATAAGGTGAAATATCAATAAAAACCAATATTTGCCCAACAACAACAAATACAGTTTAAAATATAAATTACGATTTACTGATGACAACAAAATTAGTAAAGAGGGCCATGTAAGATATAAAATAAATTCGCTGTTGAAAACAAGCAAGCTATGATTTTCACACATATGTCAAAAATTATTCATCGTGTTGCATTTCATAGACTTTCTTTATCCTTTCATACCAAAATGATTATTACAAATGTGTATTAGTTGTTGATGGGCAAATATCGGTTTTTATTGATATTTTATGCTTTTGATTTACTAACACATCGCTTGAAAACAAATATAACATTTTTATATAATTAAAAAAATGTTAGATTTATCACATTATTATTTTATAATTTGTTCTCATTGTTAGTAGCCCCAGCATTACATTTAGGTAGTCTAGCGGCAACCATAACATTAGTACGATAACAGTTTAAATTACTGCAGACCAATGTAAGATCTTTTCATCCAGGCTAAATTTAATAATTTCCGTTAACGCGAACTAGCCAACTAGACGTTGGAAGAACAATTCCCGCCATTTACCTGTTTCTTACGATATCTCAGGATAGGAAAAAGATATCGACTTGCAGTTTTCACTGTTTTATTACTAATTTTAAAGACCTACTTCAATTTTTATGCTTTCATTTAAAATTGTAAAGAGACAACACAATATTAAAAAAATATTAAACAGCGCCCTCTAGCATTTATGTTATTAATCAGATTGCTTTAAATTTTCTGTTGTTTAATAAAAGCTCTTTCAAACAACATCAAGTTTATTAAAATCGGTCAAGCAGAACCTGAATTACAGGCGTTTTTTCGTAACAAGGTTCCTACTCTCCCCCACACCTTATTTGAAGAGATAGACTAAAACTTGTCAAATAAAAAATATGCAGAATTTGTCGAGGAATTTGATTATAATATTTACTATGCCCCTTAATTGAGTAAATTTTGAAAAATTTTGCTTTTTAAAATTTTAACTGTCAAATACGCCCTCTAGCGGTGGACCTACAATTCTGAAAATAATTTCCAGGCGTTTCTCGAGGCCACTTTTGTTATAAAAATTTTTTTCCCGAACCTGTGCTATAATCCATTCCTGAGATATGGCCGACGGCCGTTCTTAGTTGGCCACCTGGTACTTTATTCGAGCACTCTAGTCAATATTTATGCATTTAATAAAATTAATAATAATTTTTAATTACATATTTACTTTTGAATTTATTGTTTCATAATAAAACTTATAATAATTAAATAAATGCTTATTGCTTATTGCAAATTTTAGTAGACTGGAATTTCTTGAAATAAATAATTTTGTTACGTTTGTAACTTTTTTTAGGCGCATAAGTGCATGAAATAGAAATATACATATTGTTTATTATTTACCCTGTAAATTAGGAAAACATTACAATACTTGTTTGCTTTGACTCTTATAAACAAAATAAATCATTTAGGACTGAGCAAGAGTATAAAAAAATGTTTACTTGTTATGTTACATTTTGATAGAAATATAAAATATATACAATAATATCTCAGGTAAGGCATTAAACAACAAAACTAAAATAACAAGGTATTGTAAATAATAGCAGGTGTATGAAAGTATAACGTGTATTAGGAACGTTAAAGTTGTTTTTACATTTTCCATTTTAAATTAGGTTGAATGAAATACATAGTAATACATTAATGTAAATTAAACATCTTCAATCTCAAATTCACTTTGATAGTATATCTCCCTCACCATAAGTTTGAAAATGATTAAATTTCAGACATTCAAGTATTTTACAGAAGCTCTTGTAATAGTACACATTTACTCCTTTGTTTGCTGCTTTAGTGACTATAAATGATGTACCGAGTATATAACTGTAATACTCGAATGTTTAACAAACTTATCTTATTCAAGATTAATGTGTGTTGATGCATACATAGAAAATGGTGTGAGCAAAAGTAACGTTTAAATATTTAATATAGAAATGAGATATAGTAGTAAGCCGTTATACGATTGCGAAATAGATTATATAAATGCATGACATTTTGTATCTGTGTAGTTTCAGGAAATGGAAAACTATAAGAGATCGTTATAGAATGTTTCGATGTAATCGGTATAAAACCAATTTAGCTATGGCAATAGTTGCTATTAAAGTTTCACTTAAATGTCATATTTAAATCAAAATGGTCGATTATTCAAGACAATTTCGTATTTTTTTACATTTAGATAAAATAATTAGCTATACATTCTACTCAACTGTTTCGTACATCACCTTCTGGTTTCATTTTATTTAAATCAATTTTGATGTATTGATAAACTTTTTCATATTTCAACTTTACAAGTCAAATAATGTAATAATGTTGATCTGACCTTCGGTGAAAGTTCTCATTTTTATTAAATCAATTTACACAAATACGTCCATAATTATAATGAACGATTCTTCAATACAGAGCGGATAAATTCAATTAAAATTCGAATGGGAGTTTAAGAAGAAAACGCTCGGACCCGTCGATTTTTATTTTCAAATTAGAATTTTTTTACATAAAATGTACAAGAAAAAGATATGACATCATCGATATTTTTTTAAATATCAACCCCCATTGCAGAATCATAAAGAGTACGACGAGGTATATATGGATGGTGTTAATACAGGGTGTCCCAGATTTGCGTCCGCGGGCGATACCTCCCTTGTTTGATGAAATAAGGGAACAACATTTTGAAATGAGGCGCATATTTTAAAATTATTTTAGATTATACAGGGTGTTTCATTTATACAGAGTGAACCAAACAAAGATTTGTTTTGAATCACCCTGTATGTTATTTCAAATTTGGATTCAGCTCACTTCGGTCATTATTTCAATATAAGGTTTGATTATGTTATACAGGGTAGTTCAGAAAATGTAGTCATTTTGAAAAAAAATCGTACCTAAATGAATACCATGTATCATTTCTAATAAGAAATATTCAAATGATTTTTTTAATCAAAATATATTTTGAGGCATAGACATAGGTTAGGCCTAATTTAGTAGTAAAATGATTCCACTATTTAAATTAAATGTTCGAATTGAGCACAGTTAACAATCTAACAATATTCAGGGCGATTAACAAATGATTTTTGAACGTTGGCGATGACATCTGCGGTAATGTTTCTAATTTCTTGGCGAATTCGTGCTTCTAAATTGGCCGGTCGCGTCGCGTGTGCTTTACTCCTTAAGTATCCAACGATCTGAAAAAACTTCATCCAAATAAGTTCGAACAGGTAAACCGCAGTGTGGCGGCGCTCCACCTTCTTGAAAAAAGAGGTCACGGTGGTGCATACCGGGCTCTTCTAAATCCGGATACAACGTTATTAGAGCGGTAAGTAGAAGTCATTTTAAAGGAAGTCTAAATATCTCGCTAATATCTCAACTATGCCGCACCAAACGTTCAATTGTTGAAACTATTGGGTATGATATTCCCTGAACCAATGAGGTTGCACAATAACGACAATTTTGTCTATTCACATGACCGTTTAAAGCAAATGTTGCTACGTCGGAAAAAATATTCTTTTTACAAAATTTGCGTTACCATAACCTAATCGTTGCATTTGTTCACAAAATTCATTTCGCCGATCAACATCATCTTCCGACAGCTCGTGAATTAAGCATATCTTGTAGGGATGGAACTTATCTCTTTTCAACACTTTATGCATAGTAGATTGCGCTACACTAATATTATTAGCTGTGTCCGTAATGGTGGTATTGGCATTATCTTGCACTGCTGACACAATGTTCAACTATTCTTCTTCACTTATTGACGTTCGACAAGATATTCTCGTATCCCAAACATGTCCAAATTCCCAAAATTTCGCCTCAACTCTGCTTACTATGCCTTGGCTATTGGACGGTCGATCAGGGTGAGTTGCTTAAGACAACGCAACCACTTCTGATTGAGTGCGCGAACTATCTCCGAAACCAAGCAATCACAGGATTTCAATTATATCCCGTTCGCTTAATTTCTACATATTTCACAAAGTAACGGTATAGTGGTTACTAGATAAACTCACGATAACAATGCTGTCGCCTATCAAAAAACGAAACACAAGTTGCTAATGTGCAAATAATTAAAATAACTTTAACAAAATGTACAATTTAACGTTTTCTTACATTGACAATGAAATTTTCTCATTTATAATAATTTTTATTCAATATTTCCTTATGTAATCATGGTGCATATTTACCTTGTCGGGCGTAAAAAGATGTACCCTTTCTAATTCTGAAATAAGAAATGGGAGTTGATATTTAAAAAAAATGTCGATGACGTCACATCCTTTTTTTCTTAACAAACCCTGTACTTTTATTCATCCGCTACTTTACGAACGCACTACTGTATATTAATTAATTATAAGTTTTTATTCGATCTACATATTATTACAATACTTAACATTAATTTATTATTTTATGGGCAACATTATAAAAAATTACTATACTTCTTGTTAGTTTAACACCTAGCTTCTGAAGAAGGAAATACGAATATTCCCGAAACGTTAAGAATAATTATATTCATGTACACTTGTACTCTTTTGAATAATATAGGTTCATCTGTTCTCATTCTAAATTTAGTGAGATTAATTTTAAAATTTTTTTGTCTTATATTGATGTTGAATCTACAAAAATTGTTGATGACGTGGATTTGGAGGACTCTTTATGACCATTTTAATAAGTTAAATATAATAGAACAGAGCGATCTGTCACTTAGTCTGTTGTTATTGAAAGAATGGAGTCGAATGGACATCGAATAAAAGTCCGCGAGATAGTAGACATCGGTTCCTGATAATTGACCAAAAACAATTCACCGAAAACAAAAAGGAAAAGAAACAAAACCAAATCAAATATTCAATTGATAAAAACACAACTCAAAAATTCTGACTTCACTAATTAAAACTAAAAAAGAAATCAAAATCAAAATTAAACTAACTCCATAAGAAATTGTGTAAACTACACAACGTATTCTACCTAACATTGAATAATTAGAATTAGACGATCAATTAGCAATTATAATTGTACACGCTCTTACACTAGAAAAAAATAAGGAAGTAAGACAAAAATGTAAAAAACAACTAATGAAAGGGAAATGTAACCTCAAAATTAAGGAAAAAACAGATTTAACACAGGAGATAAATAATAAGAAACATAAAGGACTTATTTTGCAACACTAAAAGGCTCAACAATACCAGTAAAACCTACCTTATTAGGTCCTTTATGAATCTAAATATATCCAAGAACGTTTCGCACAGTTTACAGTGAATTCGGTAAATTGTACATTCGGTGAATTGTCCGTTCGGTTAATTCCCCGTTCCGTCATTTGTATTCGGGCAATTGTTTTTGATCAATTGTTTTCGGAGAATTGTCCTAAACTCAGTATACATAGTGAGTATCTCAAATGACAGTGTACACATAATTTTAACTAAAGAATTGGAAAGAAACAAATTCTCGGCTCGTTGGGTGCCGCTGTTCCTCACACCGGTGCAAAAACTGAATCGTTTGAGTATTTCTTGCATCTTTTCAGCATGTTTTTGGCACAATCCTAAGGCCTTTTGTGCCTTTTCATAAATGCCGATGAAACCTGAAGCCAACATTATAACCCACAAATCAAAGAACAGTATTATACCAATTTGTTGCACAACTTGGCGACAAAATCAAAAAGAAACGGCCTCATTTGGTAAAGAAGTAACTTTTTCCATCAGGATAACGCACTTGCCTACAAGCTTGCTATTGCAACGGTCAAAATTCATGAATTGGGATTTGCACTAGTGGCGCATTCGCAGATTTGGCTTCCAGCGATTATCATCTATTTCCGAACGAAAAAAAGGTGGTTCGTCGGTAAAAAATTTTCGTCTAGTTCTGATGCAATCGCTGTTGTAAATAGCTATTTCGAGAACTTCGATTCACGCAATAAAGGCATTGTTAATTTGAAATATCGTTGGTATAAGTGTGTTGAGTGCATTTTCATTTGTTCACTGTTGAACAACCCTCGTAGTTAGAGAGTAAGGATTTCAGGGCGATTTTTAGATTACCTACTTGGTACAAAAACCCAACAAGAAACCTTGTAACCAAACATCATATCAGGATGAATCCTTGTCAGTTTATTTTAAACCTTACTTTGTTATTAGTGATTGCATGTTTGAAACAAATGTAGGGATTAAAGATCGTGATATTTCACATAGAGTCTATAACCTGAAACGGTATTAAGTTAAATAGTATATCATAATCTGATATAGATGTGTATAAAAATTAATAGTGATACAGTATATAATAGTAAAACCGATTTGGAAAAATTACCTCAATGTTATAATTATATTTTAGAAAATTTGCAGCGGGTGTATAGTAATGTATAACGTTTTTGAGATTTATATTGTATCGTTAATTAGTTTTTTGTAAAAAGTTTAAGTAATTTTTTTGTTCTTATTATAATTTGCACTGTAGAAGATCAAATAAATAATCGACATACGTTTAAAAATAGTTAAAAATTATTATTAATTTTAATAAAATACGTAAATAAAAAGTTTACCTCGAGTAGGATTTGAACCCATGACCTTTACTTTACTAGAGTGCGGCGCTAACCGATTGCGCTATTGAGATACAAGCCCTATCGATGTAAATTTGGTCTTTATGTATGTAGAACTGATGTGAATTCTAACTATAAATATTATTCGTTCATAACAAAAACTTATAATAATTTAAAAATAGTGTTTGAATGTTTAATGGAAGTACTATAAAATAACCTTTATTATATAATTTGTAAACGTCAGATAATTTTCTATTCAAATATATATATATATATATATATATATATATATATATATATATATATATATATATATATATATATATATATATATATATATATATATATATATATATATATATAATTATTTTTTGTTTTTTAATATCTTTTACAATGATGTAATAAGCGGACGAAATGTTGTATGCAGGGGCTTTTTATCACGCAGAATGACCTTAGTTCTTTTATTACTGATAGAGGGCGCCACATGCAGGTTTCCATCTTGTTTGAATCAGTCCTAACTTTTTTGCCTTACACTGTATGTCATTTTCGACTGGAAAAATTTGTTTTCCCATCTTTTCTGCTTCAGAAAGGTATACCTTATTGAAGTCGCTAGGACCAACGGTTTACCAGAAAAATGCATCCGATGCATGCAAATTATCCAACAGCGCCAAAGTAACTTATTTGCGAAAACAATGACATAACACTTAAACAATTAAATTTTAATAGCAACAATAAAGGGCAGTGATTAAAAAAAAACATTACATTTTTAGAAGATGTTCAAATTGTTGTCCTTGTATTTGAATACATTTTTCAATTCTTCTTCCTAAGGATTGACGCCATCTTTGAAATAGTCCTGGGTTATTACGGAATCTATCTGTGGATTCCATAATTCTTATCCATAGTTGCTCTTCATTATGTATTTCTACAGAATAAACACCATTTTTCATGAATCCCCAAAATGAAAAATCGGGGGAATTAAGGTCGGGACTACGAGCTGGCCAGGGTACAGGTCCCCCTCGACCAATCCACGTATTTCCAAATCTCCTATCCAAAAATTCCCTTGCCAATTGAGAAAAGTGAGCTGGCGCGCCATCATGCATGTAATGCATTCTACCAATAATAGCCAATGGAATATCCTCTAATAACGTATTTAGTTCATTCTCCAAGAAATTTCGACACAGTTCACCTGTCAATCGATTGGGCAATTGAAATGCGCCAATTAAGTAATTGTCAATTATACCTGCCCACACATTAATAGAAAACCCATATAGGTGACTTCTAATTACAGTTTGATGAGGATCTTCATCACTCCAATGGCGCATGTTATGTAGGTTCAGAACACCATCACGGCTAACACCAGCTTCATCAGTAAACAAAATTGAAGAAAAAATATCGTGTCTTTGATTTTGCAACCATTCGCAAAATTGTACACGAGGTAGATAGTCATGTTCTAATAGTGAATGAACCTTCTGGAAATGGACGGGCGAAGAAGTTGTTCATTGAAAATTTGTATAACTGAGTCACGGTTAACATTTCGTACCGCTGAACTTATTTGATTTTCATGCATCGGATACATTTTTCTCGTAAACCGTGAGTCCTAGCGACTTCAATAAGGTATACCTTTCCGAAGTAGAAAAGATGGGAAAACAAATTTTCCAGTCGAAAATGACATACAGTGTAAAGCTAAAAGTTAGGACCGATTCAAACAAGATGGAAACCTGTATGTGGCGCCCTCTATCAGTAATAAAAGAACTAAGGTCATTCTGCGTGATAAAAAGCCCCTGCACACAACATTTCGTCCGCTTATTACATCATTGTAAAAAGATATTAAAAAAAACAAAAAAATAATTAAACTTGAACACCCTATATCTTTTAAACGAAGGCGTTGCGGACCTAAGTTCATAAGAACTTTTTTCCTTATTTTAGCGTCCTCTATCGCGAGGCACTATGCATGGCACTTTTTTCTGTCACCATATATATATATATATATATATATATATATATATATATATATATATATATGTGTATATATATATATATATATATATGTGTGTCTGTGTGTGTGTGTGTGCGTGCGTGCGTGCGTGCGTGCGTGCGTGCGTGCGTGCGTTCGTGCGTGCGTGCGTGCGTGCGTGCGTACGTGCGTGCGTGCGTGCGTGCGCGCGTGCGTACGTGCGTGCGTGCGTGCGTGTGTGTGTGTGCGTGTGTGTGTATATGTGTGTGTGTGTGCGTGCGTGCGTGTGTGTGTGTGTGTGTAAATTCTAAAAAATATGATGACGGAAACATAGTCCGCTTTTGAAACATTGCGCTACACCTTTTATGGAGGTACTTAACGATCAAATGTAACAATATTCGTTGTGTTTCTGTCGGAAATACTAGCTTTCCAAGCCAAAAAATCCGTTCGTCTATAAACTCTTTAAGTATATCAGGTCTAGGCCAACAAAAGCTTATAACCACTGATTTCATATTACATCTTTTCGTGAAATAAATGGCTTTCTTTGAAATAATTTTATTTAGTATTCTAAAAGATGATAAATATGGTATCGAACATTCACGAAATGTGGTTATTTGTAGATAATGTCAGGAATCATGAAAATATAAACTTTCGCCATTATTACACCTATTAAAATACTTATATTTTCAATTTTGTGAAATTTGAAAAATTGTAAACATGTTCATGTATTCAATTTCACAAAATTATTTCAATATCCTTAACAATTTTAATAGATAATGTTACTACTAACGAATATAACTGTAAGTGTTATCGGAACGTTTAGCTTGTATAACTTTAATATACAAATACAATATTAAAAAACCCAAAAAAGATAGGTATTTTAATAAATGTAATGAATCATTCGAAGTATATGGTAAGTGCAGATACACCTCTCATAAACAGAAGCAATGAAAACAGTAATAAAAATAACCTTCATAAATTGAAAACCTCTTTCCATTTATTGTAAATTGTAGATAAAAATGAAAAATTTGAACTTAATAAGATGTTGTGGGAATCTTCTTTGGCGTTAACAAATTGTTAAACATTGAGAGTCAGTAATAACGTAAATCGTGTAAGAATATAGTTTTATAGTGCCTATTGTAATGGTATTAGATTTGAGTTAATTATGTAAACATAACAGCACTATAGGGTTTTTCATGAAAGTTCCGTTGTACGTCATAAATGTATGTAACTAGTGTCAACGTTTTAGATTGTTTCTCTCTTTTTGAATCGTAATTTTCAAAATAATGATTTGATTTATACCTTAATACATTTGTAGCTAAACAAAAATATAGAAAGGTATACTTTGTTTTTAAAAAATACAAACATACGTGTAAACGAACGATACCGTTTTTTGATAAAATCGCTTTATATAGGTAATCCAGCGAAAAAACCAATGCACGTCATTTAAGTAAGTAATTCCAATGTTCTAGATTGTTCCTATCTTTTTTTAGGTTATGTTGACCTACGAAATAGTAACATGAATAATTAGTTGGGCCTAGCTAAATAAATTTATGACGTGCATCGGTTTTTCGCTGTATTACTTATTTCGTGATACAAATAAGGCTGTTTAAAAATATATTTAAGGTTCAATTAAAAAAGTCGGAAAATCAACTGGTTTCGAAATAGGAACATTGTGTTTCGATGTTTTAGCCAAAGAAACATGCAAACATTTTGTTTTTTCATATGAGATTTGCCGTATTAATCAGTTACAATGGATAGAAAACAAATTTTGACAATAGTACATGAAAACTCCAAAAGGAGAGTAAGAAGAGTTTCGGCTAAAACTAACGTAAATTGTCCTCTTGTTTGGATAACTTTACATCACAACTTGTATATCCGTTCCAATATCCAATCCCTTACTCGCTCGCTCCGGTTACCAATGAAGTTTGGTAAAGTGCAAATCCAGACATCAAAAGCGTTTCAGTCTGAAGATCTGGTTAGCCAATTCAGGCGATAAGTTATTAGGGCACGTTCTTTTCCACAAAGTTTTAGAGATTATGCATACATTAACTTTCCGATAAACAGTACCACAAATATTTAGAACATGCCACTCTAAACCAGAGGATGGTAATTAGGTATTGATATTTTACGCTTGTTGTTATGTAGAATCTGAACGAAACGTTTCCTAGGAGATAGATAGCCGAGGATGGTCATATCGCATGGTCTGCCAGCTTTCCCGATCTAATTCCCGTACACTTACGTGTTTGTTATTATTTCACCGGTTTAGCGTACGAAACACCTGTTAAAGATGTTTTCAAGTAGCAAAAACGAATTCAATAGTGTTGCCAAGCAATTCGAACACAATCGGACTTTTTCAAAACAGTTAGACAGTCTTTCACCCGAAGATGTAAATTCTGTACCGAAATGGTAAGAGAACACCTTAAACATCATTTAGCGACAAACGCTACGAACCACAAATATTTACAAAAATGAAAATCAGTTTTATCTCGAAAACTGTTGATTTGGAAGCCTAACCTCATTAAGGTGTTTGTATTTGTTTTTTATTGTAATATATGCCCTAAAAAGATTTTACCATATTTTACAGTACTATCAAGTATTGCTTATAATATGAAAAATTTTTTGAGTAAGTAGCAAATATACTTATAAAACATTAACAACTTTTTAATTGACAAAATGCAGGTTTCCAATTCACAACATATAATGTAACGGAAATTTGGCAAAGAAACTATTATTGCATTAGTAGTAGTTTTGAAAAGGAATAAATCTAAATTTTTCCCTCCTCGTGTCAGTGACACATGACTCTGGTTTAATAAATAGTAAGTCGAAGGCCTTTTCTAATCAAAAAAGTTTAGTATGACGTACTATCACTTCCAAAAAATACTAGTACAGCAAAATTTTGGCTGTGTACATTTGGTTTGACGACACATAATCAATTGCGTTAGCGGGCTATGACCGTGAATTATCAAAGTGACAGTTTCATAAAATTTTAATCTATCAAATTTACCAGTTTGACAGATGCTTAACCCCTACTTGAAAATCGTGAAATGTCCGATTTACACACAAAAAAGGTGTCTACATCAAAATTTGAATTGTGGAAGTGTCTACAGTAACAAGCTGTTCCAGTATTTTTTGAGCGCGATAGTACATGTTAAACCTTACTAATAACAACAAAAACGAATAACGAACATTTATAGAATAAGGGATAATAGACAGTCACAATAAAAATTACTTAAATATTAATTCACAACTACCAACTTTAAAATGAAAAAATTGTCACTTGTTAAATCGCGCAAAATTTAAATGCTTAAAAATAGCATAAATCTACACTTTTTATTTAATAAAATTGCAATTTTTTTTCGAAAGCTCTAGCGACACTCTCAATTCCAATGGATGTATTTTGATTACAGCTAACGTTACATCTAGTTCCAAACATAACTAATTTAAAATGCTAAATATTTAAAAAAAAATGAACTGTTTTGGAACAACGGTTATAATATAATTTAAAATTTAAATTTGCATTTCTCACATGTTCCGGAAGGCTCAAAAATATTACAAAACTATGCATTGATTAGAAAGTCCACAGTACCCTTAGCTGTTTTCCAGCTATAATGTTTTCTCCTACTGCCAGCATAAATAACAGTATGTAAACGTGGTCACGTAAGATTATTAAAGCTGAGGATACACTCGAATCGAATAGAGTTCGGTTTTGTTCTGTGTTCGGTTCGTTTTACGATCGATGAAATATTTTAATGAACCGATCATTGAACTGAACATCACAATTGTGAACCAATCGAAACTTTTGCCGAAATGAACAAAAGTTTAGATGGGGTTAGGTTTTTGGGTAGAGTTTGTTGAACCCATTCGTTTTCAAACAGTGAAGATGAAATGAACAGCATTTTGTGAAGTAATTATAATGGAGGCTTCAAAAACTAATAGTATTTATAAGTCTAAAGGTTCTTCTATAAGCACAAATTTTTACATTCACGTATACTATACGAATTATAGTAAAGGCGAAGGTATCGAGATCATGCAAAAATTTGACCTCGAGATTTTGACAGATCTTCACGTTTTGAGGGTCCCTGATGCCATTTTTGACATGCTGTCTGTGTGTGGGTCAGTCTGTGTGTCTTTGTGTGTATGTAAACACGATAGCAGTCAGCTCGTTTGAACTGGAGTGAGGAAATTTGGCACGCGCGTACTATGGTGAAATCGTAGAAAATTATCAACTTTTCGGACAAGTAAAATTACCGGAAGTACCTGTTAACCTACACAGTTTTCAAATTTTTTCAAGTAAACTAGTCGTTTAAATATGAAGCTGTTAAACTGTAATTTCTCACACGCATGGAAAATACCAAAAAACTGTTAAATATGAAATTTTAAGGTGACAGAAGACCTAAAAATGGCATTTAACAAACAATTATTAATGTAAATTGTAAAAAATGTATGTATGCCTAATTTCAGCTTAAACATGAAACTAAAAATGGACAAAACGTTAATCTTAAATAGAGCTATTGGTCAAACGGTTAAATTATGGGACTGGTAATGCAAATAATGAGTTCTAACCCCCAACGGGGAAGTTGTTCTTTTTTTTTTGTTAAAATTGTTTTGCAATTTTATTTTAATATGCATTTACGCTTTAAAATTGCGTACATAGCCAAACGTTCTGCAAGCGGTAAACATTAGAGACTACTCATAAATGTATTTTGACTTTTCGTTTTAAATACAAGGCAATGGACCAAAAAAGTGAAAATCCTTAATAAACATATTGTAATTTTTGTTTTAGAATAGAAAAAAAGTGTTGAAGTACATGTAAAACTCAAAAATTTTCAGTTTCATTTTTACACTGTATGTATAGTTTTGTTATGTAATTATATAAATCCGCTAGTACTTTTGTGTTATACACCGTGTCCAAGATAAGAATTCTCAACTATGGGTATCTCAGAAATGGTAATAGATACATCTCCGGTTAAATGGAAAAAAAAAGTTGTATAATTAGGAGACCAATAAAACAATATAAAAAAATCGATGATGTGATTTTTGTTTTGAGATATTTGAAAAATTTCAATTTTGAAATTTCTATTTTTTTTTCTGGTGTTAGTATTATAAATGTCAGAGCAAAAATACAAACACTTCTTCAGTTCAACTTGTTACGGGATTTAACGTGGCATGGTCAGTCTTTCAATCGGGCGTTTCCTGTTTATATAGCCATCATCAACTTATTTTTTTAATACGTTCCTGACATTTTGTAAACTGATTGTGAAAGGTTTTTTTTTATTAAAAATTCAACAATGTATCACATTTGATGGTCTGATCGCGATTTGAACCTTTTATGGACCGTCATTAGGAAATGTTTGAATACAGACCTGCATTTTTAAAAAAGTTTATTTAGTTAACTTTCCTTTGTGTTTAATATTTTATAAAAGGAAAAGTACTAAAATAAAATATTGTTAAATATGCAACTTAACATAAAAAAATAAATGGTTGTAAAATTAACATTAAAGTTACCTATTTAAATGATTATTATCAAACACTGCTAAAATTACATGTGAATAATTTCCAAAAAAAATTGATTTTCCAATCTGATAAAGAGTTTTTCATGAATCTCCAAAGATAAATAATATCTTACAGTTCTATCTGTGACATCATAACAACGATGTGATGTTCTAAAAAAGTGTAAATGAAATAGGCGGCTTTGAAAAAAAAATAAAAATAGACGGCTTTGAAGTAATTCAGTATCTGTCATAATTTTGTACTGTACAATTTTGTATTTAGCTGATACCAGCATTTAACTCTGAATTAGTCAATTTCTGGTAGTTATTATCAAAAAAGGATGGCGCAATTTTGAAACGTAGAAAAATATGATATGCTACCTTGTTACATACTATATCAACGAAATTCTAAAGAAGCGGAACGCATACATTTAAACAAATATCCAGAGAGACAGTAGCGTCATAAAACCACATTTATGATAACGCCACAAAAAAATTAAATAGAAATTTCAAAAATTCAAATTTTTTCAAATATCTCAAAAACAAAAAATTACACGATCGATTTTTTGTATCATTTTATTGGTCCACTAATTATAAAACTTTTTTTTCATTTAACCGGAGGTCTATCTATTACCATTTCCGAGAGCCCCATAGTGAGAATCCTTATCTTGGACACAATGTATACCACAAAAGTACTAGCGGATCTTGTTTACTAAATGATAATGATAGTGAACAGATTATTTCTCGAGACAACATAACAAATTACCTAACTCATTGTTTATGACATTTTAGTAAGTTTCAAGATATTGATTAATTTTGGTTTAATGTTTTTATTACTCATTGCATGTTAAATAAGTATACAAACAGTAATTGTAATAAAAAAAATTCACCCACATACCATACAAGCCCGTTTCAATAGCTAAGCTATCATTAGCGGTTGACCGCTGATGATGATAATTTTTGGGCCTTACGTGGGTATTCAAGTTTTCAAGTATCAATGGCTGATTACTATCAATGAAATTTAAGACGTAAGTGTAGTTTGATGCACATAAGCGTAACCGTCATAAAATCGTATGCATCGCCCAATCAGTTAATTTAATGATAAGCTATAACATTAATAATGATAAACCAAACCACTTTCTATTTTCACATTTTTAACATACTGGCGTTATCATAATGCAACTTTACACAAAGAACTTTCACTTCTGGTAGCATTATTTTCTGAATTATATATTTTCAGCTCTTTTATTTGTGTTAACCTTCTTACTGTATATGGGTACGCCTGAACCCATTTGCCAGACTAAATTATCGTATAATTGTTATAACTAGTGTTATAATATAATGTTTCTATTATATCCTCAAGTTGATATTTATACACAAATTAACGCTTGTATTTCTAGAAAAATGATTATGACAGTTGTTTAAGAGAAACACATTTATTGTTTCTGGGTACGCTTGTACCTATCATGTGTTTTTACCACGACCTACTAGATTTTAGACTTGACGTCTCGTCAAATCTCGTAAATCTAGTAGGTCATGGTTTTTGCTGAGAAGGGACCAAAATGGCATTGTGGTGCGCGTTACTTCCGTTAATGGATGTTATGTCTTCAATCGATAGTCGATGAGAGGTTGTAAATGGTATCAGATTATTGTAGTTTGCAGTGTTAGTGTAAAATAAGCAAAGCGTATTATAGCTTATAAGTATAAGTGTAATAAATATCTGACGTAGAAGTTAACGTATCTACGGTAGACACTGTTGAAGACGAAGTTTCGGAACATGAAATGGAAATATGTAAATAATGCGACTACAGAATATACGCAATATACTTCACGCGATGGAACTGTGTGGTACAAAAATCTACTGCCGCAGTCGTGTATTAGGTAAATGACAGCATATCAACTTTTTCTACTGATTTAGCATAAAATGACTAAACCTTTTAATTTCTCTGGTAATTTCTAGGTTAAGACATAAGATGTTTTTACTGAAGGTTTATTACTTCTGGCTGGTGTACGTAAAGAAACTGGAGAATCTCTACAAGAACTTTTGAGTGATTCTGACGGTAAGCCGATATTCAGAGCTACAATGTTTCTTGATTGGATAATAAAGAAAATAGGCCTATTCATCTATTTTTGCATTTAAAAAAAATATGACCTTGGCTTCATATACTACCAAAAAAGTTAAAGCCGTGTTATTTTTGCCTTCATCTTCATCTTGACGAGAGGGTCTTCTCAGGAGCACAAGAAACCAGTAATAGCCAAGGACTACAATAAAACCAAATGAAGTGTGGACACTACAGATAAATTAGCATCAGCTTATACTTGCAAAAGAGGAACTATCCTATTTGTTTGTTTTATAATATTCTAGATTTGGCAGCAATTAACTCATATGTAGTGTACATGCATATCAATCCCCTATATAATGCAAAAAAGTTATACAGTGCGTTCGTAAAGTATGTGAACCCCCATTTTTCAATGCAGAATCAGAAAGGGTACATCTTTTTACGTACGACAACGTACATATGGACGATGTTAATACAGCGTGTCCCAGACTTGCGTTCGCTGGCGATGTCTCTTTTGCGTATAAAAGACCCCTCTTTCTCACGGAATTGAGATATAATTTAACGGAGAACTGTCGAAATGTTCGAATGACCAGTAACATTCCACGAAAAATCAAAATAATCTTTCTGAAGAAACTTGAAGGCGTGGTCGATGTAAGGGCTGTCAGTGGAAAAAAGACTCTTGTACAAAATGTCAAGCATGTAAAGGTTTTGTTTGTCCTGATCATGTAAATACATTTTGCAAAAGTTGTCTTGAATAATAATATATTCTAAATGAATAAGAAGTAAATAAGTTTAATTTTAAACCAACTGTGTGTTGTCACGTGCAATTTATAGAAATATTCCGTAGTAATAGTAGCTTGTAAATATGAATAATATTAAGCACCGGGTCCACGCGTACCCATAGACAACGGATGTTACATTCAGTAAGGATAATAGGAAGGTTAAACAAACTGAAATTATTAGGTATGTGAACGTTTCAAATAACTACTAAGTTCTGCTATTAAATTTAAGTTGCAAACTACATTTTGTTAAATCACCCCTTGAAATATTTTAAAATTATGGTACAGCTTAAGTCTCTTTTGTCATATAAATTGAATACAGCAGTTAAGTATATTCAAACCATTGCAATTAAAGCACTATAAAAAATATGAAGATTAAGGTGTAAGAAAATTTATAACAGAATCCATTTCCTTATTCGCACTGTAAGATTTATTATACTCAAGTGTACATTTTGGTGAAAGTAAACCAGGAGCTTATATATAAATTTTCCCTTTTAATAGTTGTGGGTGTAAGATAAGGGCGCATGTGGGTAATTTCATTGGTATCGTGAAAGTGCGCTTTTCCTGTTAGTAAAAGTGTAATAATGGAGATTGAAGTACAAAACATGACCCTTTTTAAGTTAAGGTAAAGTGGAAGTAAAAAGCTATTTCTCTTTTAAATTATCTGTCAATTTGCAAGTAATGAAATAACACGTTTAGATTGAGAACCTTTTTTTTTCTCAACCGCCAAATGAGACCCTTTAGTAATCAATTTCATTTCTGAAGACAGTTGAGTAATCTTGCCCATAACAATGTTTTTAACCTTTTTCAGTTCCTTTACTTATACAGTTATAAAAATCCTTAGTTTTTGTTTCACTATTAAATAAACTTAATTTGTAATCGTGTGAACTGAAAAACATACGTAGGTTAAATATTCTCAATAACAATCTCTAAAATTGTAATGTACTGTAGGTTAAAACTACGCAGTACTTAAAAGTATGCACAGAATTAGTATCAAAATTCTGATTTTCGTATATGCACATATTAATTTCTTTTAAGGGTCTTTCTTTTACTTCTGTGTCATATCTGTGGTTTCATATTAGTTGAGTTGATCGGCCTATTTCCACAGTTTTTACTTTTTTAGCGCTTAGTCCTGAGAAGGACAGTTTTCGCATTTGAGGCGAATTCATATGTTATGATTTTTTCCCAAGCACTTGACTACTAACAGATTCGAACTTGGTACCTTTCACTTAGAAGTCTAACATCTTTATCGCTTAGCCCCTGAGTAATCCTAATAAATGTTTTTAGAACTTAAACAGGGTGTTAAGTAAACATGCGGCAAAAATTCAAGGGGTTATTTCTTGACCTATTCTAAGAATATTTTTTCCTATGATGATTTTTGAAAAACCCGTTTGTTTTGAAGATACAGGGTGAACAAAATTTGCGACAGTAACATTTTATTATCAAAAAGTACATGTAAAGTTGCTCAATCTACAATAAATATTCGAAATGACTTCCTTCAGCCTGGATACAAGCATTCAATCTCCTGGTAATTGGCTACCGAACGTCTTCAAACCCAACAGGGTCCTTTCTAATTAAGTTACACCAAGAAATTATCAGATATCGCAAGTAGTCCAAATTCTACAAGTTCAACATTGGGAATTTTTTGGCAGCTAAATTACGCGTCGTATCAAAAAATTGCATAGAGTATAATTAATCGATACGTTTAAGCTCTATATCTAGGAAATTTTACATTTTTGAAAAATGCAGCTGTTTTAGAAATATTTGATCAAAACCAAAAAATTTACCATAATACCCCCCCCCCCCCGTCACCAGCACTGGAGTTCTCCCAAAATCTAATCAGCTCTAAGCCAAAAGAAAACAAGCTCGAATACAAACTTTTAAATGCGTAGGTATTTTCATTCTGGAGTTATCGTGGATACTATCATACATCCATAGATACACACGCGCGCGCACACGCGCCACACACACACACTCACGCACACTCACACTCACACACACTCACACACACACAACCACACACCCACACACACACCCACACCCACACACACACCCACATGCACACCGACACGCACCCGCACACGTATACGCACACGTACGCGCCGACGCACACGCACAGACACGCGCACACACACACGCACACGGACACGCACACGTACACGTACACGTACACACACACGCACACACACCCACACACACCCACTCACCCACACACACCCACACACACCCTCACACACACACACCAACACATAGACACAAGCAGGCACACACCCACACACGAAATCACATCCCTCTTCGCACACACGCAAACACGCGCACACGCGCACCCACACACCTACACAACCTCACACACACACACGCACGTCCGCCCGCACGCGCGCACACACACGAACGCACGCACACACACGCACACGCACACGTACGCACACACACACACGGACACGGACACGGACACACGGACACACGGACACACGGACACAGACACGGACACAAACACACAGACACACAAACACACAGACGCACAGACACACAGACACACAGACATGCAGACACACAGACACACAGACACAAAGACACACAGACACACAGACACACAGACACACAGACACACAGACACACAGACACACAGACACACAGACACACAGACACACAGACACACAGACACACACAAACACACAGACACACAGACACAAAGACACACAGACACACAGACACACAGATACACAGACACACAGACACACAGACACACAGACACACATACACACAGACACACAGACACAGACACATAGACACACCCACACAGACACACAGACACACATACACACAGACACACAGACACACAGACACAACACAGACACACAGACACACAGACACACAGACACACAGACACAGACACACAGACACACAGACACACAGACACACAGACACACAGACACACAGACACACAGACACACAGACACACAGACACACAGACACACAGACACACAGACACACAGACACAAACTCACGGACACACAGGCACTCAGACACACAGACACACAGACACAGACACACAGGCACACAGACATACAGACACACAGACACACAGACACACAGACACATAGACACAAGGACACACAGACACACAGACACACAGACAAACAGACTCACAGACGCACAGAGTCATAGACGCACAGACACCCAGACACACACACGCACACACACAAACACACAGACACAGGCACACAGTCACACAGACACACAGACGCACAGACACACAGACACACAGGCACACAGACACACAGACACACAGACACACAGACACACAGACACACAGACACACAGACACACAGACACACAGACACACAGACACACAGACACACAGACACGAACAGACACACGACACACAGACACACAGACACACAGACACACAACACACAGAACACACACCGAACACACAGACACACAGCACCACACACAGACACACAGACACAAGACAACAAAGACACAAAGGTACACAGACACACAGACACACAGGCGCACAGATATATAAGACACAGACACACAGACACACAGACACGCAGACACACAGACACACAGACCACAGACACACAGACACACAACAACACACACAGCACACACACAACACACAGACACAGGACACACAGACACACAGACACACAGACCACAACAACACAGACACACAGCACACAGACACACACAGACACACCAGCACACAGACACACAGACACAAGACACACAGACACACAGACACACAGACACACAGACACGAACAGACACACAGACACCACAGACACACAGACACGACACACAACAACACACGAACACACAGACACACAGACACACACGACACACAGACACACAGACACACAGACACACAACACACAGACACACAAGGACACCACAGACCACAGACACAAGACACAAAGACACAGACTAGCACACAGACACACAGACACACAGCCACAGATCCATACACAGACACACAGACACACAACACACAGAC
>JARFJB010001975.1:427500-777500 GCA_036346205.1 Vesta saturnalis
GATGTACATTGTGCGTGCGAGAAAATGGTGGCTTATTGGAACACTTACTTTAATCATAATGCTGTAGTTTCTTCATTTTCAATGTTTAGTTGTATGAATAAAGAGGGCTTAAAGGTTTGTGCAACCCTGTAATTAGTTTCTGAAAATTTAAAGTAAAACTGAACAAAAATATCTTAGCACGCTACCATGAAATCTTAATTTTGTTATTTTTTATTATTTGTCTTGACCGAACATACACGTGTTATACATAGTTGAAAAGCATTAATAAGGATTTTAAAAATGCAAAAATTCAATATGACGCCTATAATAGCATTTTTTGAATTCTGAATATTCTGATCGATTTTGGAAAACCGCCCTATAATGTAACTCCATAACAAAGAATGCTATAAAAGTGACAGTAATAATAACTAATACACGCTCCTACACAAGTGACATAAATTTTCTGGTTTGACATAATACGTTCCTTAGATTTGGAGCAATCGATTGTATATGAGCATTCCAGTTTAATCGATTATCAACAACGATTCTTAAAAATTTCATTGATTCATTTTCAGTGCTTTTTTAAGTACCATGATTTATAAAAGTTGTATCACCAGCAAATAAAATTGATTAACAATAACAAAATAGGTCCTAATACGACCTCTTGCGAGACTCCCCACGTATACCGACAATTTAAATGACACGGTTCCGTTTACTTGAACTAATGGACTTCTGTTACGTAGAAAAAATTAAAAAAATATATAAATTAGCTTCACCACGTATACTGTAATAATCTAATTTATGCAATAAGATGGAGTGGTCCACACAGTCAAAGGTTGACTTAGGTCTAAAAATCACCCTTACTATGAATCTTGCGTTAGTTGCACAAGCTTCGTAACTGCTTTAATAGTGGATTTACCCTTTCTGTACGCATCATCATCACAAAAGGTTTTATAGTATATAAGAAAACTAATTAATATATCCTTTAAAAACAGTTCAAAGATTTTTGTGAATACATTGGTCTAACGTTGTTAATATCGTTTACGTCATTTGTCTTAGGAATTGGAACCTTTAAAATTTCTGGGCACATATTTTGTTGAATACTCCTATTAAATAACTAAGTGAATGCTCTCCTTCAACGATTTGACTACATGGAAAAGAAATTGTAATTGTGACGTCACTTAATTTGAAACATTTTTTCCGAGGTTTTGTGGTGTCCATTGATTTAACACAATCCTTAATAGGGTCTAATTTTATGTGTAAAAGCGGTATTAAATTCTGTCCGGTTCAACAAGTGGAGGATTTTGTACATTTTTTTCTCACAGGACCAAATGCTTGTCGAGAAGGCCACGTAGTTTTGCGGAATGGTTTTTCTTATTTCTGCTATTCCACTTTCAAAACAGCAAAATTTGCATACTCCAACTGCATTCCATCAAGGAGAGCAACAAATTTTGTATATGAACATATTTTTTGTTTTTACTGTTTAGATTTTCTAGCAACAGCTTCGTTTGTTGATAACTTTCTTTCGTATCTGTCCCATATCCAACGGGAATTGATGGCAGGAGGTTACCATTATGGAGAAGCACCGCTTTTAAATTTATTTTAGATGAATCGATAAACAATCTCGGTTCGTTTGAAATATGATTTATGTTAAGCGCACCAAAAAGCTCATCAATATTTTTACATGTTACAAAAGTATCTCGCTGATCAAAAATGGGTACTAATTGTTTTTGGCGATCTCTAATGTTGTTAATTTGACATCTTCCATTGTTTTAACCTAGAAACTAATATTTCTGTCTTGGCCTTTGGCATTTTTAAATCTCTAAAGGATCGTTGAATTCTTCTTGGGTAATTTTATGAATTTCCTGCGACGATTCCCAATCGTCTATGTCAGAGGAAACCATTTCCTCCACTCCTGATTGCTGTAATTATACTTGTTATATTGCACTTTTGGTGATTTAATATAATTTCACCGCAAGTGTAACAAAATCATTAGGGCTATTCACGCGCATGGAAGACATTTCAAAAACTAAGAATAATTGATGCGGCAGTTTGTTAAAATCTGTTTTTTCTCGTTTCCATGGTTACAATCGATAAAAGAAGCTAGCCATCTAAAAAACCTTGATACTGCTCTTCTTTTTAAAAGAACGAGCATTACTTGGAAACGAGAACCAGATATAATTTTTCCACGACTTCATAGTGTAATATCATAATAAATTAGCTATTTTTAATACAATGTTATTTTTACTGATAGATCGTAAATCTTTTTTAATTTAGATATAGCGGAATCTACTTTCGATCGAAAGATAATAGATAATAACTAATTTGGAATTTATTTGGAATAATTTGCTTGCAGTTTAACAGGTATTGATCAAAATTGGTGGCAACTGACACTAGCCGCCGTATTTACGAAATATTCATTAAACTCTTTACTTGTGAGGTGGGCAAAAAAATCCCTGTTTCCTATTTATTTTTCATTCGCACTATTTCTCCATGCTTTCCTACCTCTTCATATCTTCCTAGCTTCCGCAAGATTCATACACTGGCTCTGACATGTCCTTTTAACTTTAAAACTCCTTATCTTTCTTTCTTTTATCATACATTCTACCACATTCGGCTTCGTTAATCTTGCGTTGTTTATTCTTTCAATGTGACCAAACCAACGTAATGCACTACATTTATATCTATTCATCATCGTTCGACACACTCCGTCATTATGCACTTATTCTTTATCTTGTCTCCCGTTTTACCACATGCGCTTCTCAGGAATCTCATACCCACCGCATTTATTTTTCTTTCGTGCTTTTTTTGACATACCCATGCCTCACTTCCATACAGTACTGACCGGACAAACACGCCATTATAGATTGCTCGTTTCGCAGCTAGGCTCATGCTTTCGTTTCTCATTATAGTCCACATACTTCCAATCACTTTCTTTCCAGCATTGACTCTTCGTTCAATATCGCTATTCATTGTACCATTTGCAGTAAAAATTCTACCCAGATATACCAACTTGTTCCACAATTTCATCTTGCAGAGTAAATACTCTACTCTCCTTTCTACCTTCCCGATTGAACACCACAATCTTAGTTCTGTTCACGTTTGCCTTTAGGTTCATGGTCTCACAGACTAAATCAAGCTTCCTCAGAGCAGTTTGTAGCTCACCGGCACTGTCCCTTAGTAAGACTGTGCCATTTGCATGCACTAGAACTCGTAGATTTAGGTCACCAACCATACCGTTTGTATCAGTAAAACATGGTTGGTGACGTTCATGATTTACGACCTAATGTACAAATCAAAAGTAATATCAGCTTTGCTCCGAGAGCGCTGGTTTAGCCAGTCTATACTCCAACAGACACGAATGTACTTTAGGTAGATTCACAGAAGATATGATTTTTACATGTTTTCTTTTCGTATGTGATTTCCCAGTTGATATGTATTTAAAATGATCCAATAGACCTTGAGCAATTATTAAGGAATGTAGATGTGTTGTCGCAATATGGAGCTTAGTAGAAAATTATAATAATAATTTTATACTTTACAAATTTTATGCAAGTGAATTCAAAAGCTCTTTCAATATTTAGATACTACAGATTCTATTTAATCACAAAATTTGGCATTGTTGTTTCGTACCATTGCAACGCATGATGCAATTTACATTAAATTGAAAAACTTTGTTATTATTTGTTATGTAGTTAAAGTAAGCGACAAACACACCTTGGTAAGTAATTGTGCGATTTTTCCAATATTAAATAAGTACAAATTCCAATATTTGCAAAGCTACTATACTCTAGCTTCATTGCATACCAAATTTGATACATAATGAGAGTATACATAAAATTGTAACTAAAATTCATATATACAATTGGAAATTTTCTCCAACATTACATATAATTAAAATACATGTTTGGGTTTTAATGATGTATTTTTTGTATTTATCTACACGTTTAGATAACACTTACAGTTATCGTCCTCAGTAGTACCAAAATTTTTTACAATTATTTCAACATCTTAACCAATTCTAAAAGACTTTATTACTACTGAGGACGATAACTGTAAGTGTTATCGAAACGTATAAATTTGTGTAAAACATAAATACACCATTAAAATGCAAAATGCTAGGTGTATTAATTAAAATTTATGTAATTATTTTGTAATATATTGAGAAATTACAACACAAAATTTAAATCTACAAATCCACAAAAATACCCCAAATCATACCGCTGTGAGCGAGGCCTATTTAAGCTAAGTTTTCATACTTTTATTTTTTAACCAAATCATTTAGTTTATACCCAAATATTATCACCACAAAAAGTTAAAAATATCGAATGACACACGAGTATAAGTTTTAAACTATTCGGTATAACACATTCATTTCATTTATGCATCTGCGCAACAGTAGCGTTCTAGATAACCTTCCCTAAGATTAAAAAATGGACGTTACAGACAGTACCGTTATAAATACCCTAAATTAAATTATTATACTCCCACAGCATTATAGCTAACGGTTTTGTCACATATATTGGTGATTCAGTGGTAAAATGTTCATAAATGGAATAAAACTTACTAAAACGAAACGTAATTTTCACAAAGACACTGTAGAAGACAGCGTCATCAACAAGGTAAATGCTTGATTAAAAGTTGTAGTAATCATAATAAAGTAAACGCACTTTCTATCTCGTAGAGCTCTTGGATCACTGCTATAGGTAGCTTTCGAAATATAACAATTCATAACGCAAACTCAAAGGTAAAGTTTATTAATACATGTGAAAATGGAAAATTCTGACCTGGTGGTTACGAGTAGTTATGCTTTACACCCTGGATAGTGCAGAGGCGAAGGTTTCAAGATGTCAGTATCGACTGCATCCCGATCCCATTCTCGGAAACTCCTGTAACCTAAACCAAGTGGAGACAGTAAATCGTTAACGTTCGCACAGCATACAGTTACTTTCAGATAAACGAAACATCAACAGCACAAAAGTAATTGACGTAAAGCTACCAGCTATAAACAAATATTGTATTGTAAGTCATAAGTATTGAAAGACATTCGAAAGATTCTTGAAACAGATTCGAAGATACTCAAAGAAAACTTGAAGAATACTTGACGAAGCTGTTTACGTTGAGGGCGAGCTCCAAGTCATGGATTAACATAATCTGGTTAAATTTTAATTCTTGCGAAGAGCGGTTTAGTGGCTTATCGTATCTCACACACTTTTAGTGAAAGTAACATTTATTTCCATCCACCAACAAACAGTGATTTATATATCTTCACCAAATAATTACCTTATAAGGTAAAGAAATATATTATATTCGAAAACTGTCTTATAGAAATGATGATAGCATAGAAAGACCAGAAAAAAGAATTTTCTAAAAATGCTTGTACTTCGCACAAAATGTAGTACAGTAGATACAGAAAAATTGAGATAATTATGTTAGAGAAATAAGTAACAAGTAAAACATTAAATAACAATCCTAAATTTTCAATCCAAAGATAATATTTTAAAACAGTAATTAAAGAATATTATGAGGTCGATACGACAAGGTCAGATATCGGTTTCTGCACGTTACAAATTCTAGCACTTGTGTCGACTTAAATAAATAGTGCGCGATCTTGCATATGAGGTAATCTAGTATTAAGCCTTACGACGGTGTCTTGTACCTGTGGAAAATAAATATACCGGAGAATGTAAATAAACATGGTGTAAATAGTTCGTTAGTTAAGGTTAAGTGTTAATGAATAACTGTTTTAAAATAAATAATCGTTATAGTGTAGTGTGTATTTAGGACGGTAGAAAATCAGAAAGTCCCAAAGAGAAAATGTGCCTTTAATAGAGATTTGGAAAGTGAATTTCCATTTAATAAAAAAGACAACCTCACGTAGTGATGCAAAGTGCTTAAAACGTTGTGCACAGTTTTTACTTACGCATGGTAGAAAGGCGGATAGGATACTGTTCAACAAACATCGACACAAGTATAAAAAGACAAATATTGCTGCTTCTAGTAGCTGTAAAGTGGGGTCTTTTTTTCGTAAGGACCCATTTGGGAATTAAGAACAAGAATATGTATTGTACTAGTAAGCTAATCAAAAGTTACTTCCAAAACAAAATTGTATGTGCTAGAACCGAATCTGAAAGTAGGTATTGTGTGTAACCGATTGTCCAAATCACAAGAAGGTAAACATTTTTATGAAAGACAAGGGCATTTAAGTAAAACTTTCAAAGTTCAAGACCTTTCAGGCTGACAAGACCAACTGCAATTTTGGAGAAACACCAAGACATAGCCAAAATAATGTCTTTTATAAGGTTCAGCAGTTACTTAAAAGACCTTTAGTTGGGGTGAACTGTTCTGCTCATATCGAAACAACAAAACACACTGATATTGATATAGATGATTCGGAACTTTTGGATGAATTGTGTGCATTAAAAAATATACAATCCGTTAAAAATAAAAGGGTGGAAAGAAGTGTCTGCTTCTATTGACAAACAATGGGTTGAGCATTTTAACCACCTCAGGACAAGATGTACCGCACAAAAATATATTAAGCATTGTTGAAATGTGCATGTGTATACAGGGATCCGACACCGCCACGGAAAGGATATTTTATAATGTGAATAAAATTTAGAACAGCGAAAGAACTTTAAAAAGACTTTTAATAACAAAACGTAATATTTTGAAATTAATTGCCTTGAATTTTTTTAATATCTCCAAGATCGCTATATATTTGTAAACCGAAGTAAAATACAGAGTGAAATAGATTTTTGTTGACACTATTGCATTAGGACATGGGATACCTAAAAACAAAAACTCACCATAAACAACCGCTACATTTGTCACTTACACTAGAAAGTATAAACATTTAGTATCTAATTTTAAAAAAATGTCTCCCACTCTTTCCCCTTACTGAGGGGTATTTGGTACACGTCAGACTCTTCGAGTGATACGTCTATATCCCGTATTTCTTTGTTAAATAAATGGTCTCCTTGTTTTTACCGTGTCATCGAACATCTAGGCTACCATTTGCTCATAATAACTTAGCATGGATATAGGAGCAATGGAGTACTTACTTGTTCACTGATGAGCCTAGGTTTTGAATTTATTCATCAGATGGTCAATAATGAGTTTGGAGAAGGGTAGGTGATTGGTATATAGCTTGTACGTAGTAAGAAGTCGCCAGGTATGGGCTGGTATTTCATTACAAGCTGCACAAGTTCCAGCTGTTCTATATGTCATTCCAATTCCTGACAATGTAAGGACGATGTTGCAAGTATTGTAAATAAATGTCTTAATGAAGCTGAGGTAATCTGCATGGCTTGTCCAATATGCTCGATGGATATGACTCCGATAAATGTGCACAAATAATTTACATTTTATACCAGAACAGCAAGATTCGACCTTGTAAATATCCTTATAGTCTTCGCCTGATATGTACTATATAAAAATTAGTTATGAATGTTACTTTAAACTAACTTTGAGAAAAATAATTAAGTTAAGATTATTTAATTCTAATTTTAACCATCAAGCTGTTGGAGAAAGGATTTCATTCGTACAAGATAGTTATTTGTATGCCAAGGGCGCAAAATACTACTTTAATGGCTGAAAGGAAAATTGGCAGACGAGGCCGCTTGCGGCCAAGTCCGATGATCTTAAAGCTGCCAGAAGCTTTTTGAGTCCATGATGTACACAAAACTTTGTGTGCAACCTTTAAATAAATATGAATGTACAATTATATTCAAGTTATTCTGTGCACAATCAGTATTAAAATTTTCAGTGTGCTACGCTGTGGGACAGAATAAATTTACCTAGCAACGCGGATACATTAAATAACAGATAACATTCATTATCAAATTCAATTTGCAATATGGACAGTGATAAATTATTATTAACCAATATGTAAATGGAAAGTGGTTGGTGTTCATACTATAGCAGCTATCCCAAGCACAATTGCACAATTTTTAAAGCTGCCTTATCCAAATGAATGTACCAGTCACTGCTTTAGAAGAACATCTGCAACCTTGCTGTCGGACAGTGGTGATTCCATAACAAATCTCAAACGCCATGGGGGATGGAAATCCAATGTTGTTGCAGAATTATATATTCAGGACGCGATCGTAAAAAAAGTAGAATTTCTAGTCTAATTGCAAGGCAAACTTCATCCAGTATTACAGAAACTTCCAATTTGTTTGTGCAAAATTCAGTTAACACACAAGTATTCACATCTTCATTGATTTCAGGAGGCCTCAATATTAAAAATAACAAAAATTCCTAAATAACTAATATCTACAATTATAGGATGTTAAATTATATTTGATTGTGTTTACGGTTATTTTTTACTATCAACAAGATTGAGGTTATGCACTTACATTTATTTGTATACAAAGTTGCTGAAAAATCAGCACAAAGTGCCATCTATCATCCTGCTAGAAGTAATTGAGCGGACAGAAAGATATTTTACGTCGGCTTGTAACAACCCATTTTGAGTTGTATTAAAATATACCGTAATTCATGTTCTTCGTTCATTCAGTTGTAAATATAAGAAAAATTTTTAAATTTTAATGATTTATAGGTATGTGGTACGCAACTTAGTTTGCATTTTGGTGTAACTTAAGTATATATCTTCTTAAGAGTTTATACTCCCACTTCTTTAAATTATTTTTTTCTGCTCATTTTTTTTTGCGCACCGCTATATCACCAGATATTCAAAGCGTCCATTTTTTCACTTCTTGTGGTACGCTGTTGATGGAGAAAGCTTTTTTTGGGTTTCCACCTAAACTGTGTGAAAAGTGCCATTGATTTAATGGTAAGATATATTTAACGCATTATATTAAAAATTAAAACATTTGCTCTTTGCAGGCACTTTGATTGACACTTTTATTACTTTTACTTTTCTACTTTAATTATATTTTAAGTACGGATTTAATTTTACTTTTACGTACGCTTTCATTTTATGATTGCAATTTTGCATTCACTGCTGATCTAAATCTTGATCACAATTTTTTATTTGAACGTTCAAGAAAATGCAATAAATATTGGATTCAAAATTTCATGAAGAAAATTCCATTTTGATGGTTTACAAAGTAAACCATTGTTATTTCGAGATATTGCGCAATATTGGTGCAAAGATTACATCACTTTGGTTTGCATTTACGCATTTATTTCTATAATACTAGGGGTTCTCAAGAAGTTGTATTATATTTTGTAACAGGTATTTAAAATTTTAATGATTTTTAGTATAAGGCTAATTTTAAGATATATTTTATATAACCCTAAATTTAACTGTTAATAAACATAGTTGAATATTTTTTATTATTTTACATTTTGATAAAATTTTTATTGTAGACCTCGGTTTAATTATTCCCAGCATAATTAAAAATAACTTGGCGTCCGAGATCATTTTATTAGTGTTATATTGCAGTTTTTTCTATTGATGTTAAGTGGAAATAACACAGCATACATTTGTGGTAATTAATCAAATCAAAAGATTGAATCGGCTCACCTTAAACTACCGACTGAGATGAAGGCATTCTTGCTGGTTAACAGGTTGTATCTCGAGTTAGTTTAACGATCTGTTATGAGAACAAATTTACACCCATTTATTTACACATAATTATTAAATTATTTAAAACACCACATTTATACCGAGCACCTTCTCATCATTATTTTTACCTGGCGCCCGAGCAGGGCACCCGTTTTGAAACATGTTATGCAAAATTTACATGCAGCTTACGAAAGAAATTCAAAATCTTACAATTTGCGACGGCGTCCATTATTTGATAATAAACTCTTAGGTGTTTTTCATGTTAAAGATTTAAAACCCCATTAGTTCTTAATTATTTTTCTATTCCTGGTATTTTTGAGACTCTTAGATTCTGGTTTTCTTATTTACATTTTAATGATTTTGATAATTTTTCAAAGTAATTTGATTTTTGTACTTATTTCACACATTATTTTATTTTATATTTTTATGGCTTTGCAAACCACTTATTTTATTTTTGCTACATTTGTTTAGCACGATTGTTGATATTTAGATCACATCGTGCGATTGTTTTGCCGATTTTTGGGACGTTAGTTCTCGGGTAGATTATCTTCTTTTATTGGATTTACAATTTGCTACTGTTGCAATAGTGAAATTTAAGATAACCATTTTGAGTTTACCTCTGATCGTTATTTAACGTGAAATTTTCAAACGCTAACCGTTGATAAGAAAACTAGTAATACTTGTATACATTTTATTTTTTTATTTGATTTGGTTACTTTGGTTTCCCTGAAATTGTTTTCGAAATTCTAGCTTTTGACGATTCCTAATTTGTCTAGTGTTCTATTCTTGGACGGTGCTTGAGGACTTCGGTTCGCCTCTTGCCAACCTCGATCAGTTCACTTCCCGATTGTGACTTCCTGATTATGACGTTTTGGTAGTTTTAGGGGTTATGTTGTGTTCGTAAGAGTGCTTCATCCTTTCCTTTGCTACATCACCTAGATTTCGAACTATTTACGAAACGTGCGTGTTAGTTAGGAGTATGTTTAGTCTTGGACGACGACTGTGGAACAACATGAAACCTGAATCTCGTGAAGGGTAGAGTGGCCTCTCTTGTTCTCCACGACGAAGCATCCTGAGCTAATTTGCCATGGAGTAATCGTATCTTGGATTTACCGATTTTGACTCACCGAACGTGATTGTGGTAGTTTTTATTTAATCTTCATTTAGCATTTTGTTTTTTTCCCTTTTTATTTTAATTTACAGTTTATTTAGATTTTAGATATTACTGTTTACATTTTGCTTGAATTTTAATTAGCTTAACATTTTCTATTTCCTTAGATTTTAATAAATTCATTTATTAGCTTAGTGTTTGGAATCTCCGCTCTGGTGATCTCAGAGTTCAAATTTTAGGAGGGGGTGTGTAACAACCCATTTTGAGTTGTATTAAAATACACCGTATTTCATGTTCTTCGTTCATTCAGTTGTAAATATAAGAAAAATTTTGCATTTTGGTGTAACTTAAGTGCATATCTTCTTAAGAGTTTATACTCCCACTGCTTTAAATTATTTTTTTTTGCTCATTTTTTTGCGCACCGCTATATCACCAGATATTCAAAGCGTTCATTTTTTCTCTTCTTGTGGTACGCTATTGATGCAGGAAGCTTGTCTTCGGTTTCCACCTAAATTTTGTGAAAAGTGCTATTGATTTGATGGTAAGATATATTTAACGCATTATATTAAAAATTAAAACATTTGCTCTTTGCAGGCACTTTGATTGACACTTTTATTACTTTTACTTTTCTACTTTAATTATATTTTAAGTACGCATTTAATTTTACTTTTACGTACGCTTTTATTTTATGATTGCAATTCTGTATTCATTGCTGATCTAAATTTTGATCACAATTTCTTATTTGAACGTTCAAGAAAATGCAATAAATATTGGATTGAATTTCATTTTGGTGGTTTACAACCTAAAGCATTGTTATTTCGAGATATTGCGCAATATTGGTGCAAAGATTACATCACTTTGGTTTGCATTTACGCATTTATTTCTATAATACCAGGGGTCCTCAAGAAGTATATTTTGTAACAGGTATTTAAAATTTTAATGATTTTTAGTGTAACGCTAATTTTAAGATATATTTTATATAACCCTAAATTTAACTGTTAATAAACTTAGTTGTATATTTTTATTATTTTACATTTTGATACAATTTTTATTGTAGACCTCGGTTTAGTTATTCCGAGCATAATTAAAAAATAACTTGACGTCCGAGATCATTTTATTAGTGTTACATTGCAGTTTTTTCTATTGATGTTAAGTGGAAATAAAACAGCATACATTTGTGGTAATTAAGCAAATCAAAAATTGAATCCGTCCACTTTAAACTACCGACTGAGACGAAGGTATTATTGTTGGTGAACAGGTTGTATCTCGAGTTAGTTTAACGATCTGTTATGAGAACAAATTTACACCCATTTATTTACAAATATTTATTTATTATTAAATTATTTAAAACACCACATTTATACCTGGCACCTTCACATCATTATTTATAGGCTGCCCTTGGCAATGTTGAGGAATCTATTTTGCGTACGTTGTTCATGTTAACGGATGCAAAATTTCAACATCTTAAGCAATTCTAAAAGGCTTTATTGCAACTGAGGAAGATAAGTGTAAGTGTTATCGAAAAATTTGTGTAAAACATAAATACAAAAATACACCATTAAAATGCAAAAAGCTAAGTACATCAATTAAAATCCATATAATTATTTTGTAATATTTTGAGAAATGAAGTAATTACAACAAAAAATTTAAATTTAAAGCAATTACCACAAAAATACCCCAAATCATGCTGCTGTGAGCGAGGCCTATTTAAGCTAAGTTTTCACACCTTTATTTTTTAACCAAATCGTTTAGTTTATACCCAAATATTATCACTACAAAAAGTTAAAAACATCGAATGACACAAGAATGTAAGTTTTAAACTATTCGAAAGAATTACGTAACGAATTTAAAGTAAAGTAAAATAATCTAAATTCATAACACGTAGTGCTTTGTACAAAAATAACATGATTAACCTTTTTTCGACTCACAGCGTATGGTTACTTAACCATACGCTTAACGTTTTCCGAATGAATTAAACAATAAATGTTGTTTTTCAGTACGCTAAATTCAAGCAAGAATCCAGCTACGTAGAATTATAAAAATTGGCGTTTGTGTGTCATCATAACTTATGATATATAATTTTTGGAAGTATCTCCCTTACAAAGACAGACTTGGCGACTAAAATAAAAAACTATAGACTTGTAAAACCTCCTTTCCGAACTCGATCTCGAGACCGAGGAATTCGCAATCAGATGACTAATTCACTGATTTATCTAGGTTATCTAAATATGTCTAAGTATAAAAATTGCTCACACTTAAATCAAACCTGCTACACCTTAAATAAAGGTAAATAATTTTAATCATGTGTTTGTAGTGGTTTGTTATTTTAAAAGAAACCGAAATAGATTCAAGGGATAAATTCATTTATTTGTTGATAATACGATGACACGTAATAATACCATCGAAATGAAATTCAAATATTCATTTTAAATGTTCAATTTTCTGCTCGAAATGTATCTCCTTTCGTTTTTATTTAGATATTTAACCCATCTTATTTAGACCAGAATGCAAAAACTTTATCATTGTCCTGTATGGATTTCAAGAAAGGAGATTAAGAACATAAACGTATTGTATAGGTTGGTATTGAAATATTATCCAAAAACCCCTAAGACTAGGTAATTGATACCCTTCTTTCCATCAATACGAATTGTTACTGTGTAAAGTGTTATTTTGAAAGAATTGGAGTTAAATGTGCAAATATGTTCACTTAAATGAATTGTATGTAAACATGAGCACAGAATGATTGTAGTCACAAAGCCGGGATACTAGTAACATACAAAATTGACATTACGGAAAGTATTACATAAATTTTTAAAAAGTGAATTATAGGTGAGTAGTCCCGAAATTACCTACATAAACAACACCAATCAATGATATTGTTTCACTAGTACAAAATATGTCGAAAACAGATTTTGTGTGCAACCGTCCGCAAAATGTAATTTCGCAATAAACCAGTTGATAGTAAAGAATAACCGTAAACACAATCAAATATAATTTAACATTCTCTAATTGTAGATATAAGGTGCGCCATGGGTACGGGCGATTTTGAATGTCATTTTAATAGTAAGCTTCAAATAATCAGAGGCTGCTGTTACTTTTAGGTTATTGTCAATTTAACAGCATTTTGTCAAAATGCAACAGTGGTCAGCTGAACACCGTACATTTGCCGTAAGAGCATTCCACAAAAGTTATGTAGTAGTTCAGAGAATGTTTCGCAACCATTTTAACATTGATCGTAATAATGCTGTGCCCTCTGCGCATGCTATCAAAATTTGGGTTAAAAATTTTGAAGAAACAGCTTCATCGCTCAAACGGAAGCCCCACCGGAGATTGAATCCAGTGAGAACACCGCAAACCATTCAGAGAGTCAGGGAAGCTATGGTAAGAAGTCCACAACGTTCTGCACGGCGTCACTCAATTTCGCTGGGAATTTCAGTGACAACCTTAAGAAGAATTTTACACATTTTAAACCATATAAAACTCAGATTGTGGAAGAATTAGAACCAAATGACTTCATAAGTCGTTCAAAACTTTCAGTCGATGAATTTGTATAAACCATATATAACGAATACAACTGCAAATATTTAATTGACAATGTTGATTAAATGCGATGGAGCTCATTTTCAATCTCTCAAGGATTTCGTAAACTTAAACAAAATTTTCGATACTAGGATACATGTAAAATCCTAGATGTATCTTCAGTCGGATATAGATCATCTAACAATAAGTGCAAGAGTGGCATGTATATGTATTAGTTTTTCAAGATTTCGTCACACTTTTGAGTAAGGTCCATTTTTCTTCGAAGATCACAATTGGAAATGAGTGACAGTTACATCGGGCCGAATTATGGTTAGAATGATCGAGACATTTCTAAGACCTAGGCTATAGCGATTACTTGACACTAGATAAATGTCGACACATGGTTTCAGCAAATGACGGGGCAACTGCACACCTGGACCAGAATATCTATAGAAGCCCTTAAACCGACTGTTTCCCGATCACATCATTTCTAAGAATGGAAACATTCCTTGGCCGAGATCTCCGAATTTGTCGGCGTGTGATTTTTTCTGTGGGGCTACTTAAAGACTAAAGTTTTCGCACATCGCCCACAGAACATTGATGAACTGAAGTTAAGAATTCGAGAAGAAATCAACCGGATACCTGTTGAAATGTTACGCAATGTTATGCATAGCTTGCCTCTACGTTTGGAAGAATTGTCTTGCATAGACATATGGTGAGACATGCTCGTAAACGTTATTTTTAAGAAATAAAATGCTATTTTATATAGGTTAACGTGAAATAGTTTTTAATTTTCTTAATACAATGATTTAGTTATTTTTTATGTCTTACAAATCGCCCGTTTCCGTGGCGCACCTTGTATTAGTTATCTAGGAGGATAAACATTTACTACAATTTTGGAATTTTTGTTATTTTTAATATGGAGGCCTCTTGAAAACAATGAAGATGTGAATACTTGTTTGTTAACTGAATTTTACACAAACAAATTGGAAGTTTCTGTAATACTGGATGAAGTTTGCCTTGCAATTAGAGTAGAAATTCTACTTTTTTTTGCGATCGAGTCCAGAATATGTAATTCTGCAACAAAATTGGACTTCCGTCCCCCATGGCGTTTGAGATTTGTCATGGAATCACGACTGTCCGACAGCAAGATTGCTGATGTTCTTCTAAAGCAGTGACCGGTACATTCATTTGGATTAGGCAGCTTTAAAAATTGTGCAAATTTGCTTGGAACAGCTGAACACCAACCACTTTCCATTTCCATTTACATATTGGTTAATAATAATTTATCACTGTCCATATTCAATTTCATAATTAATGTTATTTGTTATTTAATGTATCCGCGTTACTAGGTAAATTTTATTCTGCCGCACAGCGTAGCACGCTGAAAATTTTAGTACTGATTGTGCACATAATAACTCGAAAATAATTGTACATTCATATTTATTTAAAGGTTGCACACAACATTTTGTGTACGTCATGGAAGCAAAATGTCTCTGACAGCTTCAAGATCATCGGGCTTGGCCGCAAGCGACCTCTCCCAGCAATTTTCTTTTGGGCTGTTAAAGTAGCATTCTGCATCCTTGGCATACAAATAACTATTTTGTACGAATTAAATTTTTTTTCCAACAGCTTTATGGTTAAAATTAGAATTAAATAATCTTAACTTAATTATTTTGCTTAAAGTTAGTTTAAAATAACATTCATAACTAATTTTTAGGGAATTAATAGGGATCCATATAGTACATATCAGGTCGAGTCTTTCTGTTCTAGTATAAAATGTAAATTACTTGTGCACATTTATCGGATTCATATCCATCGAGCATATTGGACAAGCCATGCAGATTATCTCAGCATCATCCAGACATTTATTTACAATTTTTGCAACATCGTCCTTATATTGTCAGGAATTGGAACAACTGGAACTTCTGCAGCTTCTAATGAAATGCCAGCCCATACCATAATGGGTACTTTTTACTACGTACAAGCTATATACCAATCACTTACCATTCTCCAAACTCATTATTGACGATCTGATGTATAAATACTAGACTCATCTGTGAACAAGTAAGCTCCTATGCTCCTATGTCCATACTAGGTGATTATGAGCAAATTGTAGCTTGGCTGTTCGATGACACGGCAAAAACAAGGAGGCCATTTATGTAGCAAGGAAATATAGGGTATGGACGCATCACTCGAAGAGTTTGACGGGTACCAGATACCCCTCAGTAAGGGGAAGGAGCGGGAGAAATTTTTTTTAAATTAGATACAAAATGTTTATGCTTTCTAGTGTAAGTGACAACGTGCTGTTTTTTTTTTTGTTTTTAGGTATCCCATGTCCTAGTACAATAGTGTCAAAAACAATCTATTTGACTCTGTATTTTACTTCGCTCTTGGAGATACTTAAATAGTTCAAGGCAATTAGCTTCAAAATATTACGTTTTGTCATTAAAAGTCCTTTTAAAGTTCTTTCGCTGTTCTAAATTTTATTCACATTATAAGAAATCCTTTCCGTGGCGACGTCGGATCCCTGTAAACACATGCACATTTCAACAATGCTCAATATGTTGTTGTGAAGCACATCTTCAGTCCTTAAGTGCTTAAAATGCTCAACCCATTGTTTGTCAATAGAAGCAGAAACTTCTTCCCACCCTTTTATTTTTGACGGGTTGTATATTTTTTAATGCACACAATTTCATTCAAAAGTTCCGAATCATCTATATAAATATCAGTGTGTTTTGTAGTTTCGATATGAGCAGTACAGTTCACCCCAACTAAAGGTCTTTTAAGTAACTGCTGAACCTTATAAAAGACATTATTTTGACTATGTCTTGGTGTTTCTCCAAAATCTCTTGTGATTTGAACAATCGGTTACAAACAACACCTACTTTCAGATTTGATTCTAGCACATGCTTTTTTTTGGAAGCAATTTTTGATTAGCTTACTAGTGCAATCCGTAGAACGAAAGGGCTGATTATGGATCACGTTATAATATGACCAAGTACATTCAATCGCAGCTAGTTTTTGTTCTTAATTCCCAAATGGATCCTTAAGAAAAAAAGACGCCATTTTGCTACTACTAGAAGTAGCAATGTTTGTCTTTTTATACTTGTGTCGATATTTGTTGAACAGTATCCTATCCGCCTTTCTACCATGTGCAAGTAAAAACTGTGCACTACGTGAGGTTGTCTTTTTAATAAATGGAAATTCACTTTCCAAATCTCTATTAAAGGTACATTTTCTTTTTGGCAGTTTCTGATTTTCTACCGTCCTAAATACACACTACACTAAAACGACTATTTATTTTAAAACAATTATTTATGAACAGTTAACCTTAACTGACGAACTATTTATACCATGTTTATTTACATTCTTTGGTATATTCATTTTCCACACATACAAGACACCGTCGTAAGACTTAATACTTAATTACCTCATATGCAAGATCGCGCGCTATTTAATTAAGTCGACACAAGTGCTAGAAGTTGTAACGTGCAGAAATCGATATCTGATCTTGTCGTGTCGACCTCATAATATTCTTTAACCACTGTTCTAAAGAATTATCTTTGGATTGAAAATCTAGGATTGTTATTTAATGTTTTACTTGTTACTTATTCCACTAACATAACTGTCTAAATTTTTCTGTATCTACTGTACTTAACATTTACTTTACAAAAGCTCAAATAAACATACTAACCTTCCTTGTTAGTTAAAGATCAATTACTTAAAGGTATCTGTTACTTCCGTTGAATTACCGCTAGAGAGTGGTACCGTTAACTAAATGCATCTTATTAACTGAAACTTTATTTTACAATAGATATAAAAATTCAATTTTGGCAACAATGATGCTTGATAAGAAAAACTTGGTGTGCTCTTTTTTCAGGCGGCCATTTTGTGGGTACAAGTACAAGAATTTTTAGAAAATTCTTTTTTTCTGATTCTTCATCATCTCTATAAGACAATTTTCGAATATAATAACCTTATAAGGCAATTATTTGGTGAAGATATATAAATCGCTATTGGTTGGTGTATGTGAATAACTGTTACTTTAACAAAAAGGGTGTGAGATACGACAAGCCACAAAACCGCTCTTCGCAAGAATTAAAATTTAACCAGATTATGTTAATCCATCACTTAGAGCTCGCCCTCAACGTAAACAGTTTCGTTAAGTATTCTTCAAGTATTCTTTGAAGTATCTCGAATCTTTCGAATGTTTTTCAATACTTACAAAACTTACACTTACAATACAATATTTGTTTATAGTTGGTGGCTTTACTTCAATTACTTTTGTGCTGTTGATGTTTCGTTTATCTGGAAATAACTGTATGCTGTGAGGATGTTAACGCTTTACTGTCTCTACTTGGTTTAAGTTACTAGAGTGTCCGAGAATGGATGCAGGTTCGATATTGCCAACTGGAAACCTTCGCCTCTGCACTACCCAGGGTGTAAAGTATAACTACTCGTCAGCACCAGGTCAAAATTTTCCATTTTCGCATGTATTAATAAAGTTTACGTTTGAGTTTGCGTTATGAACTGTTATATTTCGAAAGCTGCCTTTAGCAGTGATCCAGCCGCTCTACGAGATAGAAAGTGTGTTTACATTATTAAGATTACTACAACTTTTAATGAAGCATTTACCTTGTTGATGACAGTGTTATTGTGAAAATCACGTTCCGTTTTAGTAAGTTTTATTCCATTTATGAACATTTTACCACTGAATCACCAATATATGTGACAAAACCGTTAACTATAATACTGTGGGGGTATAATAATCTAATTTAAGATATTTATAACGGTACTGTCCGTTGTAAGGTTCATTTATCAATCTTAGGGAAGGTTATCTAGAACGCTACTGTTGCGCAGATGCATAAATGAAATGAATGTGTTATACCGGCTGTACCTTTTGTCCTATCAATGTTATTAAATGACATGTTTAACGCGAAATTTTCTGCTCTTTTAAATTTTGTCTTCTAGATTTAAATACAATTTTTTTTTGTTATTGTGGATAAGAGTGTTCAATTTATAGGCGCTCTCATTTTAATTATTTGGGCATTTATATGTAAATTCACGTTAGAATAATGGTGTGAACTGAACAGGCTTCTCCAGTATTACCTGTAATTGAATTGGGTTAAGTTGTAATTTATTGTTTTGTAAAACCAAGGCAAGTTTGATTTGAAACATTTTGAACCTCTTTATATTTGTTGCAAATTAAAAAACGGCGATTTGCCCGCATCCTTATAGTTTTTGATATTTTGGTTATGTATTGGTTTTATATTTTCGTTTTAGGGAAAATTAGTTAATCACCCGGTTAGAAGAGTAAGTATTAAAATAAGTCATACATTTTGTTTAGTCCTTTTTGAGGAGAAATTCCCGTTCAGTATATTTGATTCATTGTTTGAAACTTTCAAATAAACTATGGTTACTGGGAGAATTGTTGTTTATTCTGCTGTCCTGTTTTTTTTTGTTTCTGCTCCTGTTTCAAGCTTTACATGGTCTCTCTCGCCAAGTACCAATTTACCCTTTTTTTTTAAGCTCCTGGCGCCATTTTCTTGTCCATTCTCCTTACTACAAATTCTATTTCTGCTTTGTAACTAACCTAACCATATATTTATTCTTTATTCACGCTTCAAAACTACCCACACTATCCCAGTGCTCTGCGATCACTTGAACGTTTGACTTGAGTTCTCAGCCGCTTCTTTTTTGTTAGTATGCTCATGCTTATGGCTAGTAGTTACTTATTTTAGCTTATGTAGATCTTGTTCGTAGACTATTTAGGAGTCCTGCTCCTTTTCAGCCCTGGTCATTCTTTTCTTGTTGGTGTTGCGCTGTTTTGTGCAATTGTGTAGTTTACAATCATGAGCTGTGGATATTTTTGGTGTTAAAAAAAAGAAAGAAATAATTTACAATTTATTTGAGTATTTATGTTAATCGGATTAGGAGTGCGTGTTAATTAGCTGGGTGCAGCGTGCTGCGTCTGGTTAATCCAGTTCGTTTGTCGGTATCTTGCCAGGTCATCATTTAATAGACGGGACGGGGGCGGACGAAATATCTAGGGATTCTTATATCTCCTCGGGGAGGTCGTCAAGGAGTTGTGTTAGGATCGTGGGGGAGGGGTTGAATTTTAGTTTGAATTTTGTTCCGTGGGAATTAAGGAAATCGGTAATTGTAGTGGTAAGGATCTCTCTGGTAGGGATTGTGTTGCCGAAAATTCTTTTGTGTGCAAAGTTTCTATGTAATGTTTGTATTCTGTGTGTGATGGGTGGTATGTTTGCGTGTTGCACTGTGAGGTCGTTAGGCTGCCTTCAAGGTAACCTGTGTATGCGTCTGAGTATTTGGCATTCACTGGAAGCGATAGAGGAAACGTGATTAGGGTTTATGTTAGTGTATATGGGTGTTCGTAAATCCATAACAGGGCTTATGTATGTTTTGTTGGTGTGTTGCAGTGTTTTGGAGTGGCAACCTCTGATTCTACCCCGGAGGGCGTCCGGTAGGTGTGCTCGGTTTCTTATCCTGTTAAGTATTATTTGTACATCGGGGAGCCAATTAAGGGTTTTAGCGAATAGGATTCCCAAGTAAGTGACTTCGCGTTGGAGTGGGAGTCTTTCTTTATTTAGGGTCTGGGAAACATTACTGTCGGATAGCTTTGGGAATATATCTTCAGTGTAGTTAGGATGTTGGAAGAGGATTGCTTGGGTTTTGGTTGAATTGACGGAGACTCCACCTGTTTGCCCAGTTGAAAAAAAAAAGTTTGGGAGGATTTTTCATACGAGGCAGGAGGCCGTTGGGTTGTTTCGATTCATCGCCCAAAAGGCAGTGTCATCCGTAAATTGCGCAACGACTACTCCGGGTTGTGTAACTTCGGGAATGTCGCGGCTAAGGCAGAACCTTGCGGTACGCCTGCTGTAGGTTGAAATAGTTCGGTGGTGTTGCCTACTTTGACTCAAACTGACCGATTAGTCGGGTACGATAGCAGGAGTATGTTGAGATTGGTTCTCAGCCGTGATTGCTCACCCTTTTTTTTATGTGACGTGGTAGGTTAGACACGTGACAAAGTGTCTCGTAAATTATAGAACTTGCGATGTCATCCTATTGTATTTTATCTGAAGGTCTCGGTATCTTTTCGTACTTACTATACTTTGATTAATTCTTTCTAAACAACGAAACATCAGAAACGGGACAAAAAAGGCACTCCTTTATAAATACGAAAACGTAATTTATTAAAATAATTACATATATGAAATGATGTGTTTAAAAAAGGGATTGTCCCGTATGATACGGGACTAACAGTTGCCTTAAGTCGCCTTAATTAAGGAGAAAAAGAACAAGAACGAGAAGATTAAAAAAAAATTAGGATAAAGTAACGTAAATAAATCAACATCAATGTTTATCTGTCATTAAAGTAGATTTGTTAAGCGATTGTTTTTAAAAAACGGTAATAGTGTACCAAATAATTGTATGCCATTAAATCATTACATTACTTTATATGATAATTTTGTTGTATAATTAATAATATACCTACTTTTGTATCATCAGTTGACAGAAGGGATGTTGGTAATTAAAAACAAGTACATCAATTATACTTAAACAATACATTAAAAAACCAGTTACTGTATGTAGGCAATGCAAACAATTCCACAAAACTTTTTATTAGTACTTCATCTCTGTACAAGATAAAATTTATTTGTTCTTTTTGCATTTTGATTTTCATAATTGGACGTATCATAAAATAACATTACAAGAAATCCGGCAATAAAAGTTGCTGAACCAATGTATCTCACAATCAGCCGGTCACATGTAAAACCACATGATCTTAGCCTTTTGGAACCAACGATTGTACAGACAACCAACTTCTTAATAAAATTCCTAAACCCATCACAGATTGTTTCTTATTCAAATATATTACATTACTAGTAGTCATCTAAAACTCTAATCTATAAAAGTTAAGTTTCCTTAAAACATTCATTAAACAATAAAAATGAATAAAATTTATTTATGTTCTTCTGTAAATAATTTAAAATTCCTACAATGATACAGGTTCATTCTACATTTACTTTTCGTTTGCTAAATTCAACATCGTACACAGTTGTTTCATTTCTAAACATGTGAAACAATCGTTGAGTTTTGTTGATTCAGTACACAATAATATGCTTTTATTCACAGTAAAATAAATTTGTATTTCTAGATTTGCTTTTTAAGTTGAATGGAGGAAAAGGAAAAAAGTTCTAATTAGATTATTTACGCATACTACAAACAATGAATTCCACAAAAACTTTCGAAGAGAAAGTGTGTGTAGGTCTATAATCACATACCCCGAAATTATTAAACAAAAGTATAAATGAGTAATATACTTTCTTAATTTTTCTTGTTCCTTCGTTCTGTAATATTACTAAATTATAGTTGGCATTCGTTGTAGTAACAGAACTGATAGAATATGTTACATAATCGACATTTGACAATACAAAAACTAATCGCGTTACCGGGTACGTGCACTCATCCGTCATTATGTCCGATTGGTTCCTTATAAACTACAAATTACATCTATAAATTATTATAAATCAACAAATTGGCAAGGTACCTACAAAATTCGAGTAATGAATAATTTTGCAATTGTATTTTTTAGGTTACATTGGTTACTGTCAGTTGTCATGATTACCAACTTAATTTCATCAGCTATGAAATTTTAAAAAGTACAACTATTTTGTTTATTGATTTTAATAACAACTATTGACGTGGGCACAAAAAATCTTGTGTATCACTTTGCCATAAAATCGTTTGCGAGTATTCATAAATTTAGTCATACTCGTAAACACCCATTTTCTGGCCTTATAATACAAATAACTATTTTTTAACCACCGGCTGTTGTTAGTTATCCATTAACATTTGAAACAAGAATTGTGCATAGAATTTTCGTATTTGTATTCGGATATATCTCTCTAATGAACATTATTTCTATTGAACTTAACTAAAAACTGTATAGACTGAGTGTTGGATGTCAGATATGGGTTTTTTACTACTACTTTTCCATAGGACTTTTACACACGTCAAAGTTTATCATTCTTGAAATAGAAAACCTATTACTTCGTTAGAGTTAATCTTACAATAACATTGGTCAAATGAGTACAATTGCTTGATTTGCCGTAATGAAGCCAACTTATTTTTTTTAAGGTTCAATAAAGCAAGTTGCACTGCAGCCATAAAACAATTTATGCGCATATATTATACATCATTTTAGAAAAACGATCCTACAGAGTCCATTCTTATGAACTTTTAATTAAAAGGTAAGTGAAATGAAGCAATAAACACCATATACAGAAAATCATTTCACTTTAAAGTTGTAAAGATCAACTATATTGTGTAAATCGCATCGTTATATTCAATTTATTTGTAGCTTTTAGATATTTTTTTGTGGGTTCAATTGTAAAGTAACATAGTCATAAAATAATGTAAACGTTACCATATTTGTAAACAGTATTTAATGACTAGTTAATTACCGACTATTACCAAACAATTTTTCTTCCATTATTTTAAATGGCAATAACAAAGTTCAGATTCTTATATTTGAAATTTCTTAAAAAGTGTCTCGCTGTTTTGAGTTTTGAATATTACAATGAGCAGTGCCCACGTGCATCAACCTAACCGCATCAATCAATGATATAACACAAATTTCTAATATTAAACCAATTATATTTTAATTAACTGATAAGTGTTACATTTATCAGTTTCCTGCTACCAAAAAGTGCAACTACAACAAATAAATACAAAAAATGAATAATTTATTAAAATTAAAAGATATAGTTATTATAGTATTATAATATCTGGATTGGAACAACACCTTTCAATCTACAAAGTGGAAACTAAAAAAAATTGAATAATTTTAATAACTTTTTTTATGATAATTATGCAACCTCTTAATACGCTCATAAAGAGAATAGGCAACATTGTAAAAACAAAAACGATAATGTCAAACAGCCGTTTGAAACTTCATGTCACACATCAGTTAACAGACATCTAGGTGCCGACTTAAAAAAAAATTCCAAAGCCGCCCGATTCTATAAAAATATCGATAGTCCAATTTAAGCATTTTCTTATTTAACTAATTGTTAGACCTTTTTGGTCTTGTATTAAGAAACTGCACAAAAAAAGGTATGCAAAATTAAATTAGCTTTAAAAAATATGTTCACAGCTTTTCCTATAAAGTTGATCGTTATTCAGATATTGTAAAAATTTGAACAAATACTTAAATTTCACCTTAGCAAATTTCTTTACCGCTAAATTACCCGTCGTAAAAAAAAATGTACAGAACGAAATTAATCGATATATTTAATGTCTCTATGTTGGTATCTGCATATTTTTGAAATATAAAACTGTTTCATAAATATTTGCCAAAAACGAAAAATTGCACACGCACATACACGAACGCATGCGTTCAGACTCACACGGGCAAATGAAGAACCATGGCACTGAAAGTACGTGGATGTGCTTGAAAGAAACTGATCCTTAAATGTGCACTACTACGCTAGCTTTACTACTAAGAAAATGACTTACCTACTGCACTAAGTGAACGAGCGTGGTAGTACACTTTAGGAATCCTCCGATTTTATTACGTTTGTAATACCGGTGACCTATAAGGTTAGGTATTAGGATATACTAAATTGTGTTGCTAAATAACAATAGCGTCGCCACATTTTTCGAATCCGTTCTGTAGATTAGGTTTTACCAATAACATAATCTTAACCAACATCAATTATTAGTAATTACTTACAAAAATGCAAAAATTGTATTTCCCACACCATGGTGACCCACACACACGCACACGTACACCACACGCACACGCACACGCACACGCACACGCACACGCACACGCACACGCACACACACACACACACACACACACACACACACGCGATAATTTTATGCGATTTTATTCTGATACCCTTCTACTTTATATTTAGGCAACGGCAAAATCAAGTCGTCAACGTAACGTTTGACAAAAGGAACATGAAATTGTATCTTACCTAAACATTCACTCCTAGCTTCTCAATACAAGGACACTTCAATTTCACCTATTCTATGTAACCTTGCATTGATATGAAAACGGTATCCATCCTGTACACTAAATTGAAGTTACCACTCACCACTATGGAATCATCTAATGTAGTGTATTCCATTAAATATAGAAATAATTGTGATAAAATCTATATAGGCCAAACGGTTGAAATATATCAGGCAGAATAACATCGCATAAAAGTGATACATATAGAAACGTCCATTCTTGTTCCCTAGCACAATCTATAGTTAATGAAAGACACATGAAGAATTTCGAAAATACAAAAATTTTAAAACGCGCTAATAATTATTAAAACGTCTGCTCCTAGAAATGATTTGTATAAATTTTGAAATGAACAGCTTCAACAAGAGATCGGATATCAATATATACAGTTCCATCGTGAACCAAAAACGTACCCTGCTACACCTAAATTGAAGACGAAAAGTCAAATAAAATTTTTCTAAAATGTATGGCAACAAAGTGACAGGCCCTCAAAGTAGAATTTTGAAAATCGTTTTTCGCAAATAACTCGAAAACCTTTGGGAATTTCAAAATACTATCCCCAATCAAAATTATTTCTTTGTTGACGAGGATTTCACATTGTTCCCGTATACTTTCTATTCCAACTTTTTGTGTGTGATTTTCAGGTATTTTGGGTCCGTTATTCAATTTTCTGCAAATTTGGTCCTCTTGGTTGAAGTGAAAGGTTTACCAGTTCTTTGCAATTTCATCAATCACGGTCAATGAAATAGTACCGCACCAAGCTTTAGTAAGTTGGGAGTGGACTAAAAGTCATAGTTGTCATATTGTGATTTTTGATCAGTTTTCATACAATTTCTTTATCCATAATGAGTAATAATCGGTATTGCAATTCCGAAATGACAGATAGGCACATAATGTATGGCAGAGCTTTTGGGAATTGTGCTAAAGCTGTTCGTTTATATTCCCAGGCATAACCAAATCGGCGGATACCGAATAAAAATACTTTTGCCAACATTGATCGGCGTATTCGTGAAAGTGGTACATATCAATTTATAAAAATTCTATTCATATCGGGTTCTCACAGGTTGTTTGAAGCCACCAAAAATTGACAGTGGTAGGAGGCGAACTGCAATAACGCCAGTTTAAGAACAAAGAGTGTTGGATTCAATTGACGCTGATCCCACAACAAGCTCTCGTCAATTGGGAAGGGAAAATAAGTCTAATCAGTCCACGATATGTAGAATTATTAAAACGGAGCTCTTGCAACATTTGCATTATCGAAAGATGCAAGCTTTGACCATTAATGATTTTCAAGCAAGAGTAATCTTTTCACGTTGATTTCTAGAAAAATTTAATAATGACCGAAATTATCCATGAGGCAGGTTTCGCCAGAAATGAATCTTTTAACTTCCATAACAATCATTTCTACGATTATCAAAATCCACGCTACCAATCATCAACAGCAATTCAGTGTGAATGTATGGGCTGGTATTATTGGTAATAATTTAATTGGTCCATTCTTTTTGCCACAACGTTTAAATGGTAATCCATACAACAATTTTTTGGATAATGATTTACCCGAGTTACTAGAAGATGTCCACATGGATGTTAGGCGTCGGATGTTTCATTCACGATGGTGCGCTTCCTCATTTTGCACTCACTACTAGGCGGTCATTGAATCGAACTTTTAATTCAAACTGGATTGGACGTAGAGGACCGGTTCCTTGGCCTGCACGTCCACCGGATCTAAACCCTATGGTTTTTTTTTCTGGAGTCGTTTAAAATACATGGTGTATGCGGTGCCTATTATAAACGTCCAACATCTCCAGCAACAAATTTTTGATTGCTCTAATTTAATAAGAGATGATCCTCAATTATTTTTCAACGTATGTCAGTCAATTATGAAAAAATTTCGTAAATGCATAGCAGTCAACGGTGAACATTTAATTAACTAATTTGTTTGTTAATTACTTTGTTTAACTTAAACTCTTTAACAACTATGACCTTTAGTCCACGGCCCACTTACTAAATTTTGCTGCGGTAGTATTTGATTGACCGTGATTGATGAAATTGTAAATAACTCGCAAACCGTTCACTTTATCAACTTCAACCAAGAGGACCAAAATTGCGGAGCATTGAATAATGGACCCAAAAAAGTCACCAAAATACCGGAAAAATCACACACAAAAAAGTTGGAATAGAAAGTATACGGGAACAATGTAAAAACTAATACTTCTAGTTCATTCATAGACAATCCAATCAAACCAGAAAAATCCTCGTCAACAAAGAAATAATTTTATTGGGGATAGTATTTTGAAATATATATATATATATATATATATATATATATATTTATATTATATATTTATATATATAAACTTGAACGTCTAATTACAATCAATAAAAAGTTGCAAAATATTTAATGTATTATAATATTGATTTAAAGCATTTTTAGTCATCTTTACAAATTATTATTATTAAACATTTTGTTGTTACATAATTTAAAATAAGCTTGATTTTAATTATTCATTGAAATTAATTCTGTTACTTTAAATACTAATAGTTGTATCAAATAGATAAAGTCTTACTGAAAATTATTTAACGTTTGATCTTCTATCTCATGAATAATTTGTAATCCTTTTAATTTATATTAGAAAAATATAATTTTTATTTATCATATTTAATTTAACATGACGAATTTAATTTGAATTATCATAAAAGTCAAACTAATAATTTTAGAACTAAAATTCATTAAAAGTTTTAAAAGTATTTTTGTAATTTTCTTATTTCAGTAAAAAATTTGGCAATGCTTTAGATGCGTAATTTTGAAATTTTACAATCTGTAAAATAGATTGAGGTTACAAAACACTAAGGGATTCACAAAACGAAATAGCCCGCCAATTCGCTAATGTTTAAAGCAGCTCAGGAATGGCCGGTCCATCCAAGACTAGTTACAAAACTGTCCCTCTGAATTCAGATTCTTTCACTCACTAACATCCTCGGAATGTACAATTTTCTAGCAAAATCAGTTATTTTCAAGTAATCTAAATGCTTTTAAAATCTTTGACATTTTCTTTTAGGAAATAATGCTTAATTGTGTAAATTTAATAAATCGTGAAAAAAGTATGAGCATCACGAACATTAAGGGTTGTACGGTTCGGCAATTCGATGTCGCCTCCAAACATGCCGGCGACCGGTAAAGTCTTTGTTCTTGATCAATATAATATGCCTCAGTACTAATTTTGAACACCAATAATAATACTATATGTTTTAATAAATCGGACATTTTCTAAAATCTGCTTTTAAACTATTTAAACTAAATAATGAAGGGCTATTTTACGTTTTGCAATGCTATACATTAAATTCAATTTCCAGTTTGAAATTTTGTAAAATCACATCTTAAAGACATTGAAAGTTTTACTGAAATTGGAAAAAAATTAACGAAAGATTTTAGACTAAATCCACGTTTGAATTTTAGTGATTGCTTTTTACAAATTAAAACTTTCATGTTTAAGAAGTTCTAGGCAAGAACCAAAGACATTTTAGGCTTTTCTGATAAAAGAATATGAACAATCACTTCATAAGGAATAAAAACTTAGTATAAATTTGCTTAAGACGGCTTGTTACTCTTGTACACTTCGATATTTGCAGAAAACACGGTAAAATCAAGAAATATTAAAAGTGGCATTATCTCAAAACGGCAACACTTGGTATATGGGTATGTTTGCTTAAATCGGCTCAAAATCACGTATTCTATCACCTTTAAATCTTTGCATCGATGTACCAAACACCCTGTATATATATATATGAAACCATGACGACTCGCTTCTTTAATTCAACCAATCAAATAAAAAAGCTGGTGTGGCCAACACATAACTCTCTTATGCGTATGTATAAGATATTTTTGTATTATGAAAAAACAATGTATATTATGTACGTCCTGCTTGACTAAATTTATTTATTTATTAAACATTTTTCTTGTTACATAACACAATATGCATTATCTTTGATTTGGCATTCACTTCAATATAAAATACTCAATTCTGTTAAAACTTATATTAATACTAACACTAACGCTTCATCTTCGTATTTCAAATATGAATATCAAGTCTATACTAAAAGTTACTTTTTTTCCGTTTTGGCATCACTTCTTACATAATATGTTGCAATTAATTTTAAGTCCTGTTTACATGTATATATATATATATATATATATATATATATATATATATATATATATATATATATATATATATATATATATATATACACAAGAAACTTACCTGAATTTGAATTATCATTAAAAAAGTACAAAGCTTTAATAATTTAGGGCTTAGTAGTTACTCTAAAAAAAATTCATTAAGAAAGTTTGATTAAAAGTAATTATTTTTAGTAAAGGTCTTTGCACTTATTTCAGTAAAATTAGCAGTATTCGAGATATTCACGGAATATACTTTACCGCATTCTATAGTTTCATTGAAATTTTCTACGTGTTTTTTTAAGATATCGAGGTTACACGCACACACACACGTATACACGGATACACAGACACACGAACACGAGCACGCCGCCGCCACCGCGTCCACACCTGTTAAGCCACACGGTCATGGACACTCCCATATCCAAACCCAGATACACACACACTCAGACCCACACGCACACTCCCGCACTCATGCCCGCACTCGCAGCCACACCCATACATACCACCACCTACCTACACACAGACATCTAGCCCAAAATGGTCTAGACGGTTTTCAAAATGCTGAAATGTGTAAATCAGTTAACAGTTTTTTCAAGAAAACAATACTTTGCTTATTTGTGATTCGCGATAAGGAAGTAGAATCGGAGGAAAATAGTATAAGCAACACGAACGTTCTGACTACTTAATAGATTAATGTACAGTGTGTTCCATTTTCGAGGATATTTCGGGGTATCTTACTTACGAGTAAAGATACAGAGTTGCGGTTTTCACAATACCGTGCTACTTTTTTGTGAGAAGAACGCTGGTATAAACAAGACTTTCATAGGCCCCTACATTTCTGAGATACAGGGCGAAATTGAAAATATTGCATTTTGGGACCCTTGTATCTCCGTTATCCTTTAATGTATGGCAAAGCAAAAAATTGGTTCTTATACAATTTTTCACGTAGAATCCAGTGGTGTAGTTCGTATTTTTGCTGTAAGCTGTCAATTTTTAGCTATAAATAAAACTTATGGTTTTTTTACGGAACACCCTGTATATTTTTCTTACGTTTGATTGGAAACTTTGTAAGCTTTACAAAAATACATAATATATAAAATATGTAATAGCGTGGAGGCCATCTAATTGGTCCATGAGTACCGATCCACTTTTGCTAGAAATAGTTGTCTAAAAAAGGTCGAACAATTACAGCATTATGTGCGGGCGCGCCATCCTGTTGGAAATGTATTCTGTTAAGATGAGCTAAAGGAACATTGTCTAGTAACATAGGAATAACATCTTGCAAAATTTCAAGATATCTGTTCCCTGTAAGACTGCCTCCATAAATTCTGTATTCTATTTGTTGCCCCAAAATAAAACAAGCTATGCTAATTCCAAATCGACCCTGTTGCTCTCTTTCGAATAGCACATGATGATTTTCTTGGGACCAATGCCTAGCATTATGCCTGTTGAAAATATCTGCACTCGAAAAGTAAGCCTCGTCGGACCATATTATAAATCTGGCAAAGTTATTAGCAATACGAATTTGTTCCAAATACCAGTTGCAAAACAGTAAACGACGTTCTGCATCCCCAGGATACAAATGGTGAACAATTTTAATCTTGTATGGCTTAAATTTATATTTGGTCAATATTCTTTGAACTCGAGTCTTGGGAACACCACTCTCCTGCTCTAGAACTCTGTATGATTGTGAAGGCGTTGCCTTTGTACATGCTAAAACGTTGATTTCATCCCTTATTATACTTTTTTGGTCGGGGTTGGATAAATGATCCATGTTCTACCAAATTTTTTTTATTCGAGAAAACAAAAATGACAATGTTACCTTTTTTCTGGATATCTATGAATCCAAGCGGTATTTAAATAAAATATAAATCCACATACGTCAAAAGATAAATAAGTTTTCAAACAAACCTATTGAAATACAGTTGGGAAGCCTCACGTGAGTTTTTATTGCTCTCTATAAAACAGACTAACATGTCATATTTTTCAAAATGTTGATAATTTTCATTTTCAGCCATTGTAACGAATACAATATTACGCAGAGAATATAAATTTTACAACTGACAGGTCTTGACAAGCGCTTAGCAAATGATCATTTAATTGTTCCAATAATCACGGCCTACTAATACTAATGCTATATAATACACACTCTGTTATTACGCTGATTTTGAGAAATCATAGATTTTAGGTTTATTATTTAAAATACACATCATGTTTATATATTTTTGTAAAGCTTACAAAATTTTCAATCAAACGCAAGAAAAATATACAGGGTGTTCCGTTAAAAAACCATAAGTTTTATTTATAGCTAAAAATTGACAGCTTACAGCAAAAATACGACTACGCCACTGAATTCTGCGTAAAAAACTGTATAAGAACCAATTTTTACTTTTGCCATTCATTAAAGGATAACGAAGATACAAAGTGCAATATTTTCAATTTCGCCCTGTATCTCAGAAATGTAGCGGGCTATGAAAGTTTTGTTTAAACCAGCGTTCTTCTCACAAAAAAGTAGTATGTTATTGTGAAAACCGCAAGTCTGTATCTTTACTTTACTTTTAAGTGAGATACCCCGAAATATAATCGAAAATGGGGCACATTGTCCTTTATAGATGTCTACGCCCACAATTTATAATATTAGTTTACTCCTAAATTTATCTTACTATTTGAAGGCTTTGCGATGCGCCGCAAAACGGCAAAATTCATCAAAACGTCATTTTGTAGAGGTTTAGTGCACAAATTGTAGCAACTTTTTTTAGCTATGTTTGAAAGAAGAAAGATAAACTCTCAGAATTTTTTCTGCAAAACCCTTGCAAACACATGTAAATGAGCAGCATGACATATTTCTTAAATATCTGTTTTTTTTTTCTAAATCAATTATCTGAATAATAACATATTCAAACATGCCTTGACGTTATCTTACGCCCATGTTTAACTTTTTATATGTTTAAGCCTAAAAGCAATCCTTTGTCATCTTTAAATCCTAAAACTTCTACCCGTTTTGTATCCAAAATTAATTACTCCAAATATGCATTTTACAATAAATCGATTTACTAAATTATTGTAGAAAAAAATATCAGTAATACAGTAATGCAGTAATTGCGATATTCCCAAAGGATTACTCTGTCTTTATATTATGTTATAGAAAGTCATCAATATTCTAACACTTCCATTGATTAAATTTTATTTAGAAGAGACAATGATAACGTGATAATAACAATATTCATGGTGTTGTAGTGTTTCAAACGCCACATATGAAACTACAGTCTATAAAAGCAGTAATGGATGAATACCATAAAAAGATGACACGAAAGTAATACAATTTATGGAACACAATGGAACGACTCATTCTTATTTAGGAGATATTTGTAGCCTGTCTTTTATATTTTTTGTTTTTAAATTCAACGTAATCCAAGTGCATTCTAACCGCAACGAACAATGTATTCCTTGTCGTTATTTTTGATAATAAAAACGACTTTATTCTCATACCAGGTTTCATTAAAAAAATAAAGGCGAAAAAGTGCAATTCCTCGTTGTCACGTTTTCATACCTTTCTTTAAGGATAGGAATAAAAACATAATAGAAAAGTATGTTTTCATAAAATTTTATCACATACTTGAACTTTTGGATACAATTTTTAGTAACGAAAGGAGGAAGAGGAAACGGTTTAAATTGGCCGGATACTTTTATTTATGTCTCCTGCTCTAATACAGTAATCGGTCGTAAATCATTGCTTGGAAAATACGGATACCGAATTCAGGTTAAACAAAACCCACGTTTGCGTCATTAATATTTACTGTTGGGGGTGTGAGTTAAATAAATGTATGTTACCGGGTCGCGACTCACTTATATAAAATATCTGTCTCATTTATTGATAAAATTGTCATTGGATAAAATATACTATCACCATTAATTATTAATGTAATTGTGCGTGAAATTGAACTCTTGCTAATTAACACATTGAAAATAAATAAATTTACCGTTATTTGTTTAACAGATTTTCATTAATACGTAAAGTTTAATTAAAATGAAGCTAAATAGAAAACATGTGAAATTTAATTACGGTCTAAGGACAAATTCTTTGTCGTAACTCAAAGTAGATTAGATAAAACACATTTCTTAAGGCCCTGTTGTATAAAAGTGCGACATTACGCTAGAAAATTCTTGAACATTTTTTACACTGAACTATTTGATACACCAATTTTTACTAGTGATGAAATCAACCATGCGCAAAGTTACATTTTTATTGATAATACCGAGTGTCAGTTATAAAAATAGAATAAGTCGTGTTCGTCTAACCTGTATAGTAAAAGGTCGATGTCTTTAGATAGTGATCTTGGCCATTTCATGTTATTGATGCTAAATTGTGTTAATTTATTCAGAAAACTGGACTAGGACCGTCTTCTGTGTAGCCCAATTCTTAACAGGTACCATATATATGGTAATCTTACCTGTGTGAGCAATTATTAGTGCAGGTTGCATACTGTATACAGGTGAAGAACTAGTAAATTTCAAAATGAAACTAGTAATCGTGACTAAAATGGTCGGCAGCATCTGAAACAAGAAAAAAAAACAATTTCAATAATTCTCAAAAATGTGTTAATGTTATGGAGTCCCGTATATGGCATATAAAAGTAAAGTTAATGTGATTGCTATCCCGTAATAAAGTTTAAATTGTTGTGGAATTTGTAAATAAATCGGTTAGGTCAAGCGCCTAAATAGTCTCAAAACGTGTGAGACAAACAAAACAAAATAAAAAGGTTTAACTCAAGTTACCTATACTCCAAACCGTCTGATTAAGTTCATACAATAGTAGGATTTGATTGATTTTTATAATTTATTGATGTGGCATATTTTGTGACCATGTCACGTTTCGAGATGGTTTGCACTAAAATGCACTAAAATTTGGCTAAATTAAGGTTTCAATTTTTCTCTCGAGTAGGATTTGAACCTACATTTTCTCTTCGATTGGGTTCATACTTCAATTGGAGGTTTTTGGATTATTTTGTAATAGGTTCAAATCCTACTCGAGGTAAACTTTTTATTTATGAATGCAATAAAATTAATAATTATTTTTAATTACGTATTTATATAAACTTATAATAATTTATCTTTAGACATCAAATGAGTATACTTTGTTACACGTCAAAATGGCATAAGCTTAGTACGTTAAAAATTAAATAATTAGTTCAGCATTTTCTGTTCGATTGGTTTCATACTTCAATTGGAGGTTTTTAGATTTTTTTGTTACAGCTTCTTGATTCTTGTTAAATGTGTTAACGATACTGGCCGTAATATATATTCTTATAGTGAACAAATTGATATACTGTTTCTCGGATTTTCTGAGTGAAATTGTCGGGAAGCTGTGAGACTATTCAAAACACTTCCATGCCTTATACCGATTTAACGAGAGGATTTTGCGTATAGGTAAGTTGGGTTACTTTTATCCTACTTAAACTACCTATACCTTAACCTTAACCTTTTGGAGACATCCAGTGTACATGTAAATCACATCAATGGGCTAAAATTAGACTCGTCACTGAACTCTTCATGGTGCGATAACCGTAATTATACTATATCTATTTGTAATAATTACTAGCTTTCTTTTTTCATTCTTATTTCGCGAAATTCCATATTAAATGTTTCAATAGTAGATACAGCTCCACACGATGCGCGTCTTAATGCATCTATCATTTTCAAAAAAAATATATAATAGTAAAATGCGAATGCATCTAAAATATCTAGTGTGTGTGTGTGTGTGTGTGTGTGTGTGTCCGCGCGTGTGTGTGCATTTGAGCGTGTACGCTTTTGCGCGTGGATGCGTTCGTGCGTGCATCGATGTGTGTGTGTGTGTGTGTGTGCGAGTGCGTGTGCGTGTGCGTGTGGGTGTGCGTGGGCGTGCGCGTGCGTGCGTGCGTGCGTGCGTGCGCGCGTGCGTGCGTGCGTGCGTGCGTGTGTGTGTTACAAAAGTGGAAAAATTTTATTTTGTTTTGTACAGGAACAAGATTTAATTTGTGTTTGTATCTACTATCAGAATTCGTGTGTTTCGCCAATATAATCAAAATTACAGAACGTGCAATTTAATTTACATATTCCGAAATTATAATTCCACACGATTCCTGTCACCATAAAACACATGTCAGCTGTATATAGATCATTAGTACATAGAGGGATGTCATCACCTCTTAACCAAACAAATTTCAGTAAAGAAATATTAATACAAAAAAATATCACTAGCAAATGGTAATATTTCACGTATAATTGGACCCTTTAATTAAAAAGGAAGAATAGCAGTGATCTACCAAAAATGTTTACCCAGTTAACATTGAACCAATAGAAAATAAATATATAAATTTGATAGTTCGGAAAACTATGAAAACAAATCACAGTCTAATAATTGAAATACTCATCTTTTGTATATGTAATATTTTCTTTTTTTTATTTATTTATATTACAAATTTGAATGTTTCGATAACAAAAACGGTTACACCCTCTAACGGACGATATTACATAATATTACACGATATAAAGATTTGTTACGGCGTTAAAAATAGGAGTAAAATAAAACACAAATAACTATTAGAAACATTTGAGAATAATGCATTGTGGGAACTCCCCCCCCCCCACCCCCCGCATGTTCTTGCCTCGTAACATGTTACATGAAGCTTTGAATCAAGCATTATATAACTGTTTGCAACACTAAAATCGATGATATATTACAAATGAAGAAAAAGTACAGAATGACATTAACGTTCTTAAATGTAAACCCAGAGATCAAGCCAACGACATTATGAAGTCGGGTGTTTATAAGTTAAACTGCAGTTTCTATAAGTCTGTTTATATTGGCCAAACACTTATTAACTTTGATGTTAGATACAAAGAAGACAATAGATGCTACAAACATAAATATAGATACAAACAAACGGTACAAAGATTTACTAGTAAATAATCACCTTATAACTTCAGAAAACAACATTTCATTACGTGAGGAGGGATTGTTGCAGTCAAATTTCCAGGGAGACGTTTCACCGAAAGCGCCGAGTGATTGTAAGAGCGCGATGTGTTGATCAGATGGTTACTTTCCAGCAGGCGATCGAAAAGTGTGTAAGTGTAAGTGTAGATCTGGCATACGATAGAGTGAATAGGGAGAAGCTGTGGGAGTTATTGAATAAATATGGCGTAAATAAAGGTTTAATAAACGGAATGAGGGCAATATACAACGGTAGTCGGGCATGTGTTAGGGTAAGAGGAGGTGTGAGTAGATATTTTAATATTGAGCAATGAGTGCGGTGTGATGTCATCGTGGTTGTTCAATGTATACATGGATAGAATGTTTACTGCAGATGGTACAATGGATGGCGAGATTGGACGAAGGGTCAACGCTGGAAGGAAAGTGATTGGAAGTATGTGGACGATAATGAGAAACGAAAGCATGAGCCTATCTGCGGAACGAGCAATCTATAATGGCGTGTTTGTCCCATCAGTACTGTATGGAAGTGAGACATGGGTATATCAAAAAAAGCACGAAAGAAAAATAAATGCCGTAGGTATGAGATTCTTGAGAAGCGCATGAGGTGAAACGAGAAGGGATAAGATAAAGAATGAGCGTATAATGACGCAGTGTGCCGATTACCATATAAAAACGCACAATGAATGAAACATCAAGCAAAATAAGTTAACGAGAAAAATAAACGAAGTCAAAAGTATTTTTTCTTGAACGAATGGAATAGATAGAGGACATATTGGTAAAGAAAAAATTCAATTCTCAGTAGGTACGCAATTATCAATGTCTGATCACTAAAACAGACAAAATAGGATAGAATGAGAATAAAGTAAAGGCTTGTATATAAAGTAGTAAAGTTATTATTTGTGCCCTCTAAAAGCTGAAATCCATAAGACAAAGAGGGCAAAAAATATTTGTACTCACCAGTCCGTTATAATGATGTGCTTAGCATTTATATTATCTGATTACAGTGATAATTGTAAAATAAGTCATATACACGAAACGTAGTTGGGACTTTTGTTCATGTGGCGCACTCACATCTGTGGAGGATAGAACCTAAGGTCCTATTGACAGATTTTTTCCCTAACGTTAAATGTGCTTTTGATGGGTTCTTAATACAGACATCGCAAAGCTCTAAAATCCTCGCATTTTGATGCCATGATGTTTTACTAATACAGCTAGCCTCATATAAGTGTAATCAAGTACCTACTTGACAGGATGTGCCGCACCAAAAAAAAACAAAGGCTCAACTATGTTACGCTAAAATCATCATTTATTCAACATAAAAAAGGCTAACGAAGCTAATGAAGGAGAAGAAAGAACCAACCAACATCAATCATGAAAACACTGACATAAACATGTCGTAACGACAGTTGAACCAAAACGAAATAATGGTTCTAGACAAATGCTTGAACTATGCGATAACACAGAGGTATATTGCGAAAGTAGATTCAATAACCGCAGTTGAAGAAACCACTATGAAATTAGATCCTGAAGAAGCCGAAGAATATAGGAAGTAAGGTTAAACCAGTCCTAGATTCATCTGAAAAAACTAAATTTAACCTATCTAGCCTAGAAAGGAAAGCGATCATTTCCCTTAAACCCTTTGATCAAAATTATCATGGCAGACAAATGAATCGCGACTGTAGTAATGGATATGGAGACTTACAGTGACATCCAACAACTACTGGATCGGGGCGAGTACAAACAAATACCAAAATACTCCACACGATCAACCAAAAGACGGATATGCCAGAAGCTGACAAAACACAAGGGAGAGTTCTCCGATTACCAGAGAACTAAACTTACCCGACGCTACAGCAAACTTTCGCATTTGTGCGGCCTATCAAAGATCCACAAGGAAGAAATTCCTCTGAGACCAATGGTGAGCTCGAGACGCGACATTGCACAAACGAATGTCTTAAGTGCACTAACATTGACTAACAATTAACACTAGTTCCCCGACAATATTCTTAGCCTCGTCCACATTTTTTTAGAATATTTCCAGTAGTATTTCTCCACTAAAAGCGCTATCGTACAATAACGATGCACTAACAGATAACATTCCTTTTATTAAACAATTTGAACTGGACGGGGTTAACCAAATGCATCTGAAATCGTAAATTATTTAGAGCGTATCCAAATTATTGTCTTTGGTTTCTTAGCAGTATGGACTTCTCGTACTTATCATTTTGTTCTTTCTGCAAATTAGGTGAACTTAGCAATTTAGAACGTTACAATTTATTTAACACGCAAACACTTGTTTCAATTAATAAAATACTTATCTTTTTTGGGATTTTTTAATGGTGTACTTTAAATTATACAATCTAAACGTTTCGATAACACTTACAGTTATCTTCGTCAGTAGTAATGTTTGTTAAAAATTGTTAAAGATGTAGTAAACAATTTTGTCAAATTTGAAAAATTAAAACATAAACATAAGCCTGTTATTAGTATAACAGTTTGGGAAACATAAAGCCAACTATAACATTTTTAGTAAAAAGTAAAGTATTTTATTATGAGTGTTAATGGTGAAAGTTTACATTTTCATACTTGTTTCAATTTATTTTTGGTTGCAAAAATTTTATCGAATTTTCTGATTTTGATGTTAACTTTTAGATGAGAAATCTAAACACAAAAATCTGTGAACAGTAAATTCGTTTATTCTTTTTCCTTTATAGCAACACATAAACGTCATTTCAAAATTAATTAAAGGATGGTATAAGTTTAGTTATAACACAACTTGGCAAGTTTTCCAATAAAGTTGGATAAAAAAAGTGGAAATTATGAAGATATAACTTCATAACATCTAATTAAATCATTTAAGAGTTTCTCTGCACGACTTAAATTTTATAGCATGAACATATTAAATTAATGTCAGGGTAACGCTGAGTTTCTAGCGTAAAACAGTGTTTCATTAATAATTTTAGAACAATTAAATACTTAAAATAATTTAGAAAGGTTAATTTGATTTTATGTTTACAATAAAATTAGATAGAACAAGCAGATTGAAACTGTTCCATATACTACGACATTGGGTTTAGTTTGACTTTGTATCTTCACACTAACAACGTCTAATCCTATTACGTAATCCCTCAAACCTGGTAGATTTGAATATTCAGAAGATGAATTCCATTGCAAACACTGTGGTTCTTGTTTTACTAATCGTGCACTCACTTTTACCGCAATGCATCGTGAGATATATAAAATGATGGTCTAATGGTAGACTATTTTAATGAGTGCCTTAGTTTCTCATTGATGTATAGTTTCGTATTAAATTATAAATATTAAAAGACAGGATTATGTATTTCACATTTTTTTTAAAGCGGTAATCGTTGTCTAGAAACAATAAATACCCAAGTGGTGTTAAAAGTTGACATTTATTGAACTCAATTTGTAATACTCCGTACCGACGTTATATAATAGGGGTATTCATGTAAATAATGATTCATTAAATACGAGTACAGCACAAGCATTAAGTTTTAAATAATGATAAATGTGAGAATATAATTCACATGTCACATGGTACATTTTTGATTACTTTTATTGGTTAAAATACAAAAACAAAATCGCAGAATAGGCTATCAAATCGGTGATAATTTTATCAGGGCATGTTGACTGTCACATGATTTTAATGAATAAAATAGTTTACTCTTAAAGTGAAAGATCGTTTAAAATTGTAGACTTCAAAACATATATTTTCTACTAACGTTCATTATATTCTCTTACCAAATATAACAACTGTTATGATTAATAATCGATGATCATAACACTAGTTATATTATCCCCAAAATTTATGAACAATGAGCATTTTTTTAATTTTCCTTAATTTGCGGCTAGAGTGAAAAATTGTATGCATCATGACTGTAAACAATCTTTGCATGAGTTTAAATGTTTCCGTAGAGACATCTTCGCATTAGGTACACAAATAACTGTTTATCGATACGGTTACAATTGATTATTAAGAATCAAATTTCCATTCTTTAAACGTAAATACATTGTGACGTATACAACGGCAGAAGGGCTCACATACATTTAACAATTATTATTTTACGATATAAGTTAAATCACAATATCCCATGTTCCGTTCTACTGTTTCATTTCGCAAAAAAAAAATTATTTTAGATTTGGAAAATGTTTTCTAGCAACAAACATTAATTGATTATGTGAAAACCGGATTTCCCTTAAATAATTGCACCTATACTCTGTTCCATCTTATTTTGCATTAAAGCAGGCCATAGAGAGTGTGGTAGCACTGTCAAAAGAACAAACTACCGTAGCTTGACCTTTGGGAATTATAGGAAATTGTCTTATCTTACAATGAGATGTTTTGTTAACCAAATCTAACGTAAACAACTAATAAAATTTACTTACTGCATTTTTCCCTTTCTTTTCTTGGCTATTAAATATGATTTAGTAGTATGTCTATCTATATGCAAACTTTGGTCGCGAAGTCAATAGGTAACCAGAACATCTATATATATATATATATATATATATATATATATATATATATATATATATATATATATAGGGTGTAACATTTGATCGGATCGTTAGATTTTATTCAAGTTTTAATGGGTTATAATAGAGCCAGTTTGGGATTTTTTTACATAATAAAACAATATGGCCGACTCCGGTTTCAACGGAAATGACAAAAGCTGAAAATTTAAATGGAACAACCTGTATATTTTTACATGTTTGGATTCTACGGCTTCAAATACATACAGTTCGTCTGCCAAATGTCAACCCAAACGCCATTTTACTTTGACAGAGTCGGCTTCAGGAGCATGCTGTGTTAATAAAAACTAGAAAATTAAAAATTACTGCTTTATTTAGGAACTAAAGAAATTACTATGCATATCGTTTTACTAGTACTTGATAGAGCTGTTTAATATACAGGGTGGCTTAGGTATGTTTCTATTGGGAACAGTGAGTTCTAGTTAAAAACCGTAATTTTTAAATTTGATCGTAAACAAACTTCAGAAAAATGAATTATTAGGAAAAATTATATTGTGGGAGTAATTGTACATTTGTACAATTGTAAATGATCTATAATTTAGATGACGTCATAATCTAAAATTAAAAAATTAAAATTAAAATGGCGCCTGAGTTGGCATTTGACAGATGGACTGTATGTATTTGAAGTCCTAGAACCCAAATATGTAAATATATACAGGGTGTTCCATTAAAATTTTCAGCTTTTGCGTCATTCCGGTGAAACCGGAAGTCAGCCGTATTGTTTTTTATGTAAAATATCCCAAACTGACACTAACATAACCCACCAAATTTGAACAAAATCTAACGACCCGTTCAAAACTTACAGAGGTGGTCCCTATTTGATTTTCACCCGACATATATACAGGGACCGCCATAAAGTTGGACACGTATGGCAAAAATATTTATTATTGAAATTTCTGAAAAACTCTATTGGTGATTCGTTTCTACATGTCTGACAACCGAAAAATCCATTGTGACATTTGTCACGTGACCATAGATTTGTCGGTAATTTTGAAAAATGTTAACTGTGATGCCGATAAATGGGTCAAATTGACATGATATCGAAAAATTGTATTAAGAAAATGTATTTAGAATGCAACAAAGACCCCATATACCAATTTTCAACCAAATCAGAAAAAAAAAATAAAAAATACCATGTATTCCCCTCTGAACATCATAAAATCTTGTTCTACCTAAAAATAGTTTTAATAACACAATTTTAGTTATCTCAAACCATGAGGTGCACTTTAAAGAGCAATAATTGTCATACTTATAAACCGAAATATTTGATTTTTCAAAGCCAAAAAATTGCTAATTTCAAATGTACTAACCAATGTTAAATTAATAAGGATAAATAATGTGTTGTTAAGTTTTAATTACAAATATTAGTTCGTTTACATTTTATTTACCGGCAAAAAATATTAGATCAGCTCATGCGCTTCAATATACAGGGCATGAACACAACCAGCGACGAGGCTAAATCGTATTTTTAAATTTTCCTCTCACAAATTGTCTATTTTACAAATATTTGATTAATTTTGACCTAAAATTATGTAATTTATATTATTAAAACTATTTTCAGGTAAAATAAGATTTTATGATGTTTCGTAATAAAAGCAGAGGGGAATAAATGGTATTTTTTATTTTTTTTTCTGGTTTGGTGGAAAATTGGTATATTGAGTCTTTGTTGTATTCTAAATACATTTTTTTAATACAATTTTTCGATATCTTGTCAATTTGACCCATTTTTCGGCATCCCAGTAAACATTTTTCAAAATTCCCGCCAAATCTATGGCCACGTGACAAATGTCACAATGTAGAAGCGAACCGCCTATAGAGTTTTTCAGAAATTTCAATAATAAAAATGGACGTGTCCAACTTTATGGCGGTCTATATATATATATATATATATATATATATATATATATATATATATATATATATATATGATTTCGATCAAGGTGAAAATTAACCAAAAATATAGTCACCTGATTCGCATTATCAATCAAATTTAAATTTTTTTCCAAAAAAAATAAAAAATGGGGTTATTTCTCAAAATATCGATAGAAGTTATTAGAAAAAGTTTTTCTAAATGCAATTTTTAGCCTATGTGCAACTTCAAGCCCCAACCGATGCAAATTTTGTCTTTATGTATGTAGAACTGATGTACATTCTAAATATAATGAAATTACAATCAAATTACTTATATTAATGGAATGTGAGCCGGCAATATCGCAAGGATGATTCCTTGCGATATTGCAGGCTAATGATAATTTTTAATTACATATTTACCTTTGAACTTATTCGTTTATAACAAAACTTATAATAAATTAATATTAGTCAAGTTGCTTTGGTATGTGTCATTCCTTGCGATATTGCAGGCTCACGTTTCATTAATATAAGTAATTTGATTGTAATCCCATTATACATACATAAAGACAACATTTGCATCGATTGGGGCTTGAATCTCGATAGCGCAGATGGTTATCGCGGTACTCTAGCAAAGTACAGGTCGTAGGTTCAAATCCTACTCGAGGTAAACTTTTTATTTATGTATTTAATACAATTAATAATAATTTTTAATTAAGGTAAAGTACTTGACGGTTTTTCCCAGTCATTAATACAAAGTAATTATTTTCTGATTTTCCCAGTTACGTACCGCAATAACATCCTTTCACTATTGAAATGCCTCTGACGTACTTGGAAAAACCCCGTAATTATATAATTACTTGAAGGGCAAACAGAACTTGAAATTACATAAAAGGTAGAGAAGTTGACTTTCATTTCCAATTTTCGTAATTGGTTCTGCCAACCTTATCCAACAATAACACAAAAAACAAAAACTATGTGCAAGTCTAGAATGTTGAATTCCTCCCAACCTTATTCGAATTGATACAAAAACAAAAACAATGTGCAAGTAAAGGGTGTTGATTGAAAATCAGTTTCTTATTCGATTTAACACAAAAACAATGTGCAAGTCTAGGATGTTGATTTAAAAGCAGTTGCTGGCAGACACAGGCACAAACACAAACACAGACACATTCACAGACCCAGACACAGACAAATACACAGACACAGACACAGACGCAAACACTGTGTTTTGTGTAATTTCAAGGTCTGTTCCTTTCCAGTAATTAGCTAATTACGGGTTTTTTTCAAGTACGTCAGAGTTGTTTCAATAGTGAAAGACTGTTATTGCGGTTACACAACTGGCGATATCCATAAAATAATTATTTTATATTAATGACTGGGGAAAACCGTTAAGTACTTTATCTTGAATTTATATTTATGTTACTTTGGGATTTGTAATTAAAGATTTGTTTGCACAATCAATCAGATAGCCTTCCAGCGCTGGACTACCAAAAAAAGAACTATGTGCAAGTCTAGAATGTTGAATTTCTCCCAACCTTATTCGAATTGATACAAAAACAAAAACAATGTGCAAGTATAAGGTGTTGATTGGAAATCAGTTTCTGCCAACCTTATTCGATTAATACACAAAAACAATGTGAAAGTCTAGGATGTTGATTTGAAAGCAGCTGCTGGCAGACACAGACACAGACACAGACACAGACACAGACACATACACATTCACAGACACAGACACACACCGACACAGACACAGACACAGACACAGATACAGACACAGACATAGACACAAACAAAGATACAAACACAGACACAGACTCAGACACAGACACAGACACAGACACAGACACAGACACACTGTGTTTTGTGTAATTTCAAGGTCTGTTCCTTTCAAGTAATTAGCTAATTACGGGCTTTTTCAAGTACGTCAGAGGTATTTCAATAGTGAAAGACTGTTATTGCGGTTACATAACTGGCGAAATCCATAAAATAATTATTTTATATTAATGACTGGGGAAAACCGTTAAGTACTTTACGTTGAATGTATATTTATGTTACTTTGGGATTTGTAATTAAAGATTTGTTTGCACGATCAATCAGATAGTTCTCCAGGGCTGGACTACCAAAAAAAAAAGCTCTTAATACTGCCAATAGGGTCCTAATTACGGAGTTAGGATCATAAATACATCAACAAGGGGATGAAAATGGCGCCTGAAAAGAAGCCGAAAATTAAGATACATTAAACGTGTCTGCGGTTGCCTACCATCTCGGGACCAGTGAAAAACTACACAGGACGCATGCGCGGAGGATTTGTCCTATGCTGCCCTCCTTCTACTGCAGTTGCAAAATAAGACTCAACGGAACCTACAAAAAACTTCTTAGTTTTGACAATGCTTCATTCCAGACACATGTTCTTTAAAGTCATGTCATATTAAATGTGTTTTTCGACAAAATCCAAATAGGGCTATTAAAATTTTGTCACATATGATGCAAAGTTTATTTGTTTCTGACCCTGTATAAGGTAACTATTTTTTAAAACGTACATTTGTGTGTAAACATTAATATTAATATTTCTATATTCTAATAAAAAATCATAATGTAAAAATCGAAGCTTACAATAAATTTTTGTGTAACTTTACGTAAAGTTTATCAAGTTTCAAAGATTAATTTAAACCACCTTGATGAAAATTTGTTATGAAGCTATGTTATAAACAAATTAAAAATAGTCGTTTATTATCTAAGTAGTTTCCAAGAAAATAATTACTATTGTTCCTTAGGACTATGCACCAAAAACAAGTTGACCGGTAAAACAAATGATAAACAAGAACAACAATCAGTTTCTGTTTGTCAGAGCGGCTTTTGACTAATACCGTGTATTAAATTACAAAATGTTACCTTTACAGAAAAAAATTGAAATTGTATTAATACGTGGTGAAAACACAAGTTATTGTGTAGCAAGTAACGTTTTTAATGAAAGGCATCCATGCAAAAATGTGCAACAATCTACTGTGAGTAGGATTATGGCGAAATTGAAATCAACTGGATCGGTGGAAAGTTCATTTAAAAACCTTACAATCCTATAAAATACAGTGGAGAAGTCCCATTAAATGTGTTCCTAGATGTTGTGTAACATGGTCAAACTAATATTAGACATGCTTTTTTCAGTGGCGTTCAAATAATTTAAGGAAGATTTTGCACCAAAATAAATTTAAACCTTATAAACCTAAATTTATACATACTCTTAAGGAACAATGATTTTGACATACGTTTGGGATTCTCTTTTTGGCACCGGGGGGGATGTGTCCTTTCCCTTTCACGTTTTATGGACCGACGAGGCCACTTTCGCTTCAAACGGAGTTGTTAGCTCTCAAAATTGTAGATGGTGGGTTATAATAGAATGCAGTATTCCTTTAAAACCAATGTGCGGTACGTTGTTTTTTTAAGTTGTTGGTACTTATTTGTTTGGAGGTAAATGAAATTCTGAAGAATACCTACGCTTCCTTAACACCGAGATGCTTGAAGCTTTAGGCAAGATATCTATTAAAATAAGGCATAATTTGTGGTACCAATGTGACGGTGCTCCCATCCATAATACAAGACAGGTTAAAAACGCCCTTTGGAAATATTTAGGGACAAAGTAATTGGGCGTAATACTGGTCGGTTAGGTCTCCCTGTTTAACCCCACTTAATTTTTTTTTGTGTGGTTACCTAAAACAAAAAGTATAAAAAAAAGATTTTTCCGTAATGTTGATCATTTGGAAACGATGATTCGAAACTGCATTTTAGAAACAAGGCCCCTTAGTGTCAGAAACCCCATTAAAGATGTGTCAAGAAGAACAATTGTTTGTATTGAGCGCATTGGAAGACGCACAGAAATGCAACTTAAAATTTTGTTTTTGAATTGTTTTTAATTTAATATTCAAATACCAAAAATAATTAATTAAAAACATGGAATTTTAAGTGCGTTTGATTTTATATTATGATATATTAGGATATTTTCTTAATATTAATGTGTATTACTTTTAGACACAAACTACGTTTTCAAAAATAGTTATTTTATAAATACAGGCTCAGAAACAAATAAACTTTGCATCACATGTGACCACATTTTAATCGCCCTATTTGGATTTTTGGATTTTGCAGAAAATCACACATTTAATATGGCACTACTTTAATGAAAATGTGCCTGGAATAAAGGATTGCCAAACAAAGAAGTTTTTTATAGGATGCGTTAACTCTTATATTGCAATTTTAAAGCTGAAATTTTGCATATGAGCTAAAAATTGCATTTAAAAGAACTTTTTCTAATAATTTTTTTTTATATTTTAAGAAATAACCCACTTTTGAATTTTTGTTGAAAAAAAAATTAAATTGTACATATAACGCGGATCACCTGACCATTATTTTTTGGTTGATCTTCATCTCGATCGATGCGAAAATTGATGCAGTCATATTTGGATTAAAGCTATTAATAAAGAAATCCCATACGACGCGGATTTATGGTCCAGGTATTTCACGACGAACGATACAGACTTTGGCACTTAGATGCCACAGATTTTCAAAATTCTTTCAATGCGATATGATATAGGATCATAATGCCCACATTTTAAAATTATTTTCATTTATACAGGGTGTACCAAAAAATAGTGGCGCATCAAAGTTATGTTTTTTTTTTAATGGAATACCCTTTATACTGTAAAATAAACCTAATTTTCTGTTATACTGTGTATACGTAAACCTTACTCTTTTCCAAATATTTGAGATTTTTCAAAATTGTAAGGTAAATTTTATCAACTGATACCCCGTAAAATGATAAAATAACTATTGGTCACTATGAATAGTCAATATAATGAGTCATCAAATCCCATGTGACTGGTTGGAGGAAATCTGTACATGGTGTTTAAAAGAGTTAATCCTTTTCATTCTTATTTAAACATAATTAACTTGCTTAGTCCGAATAGAACACCCTGTATGTTTTTCTTTCCATTAATGGAGAATTTAGTTATCTTTCAAATTGTATTAGGTTTTCCTGTACCTAAAATCAATGGTTTTGCTGTTATTCCCATTTAACTGAAATATTTACAAGAATTACATATTTTGAAAGAAAGGATATATCCAGGAGGCAGATTGTTCTTGGATTGACATTTGCAAACTGTCATTGTCGTTCCTATTTAAACTGTAATATTGTCTTTAACTGTCCTTGAAGTAAACACGAAAAGTCGAAAATGAAAATGTGTTCCATCCAAGAGCGAGTCGATATGGTTTTGGTGATCAAATTTTTTTTGAGTACGTCTTATTTTCGGACGAAGCGACATTCCACAATAACGGTTTGGTAAAGCGTCATAATTTTTATTATTACTGCACCGAGAATCATAATTTATATCGAACAATAGATAGGCAGCATAGGTGGTCTTTAAATGTGTGGGGTGGAATTATTAACGATTATGCTACCGAACTTTATTTTTTTGATGCTCATTGAAATGCTCAGCAGATATTCAATTCCTTCAAAAAGAACTACCGATATTATTAGAAGACGTCTCCTTGAATGTCATAGAGTGTATGTGGTTTCAGTTGGATGGTGCTACTGCGCACTTCGGTCATGGTTTAAGAAATCATTGAAATGAACCATTCCCCGATAAGTGAATTGGAAGAGGTGGCCCCCAAAACTGGCCCGCATAATCCCCAGATTTGACGTGCCTCGACTATTGTTTATGGGGCTGCATCAAAGATATTGTTTAAGTTACTTCCCCGACGACAAAAGATGTGATAGGACGTATCCGGCACGATTTTTCCGTTAATACTCGCAAATGTTCGAAGTAACTTCGAGGAAACAGTACGTTTTGTGTATCGTCGAAGATGGGAAATAATTTGAATAACTGCAAAACCATTAATTTAAATCAGAATGAAAAGGGTTAACTTTTTTAAATACCTTGTATAGATTTCCTCCAACCAGTCATATGGGATTTGATAGCTCATTATATTGACTGTTCATAGTGACCAATAGTTATTTTATTATTGTACTACAGTACGGGGTATCAATTGATAAAATTTACCTTTTTTTTTGAAAAATCTCAAATATTTCGACAAAGGAATACATAGTATAACAACAACTTACATTTATTTTACTCGTACAATTCGAATATGTAAAGATAAACATAACTTTGATGCGCCACTACTTTTTTTGTACACCCTGTATCAATGGAAATAATTTTATTATTAAAATTATTATTATTATTTAAATTATGATCTTATATCATATTGAATTGAAGGAATTTTGAAAATCGGTGGCGTCTAAGCGCTACAGTCCGTGTCGTTCCTCGTGAAATACCCGGTATATGTATGTACGTATATGTATATATATATATATATATATATATATATATATAAACTTGGGAGCAAAGAAATCGAAACACTTTGTTTTTTCATGATTTTTTCTTTTTCTTTGGTTTAGTCATGAAAAATTATACATCAAAAATCTTATTTTTTCCGCTTTTAGCCAAATGTTTAATTTTTGAGATTTATTCAATTTTAAAGAGATGAGAAAAAAGAAAAGAAAAAACGGCATTTTTGGTTAAAATGAGTTAAAGTTTACTTGACAAAAACAATAACAAGAGGTTATTCAATTATTGAAAAATTTACAAATTAGTAGGATGTGTTTCCTCCGCGTGCCCTTATAACTTCTTGAAATCCATTTGTCATGGAGCGAATGAGATTTTGGACAAAGACCTCTGGAATATTCTCCCATTCTTCGGTTGCAGCAATTTTAAGTTCTGCCAATGTGTTTGGGGCTGGTATGCGAGACCTTATTCTGCGTTTGAGCTCATCCCACATGTGCTCGATGGGGTTCATGTCTGGACTTAAGGCAGGCCAATCCATTACTTCGATATTCACTTCATTCAGGTATTGGCTAACAGTCGCTGCTACATGCGGTCGGGCATTGTCATGCATAAGCATGAAATTATCGCCAACAAACCCAGCATAAGGCACGACATGGTCTTGGAGTATCTCATTTACATAGCGATCAGCCGTTAATGCTCCCCTGTCGACGCACACCAGCTCCGTTCGACCCTATACTGATATGCCTCCCCAAAACATGAGAGAACCTCCTCCAAAACTGACTGTTTCGGTGATGCCACATTACGAAAATCTTTCATTTCTCCTGCGGTACACCCTTCCTCGTCCATCGTTGCCATACAAATACGCGTCTCATCAGTGAAGAGGATTCTTGACCATTCCTGCCAGGTCCAATTCAAGTGGTCTCGAGAAAATTGAAGCCTTCTTACGCGATGAGCTGGGCGAAGTCTAGGGCCTCTTGCAGGCCTATGAGCTATATATATATATATATATATATATATATATATATATATATATATATATATATATATAGAGCACATTACAGTCAGTTTTTGGCTAATTATCTTTCTAAAACAACTGTGAGAATTAACCCCCGTTAATATTTTTGAGATTCCTAAAAGAAGATTCCGTGTAAAAATTTCGAGATGCATTGCACCAAAGTAGGGTTGAAAACAACACAACCTGATCCTAAAAAGTCAACTTATTTCATTCCTTCCCCGAGGGGGAGGGCTGCCTCCTTAAACTTTCCGGGCTCCTTCGGCCACAGTGATGGTCCTTTTAATTCTTTTGGTAATTTTTTTTAATGTAATCTGGTAAATTATTGTTGTTTATTGCAACTTTTGCTGTAATTATGGTTTGTAATACTTTGTACTGAAGGGTGTTCGATCTAATCTATTAAATAAAAAATTAAATGAAGTTAATTCTGGTGAGCGCAAAACATAAGAAATGATTATATCAGATGCTGTAGGGGTGTTGTAAATATAAAAGTATGATGGTCGTTTTTAGTTAAAGTTATATCCAAGAAATTTAATTTATTGTTTTGTTCTGTGTGTAACGTGAATTTGATATTATTTATAACACTTTTCTTACTGAAGAAGACAGGTGCCGTTGTGCTAAACCCAAAAAAAATATTTGGAATTATTACAAAATGTGAAATCTTAAATCAATTCGCTCTGGTTTTAAAGAATCAACAAAAAACAGCCATTAAGATCTGAAGCTTTAATTTTAATATAAAAAAAGCTTTAATTTCAATTATAACCGTGAAATAAATAGAAATATTTAAACTTAAATTACACTTCCTGCGTTTTTCATGTGTAATAATGGCAAGTAACCAATAAAAGCAATAATTATACATTTTCTAGTTTTATCGCATGGATCTAAAATTATAATTTTGGATTTAACTTCGATTTAATTTTGAAATGGATTAAAATTAAAAACGCATATCGCAATCCCCAAATTGCTGGTACGTTCATTTCGTAAACGAACATTTTCCAAAAATCTTACAACTGTACTTATAACAACGAAGTAACTGTAATTACCATTTAATGTTGGAGGGCATCTTGTAATATTAAAGCCAAAGACCTCTAGTATAAAAGTAGTAATTCTCACGTTTTTATATGAAATAAACAGGAAAAGGATCAAAATTTTCGGATGTAAGGTTGCCCATTATTATTACATCTAAAGCTACTCAATATTAATTTGCAACTTATGTATCCCATTAATACGTTTGGTTTAATGGTGAACTCCAATCAACAGTAGACATAAATTAGTGCTGTCACGGAAATACTGATTAGAATACTCCATTGTAAAATACGTATATAATTAACAGTAATTGCAGAATCATCTTGTCAAACGGTACTTACCTGCTATTTTTTTTAGAATAAGGCTAAATTATCATGCTTTCAAGATTCAAAGGATGATGTGAAAGAAATTTTAAAGATAATGTAAAAGCATAACTGTTATTTACAGATATTTTGGGTTTTAACAAAATTTGTTGAATAGCCCATAAACTTATATCCTGTCAAGACAAGAATGTATTTTAGTGCTAGTATTTTGCATTTCAGAAAATGTTTGTGTCAAAATTTTTTACGCTCCTTGCTTTAATACTCAACGGATGTATTAAAAGAAAATAATACAAATTTATAACAATAAATGAACATTGTAATTACTCTTTCAAATGTTTGTCTGATATAACAAAATAAAAGAGCAAATGCAGTTACTAGAACGATTTTATCATCTTAAATGACTGGAAACAAGACAAAGAGAACATTAACATTAAAGTGTTGTTTAACTTTTACACTAACTTACGTTTTTTTAAAATGATTTGAATAATAAATACTTTTTTATGAATAAATGTTTAGTTGGTTGATGTGCGAGTGGTAAATGATTTCAATGTTGCTTTCGAACTAAAGATAAGTTTCCTTTACTTGCTACAGTCGTGTACGTTACATAAGTATTTTTGTAATTAAACATTCTACAAGTAAGGGTGTTATCTTTTAGAAAGTGATGCCAACAAACGTAAATAAAGTAAATTGTATCAATATACACGCATGAATATACCTTAAATAGAAATTGTGTGTCACAATTTAGCCTAGATATACCATAACGTATAATCACTACGTTTATGTGGATGGTTTGACAAATAACTTATTTCGTGTAGTACATGGCACTAGTGTCATCCACTTCTGCATGGACCCATATAGTATTCTTTTCACGTATTGCTTTGAGAGTCCAGTAACAGCAAAAAATCGATAAAACTGGATTTTGTGGTGTGATCCAATTATTTTTTCTGGAAAGAACAACAGCGAAGTAAACGCGAGAGAGGATTTGATTTTACTTACATTTCGTAACTCATGCTTTTCCTATGAAATTATTCGCATGTGGATAAATAAATTTAAGCGTGGGAGAACAAACATCGAAGATGCACCACGTCTTTGCATACATAAATCAGCTAAGGCTCCAGAAATAATCGATTAAGTCCGTAATTTGGTTTGGCCGTCTGACAGTGTACAAGTAGATAGAGAACAGATGCGGGTTTACATCATTTTGCATAGGTGATTGCACATGAAAACAATTTGTGCAAGATTGGTGCATATCAGAACAAAAACGAATTCAGTGCGAACATCTGCCAGTATGTGATGAGAACTTTTTCGTCGTTCTCTGGCTTACCAGTCCAGGCATGAGATCAAACCTGGTGAAACGATTCCAAAAAACGCAAACAGAATTCCATCCGCTAGTTAGATAATGATGCCATTTTCCTTGTGGACAACCTCGAAAATCGAAAAATCATTACCGGATAATACTATGCATCACTTTTAAATTTGGACTGCTTACCCACCCTATACATTTACTACATCTAACCGCCTCGAACAGACAGAAGTTTTGAATTTAAGGAACAGATCCTTAAACTCAAAACTTCCCTGGAAGAACCAAAATTTAGATCATATAAAGGGGTTGTGTACAAAGTAAACGAGTATTTTCAATGACCCAAAAAAGCCATTTCTGTGAACCTGAAGAAACTTTGAGTTGAGAGCGTAGAACTATGTCAAAATTCTAATCAGTCTTTTAATATCAATTAAGTTACTCATCAAACAATTCTCGTATTATAATCGTCATGTTTCGCTTTTTCGATTACTTTTCAGATACTTAAGCTCGGAACCTATTTCTTTCTTCAGAACTGTTGATTATCATTCCCTATAGAATTTGTTTACTTCTCTTACGAGGTGTGTGAAGATAACCGGGTCTTTTTTGAATAATGTGATTTAAACTTATGTATAATTAGGCGCTGATTATGCGCCATTTTACTCCGTTGAAATTTAAGTTTACGGCCAATAGGGAATAAGTTGTAGCAAAAATTCTGTAAATATGCCTAACTTCATAGAGCCACAAACTTTTAATAAGTCATACGTACTTTTCTTATTCAATTATTAGGCGTCATTTGCTGCGTTAATATAAAATGTTGCGCTTCTGTAGGAAAGAAATAATAAAGAAAATAAATTTTTTCTTATACAGTAATAAAGCACTAACTATTCGACGGTTTGCGCCGTTAGAATAGAATTTTGCGATTTCACTATAAATAAGTTATTCCAAAAACTACAGCGGCAAGATTAACTTCATAACTTAAGGAACAAACTTTTCTTGTTCAGTGATTAGGCGCTATTTGCGGCGTTAAAATAAAATTTTGCGCTTCTATTGGAAATAAATTATTGCAAAATTACACTGACACGGCTAACTTCACAGCTGTAAATTTCTACATAAATAATTTTTCCTTATGCAGTAATAAGGCACCAATTATGAGTCGGTTTGTACCGTTTAAATAGAATTTTCCGCTTCCACTAGGAATAAGTTATTACAAAAATTACAGCAACATAACTTTAGGAATTTTTTTCTTTTCAGTGATTAGGCGCCATTTGCGGTGTTAAAATGAAGTTTTGCGCTCCAATAGGAAATAAATTACTGTAAAATTACACTAACACAGCTAACTTCGCAGCTGTTTTACGTAAATAAATTTTTTCTTAAACAGTTATTAGGGACCAATTATGCCTTGGTTTGCGCCGTTTAAGTAGAATTTTGCTCTTCCACTAGGAATAAGTTATTCCAAAAATTACAGCGACAAGATTAACTTCATAACATTAGGAATTTTTTTTTATTCAGTGACTAGCGCCATTTGCGGTGTTAAAGTAAATTTTGCGCGTCAATAGGAAAGAAATTTTTGTAAAACTACACTAACACGGCTAACTTCGCAGCCGTGAATTTTTACGTAAATACATTGTTTGCGCCGTTTAAATTGAATTTTGCGCTTCCACTAAAAATAAGTTATTCAAAAAAAGGTTAACTTCATAACTTTAGCCAAAAAAATTTCTTATTCAGTGATTAGGCGCCATTTGCGCTATTAAAATAAAATTTTGCGCTCCAATAGGAAGAAATTATTGTAAAATTACACTAACACGACTAACTTCGCGTTTATTTTATATAATTGTTACGTAAACAATTTTTTTCTTATACAGTAATTAGGCACCAATTGTGCGTCAGTTTGCACCTTTAAATTGAATTTTGCGCTTCCACTATAAATAAGTTATTCAAAAAATTACAGCGACAAGATTAACTTCATAATTTGTGGAACAAAATTAACCTTTTCTCTTTCGATAATTAGACACTCATTATGTGCTGTTCTGCTCCCTTAAAATAACATGTTCGCTCTTACAGCAAAGAAGTTATTGCGAAATTGTACTGACACGGATACATTCACAGCCGCCAATGTCTGCATACATCATTTTTTTATGCTTTAGTAAGGCTCCAATTATGCGCTATTTTGCAAAGATATAGAAAAGAACTAAAATAACATTGACACGACTAACTTCACAGCAGTGAACCTGGCAAGATTAACGTCATAGGCTGAGGTATAAATTATACTTTTCTTATACGATAATTAGACACACATTTACGCTGTTTCAACCGTCAAAGTTAAATTTTGTGCCCATACTAGAAGGTTATTATACGACGCGGTTAACTTCACAACTTGAACTTCGGCATACACCAATTTTTTCTTATGCAGTAATTAGAAGCCAATTATGCGCCGATTTGTAGCGGTGCAATAAAATATTGCGCCTCCACAAGAAATAAGTTTTTCCAAAAAATACAGCGACGAGGCTAACTTCACAATCTTATGAATAATTTAATCTTTTCTTGCGCAATAATTAGGCTTTATTATGTGCAGTCCTGCGCATCTAAAAAAACTTTTGCGCTACATGGTAAACTTCATAGCCTTAGGAATAATTAATCTTTCCTTGCACGGTAATTTGGCACCCATTATGTGCTGCTTTACGCCGTTAAAATTAAATTTTGTACCCATATAGGAAACAAGTTATTGTACGCGGCTAACTTCACAGCCGTAAAAGGTTTTTTCTTGTGCAGGTACCAATTATGCGCTGTTTGGCGTCGTTAAAATAAAATTTTGTGCTCCTACAGGAAATAAATTATTGCGAAAATTACATTGACCAGGCTAAATTGATAGCCTTATGAATAAATTGATAACATCTTGCGTAATAATTAGACACCTATTGAGCCTCCTTTTATTGTAAAAATTATATCGATACGGTTAACTTGGTAACCACGAACTTTTGATTAAATCACTTTTTTCTTATGCAGCCGCCCACTATGCGCTGTGCGCGTCGTTAGCATTGAATTTTGCACCCCTGTAAGGAACAAGTTATTGGAAAAATTGCGTCAACATGGCTAACTTTACTGAGGCGTAAAATGCTACATTAGTCACTTTTTGTTATACTTTAATGGATTTATTTAAATGTGTTGTTTATGTGCTAAATGTGTAGTTTTCTTATTTTTATTGTATTGTTATTAAAGCTCCCCTATATGATTATGTCTAATTACGTTTGTACTTTTTTATGATGAAATATATATATATATATATATATATATATATATATATATATATATATATATATTTTAATGATTGTGGACCTGAACAGGCTAAATTTGGCGTATCGTGCTAAAAGCACTCAGGAACACTTAGGAGGATGGATAGAGAGATAATGATTGCCAATAGATGCCTATGAACAGCTACCTTAAATTTTCTCATATCATAAGTGAGAGGAAAACAGGAACTAGGGAGATCATTCCAGAGTTTAGAAGCCGTGTAGAAAAATGTGGATTGCGCCCGTTTGGTACGACAAGTAGAGATTTGTACTGCATACTCATGATGTGAATGAGCGAACCGAGTGTTTCTCGCAAAAATACCCCGAGATGGTATCAAAGAATATAATTCAGCAGCACAATGGCCGTTGTAATAACGATAATACAAAGAAAGAACTGAAACCATCCAAAGTGCCAAAGTACCAAAGTACTGCTTAGTTCTGTACAAAAAGCCTATATTACGAGCAGCTGTTTTGGTAGCTGACAGAAGATGGTCAACCCATGAGAGATTTGAAGATACATCATACTCAACAGAGTAATAGAGTCTGAAAACTTAAGAACTGAGCCATTCATCTTTTTTGGCGTACACAAGGCAACACTAAGGTTTGCTAGCATTAAATTTAAATAGATTATTGCTTCCCCATTCGAGAATACGTTGAACGTTTTTGTTGATTGAATTTGCCATTTCAGCTTTAATCTCTTGATTTGACATAGAAGGTGGACTATCACTATGAGTAGACTGAGATGAACTACAGTGAAGAGTGCTATCGTCAGCAAAGAAATGGATGGGGTTAGTTGTTGAAGAAATAAGGTCATTTATGTACAGCAGAAAAGTGTAGGCGCCATAACGGATCCCTGTGGTACGCCCGCGTTAATGCTAACTTCTTTTGAAAAAAAGCCATCAACTACGACACGTATTCGTCTTTTTTTTTATGATTGTGGACCTGAACAGGCTAAATAAGGCCTATCGTGCTAAAGCACTCAGGAACACTTAGGAGGATGGATAGAGGGATAATGAATTGCCAATAGAAGCCTATGAACAGCTACCTTAAATTTTCTCATATCATAAGTGAGAGGAAAACAGGAACTAGGGAGATCATTCCAGAGTTTAGAAGCCGTGTAGAAAAATGCGGATTGCGCCCGTTTGGTACGACAAGTGGAGATTTGTACTGCATACTGATGATGTGAATGAGCGAACCGAGTGTTTCTCGCAAAGATAGCCGGAGATGGTATCAAAGAATGTAATTCACCAGCATAATAGCCGTTGTCAAGGAAACTAGAAACCCAGTTGATGAGCGTATCATTTAACCCAAACGAGGTGAGTTTGGCAAGTAAACACTTATGCCAAACTTGGTCAAATGCCTTTCAGATACCTAAAGCGACTACAACTGTTTCACGGGACTGCTCTACTGTATTGTTCCATATGAAAGAAGATCACCTGTTGAACGACTTTGCCTAAACCCATATTGGTGGTCACTAAGGAGTTTGTTAGTTTCAAGGAACGTGAGCAGTTGCTGATTGATGGCTTTTTCCATGATTTTAGACAAAATGGAAGTGATGGCAATTGGTCGGTAGATTGAGGGATCGGTCTTATCGCCTTTTTTGGGAATAGGTTGAACATTTGCTAACTTGCATGATGAAGGAAGTTCCCCAGAAGACATAGAGATCGTATAGAGCTTAGATAGGACTGGTACTATTTCGGGGGAACATTTCTTTAAGAAAATAGCTGGGATATCGTCTGGGCCAGTCGCCTTATTGAGATCAAGCCTACTGATGATCTATTCCAAGAGCTTGTACCGAAAATGAATTGGTTTCATAGCGTATGAAGACGAGTTGACTAGGGGCACATCTTTTCCAGAATCATTGAGACACGAGTTTGATGCAAACAAATCCTCAAAAACATTGGCTTTGTCTACAGAATCAGCAACTACCCATCCGTCAATAGATGTCAGGGGGGGAAATGAAGATGTTCCAAAGTTTTTACTAATGACTTTAGCTAAAGACCAAAATTTACGACTGCCTAAAGGAGATGTAGGTAGTTCATTGCATTTTCGTTGTTCGAACAACTTTTTAGCTTTAGTGATGTCACTTTTGCAGATATTTCTAGCACCAACGTATTCTACATGACTGTCGACCGATTTATTGGATTTCCATTTAATGTAATATTTATTTTTTAAAGATATTGCATCAGTACAAGCCTTATTGAACCAGGGTTGAGAACGTGAATGACCTATACGGCACCAGTTTTATTACATGACGGCTATACTAATCTTTTTTTAATATAGGCTTAATTCGATTCTATATTGTGCTTACTAATCTTAACCTTAAGAGAACTCCAACCAGGTGTTCTTTTTTAAACATGCTTATCGTTATAAATTACTTGTGAATATACAAATTCCTATTTAATTTTAGATCTACAAACCTGCATTTTAAATTAATAAGGTTGCTTATGCAATGCGGTTATTAGACACCGATTATAAGCCGTTTTACGCAAAATGTCCCATAATTACATCTAATTAACACGAAAGGAAAAACTAATTTTTACGTAAGTTCACGATTGTAAAGCTCGTCTCGTGGATGTAATTTTTACAATAACTTGTTTCCTATAAGGGTGCAAAATTTAACTTTTATCGGCGCAAAACAGCGCAAAATAGGTTATTTATTAGATTATAGGGGCTTAAAATTTCATTTTAGCTGCCCAAAGCGGCACATAATTGGCTCCTATTTACTAAATCAGAGAAAGGTTATTTATTCAGAAGTTCACTACTATGAAATTACCCGCGTGGATGTAATTTTTGCAATAACTTATTTCGTATGGGAGCGCAAACTGTTATTTTAGCAGTGCAAAACGATGCATGATATATGCTTCATTACTGCATAAAAAATTGATTTATAGTTTACAGCCGTGAAGTTAGACGTGTCAATGTAATTTGACAATAACTTCTTTCCTACAAAGACACATTCTCTTTTATTGGCGCAAAATGGCGCTGAATTGGAGCCTAATACTACACAAGGAAAATGATTTATCAAAAAATTCGCTATTGGCGCGCAAAATTTAATTAGTGCCTAATTATATACATGCTTAAATTACATTATTCAGTATTAAGCAGTATTTTCCTTGATTAGGAAACTGATCCCAAGGTGTTCCAATTGCCGGTTGAGTATGTTAGCCTCTGCACCACTAAGGCATTCAACGTTTCAATACTAACGGATATAAACGCAGCTTTCACGTAACTCCAAACTCTTATAAAGTGTGACAAATCTCATTTTAAGTCGATGTCAAGTTTACCCATAAATTGGCTGGGTATAAACAGAAATAAAATGTGACGCATTGTTAGTATATATTATTGTTTAGTACCTTAATCGTGTGTTTTTTAAAGGATTTCATTCAGGCTGCTACTTTGTAACGTGCTTTTCGTTCAAATCGGGTGTTGTGGACCTTCAGGTTCACAGAGGCGAAGCGTACCGCTATCTACATTGCTATAAATGGAGTTATTGGTGACAGAGACTAAAACATTGTTCAAAATCAATAAACACCAGTCTTTGAACTTTCTATTAATGCTGTATTCGTCATTGTAATTACCCCTGATTAATTATTGCAAACAAAACACGTTAAAACTAATTTAAATTGTATTACAAGCACACACTGATTTTATTATCTACATAAAAGTTATTAACCTCGACCACCTTTAGAAAAGGTAACGAACGCCCTTCTAACGAATTATATTTTAAGAGAAAGAACGATTTTTAATTACATATGCTCACGTAGTTATATACTATTGCTATCATCTTAAAGTACAGAGACGGATTCAGTGAAATTAATAATTTTACAAATTAACGTATTTTAATTTGAGACTTTGACAAGTTATTATTTAGCATTACTGGGTTCTTTTCAGCAGTAAGCAACACCGATAGGTCAAGAAGACGACCACGTTCCATATGTTCCCGTCGAAGAACAATTTATGGTTGACGAGCTTATGTGTAAATGAATTACTGAGTTATACCTTGGTAGGTAATATTGTTAGTGCTTCTAGAAATTAAATTATCTAGAATAGGAATAGGAAAGTCTGTGGTAACGGGTAAGTAAGTTATGTAAACCACCTATACCCCTCTTTGAGCTGAATCTCCGTGGCGCGCTAAACTAATTGACGGTATCAAAAACCTCTTTATAGTTGAATAAGAGATACTAAAGTGACATTATATCCATTTTTTAACGATCAAATATTGCACACTTTTCAGAACCATTTCAGGTTTCTTCATCAATAACTGACGCCATTACTTTTTCTAAAAGCGCAATACAATATGTACCTCGATAATTTGCGTTTTTGTAAGTTAGTAAAGTTGTACCATTCCCTTCGCATCCCAAAATGTCGCAGTCATCATATTTCCGACCAACATAAGGACTTGGCCTTCTTTGGAGGGCACCCATTGTTAAGACTACCCTTTTTATTCTGAAGTATAATAAGCCGCGCAAGGTCGAAGGTAGAATGGTCTTTTGTTAAAAGTTGTCTTTAAACATTCGCGCTCTTTCACGTTTTTACTGACAGCTAGGGTATGTCTAACTTAACGAGGAAAGTGTGGTGTACGCGTGTACGATCCTAACAATATCCTCAACTTTAAATCTTCCTTTACTCAAAGCATCCACGTACTTGATCGATTATCTTTCGAGTTTTTACCGTTTTTGGCTGTCTGGGACGTTCATCATCTTCGAGGTTCATATCACCACTGCGTTCAAGACGTGCAACGCAGGGGCAGATTGTTGACGCCCAACGTTTATGCATATTAGTCAATATTTCAGACGTGTTCATCTTCTTAATAAACAAATATTAAATCACATCACACTAAGAATAGCGATTTTATCCGAAAAAACGGTCATTTAATTTAACTAGCCGCAAATTTCGAACTGGTGATCAGCTTTTCGATCGATTCAAGAGTCATAAGTTAATGTTTTGAATAAATACGTTGCCAAGTTCTGATTTTTCAGCACTGACGCTGAGATACATCCTTAGAATAAAATTTATAAAAGGTAAGTAACCAAACTTCAAAATGATTTATGTATACAGGGCGTCCCGTAAAGAATGGGCCATAGTTCAGAGATAGTTTCCTTGGGTTAAAATAACCCCATTTTGACCAACTTATCTTAGTGCAATGCCGTTTCCTTAAAGAGTTTCCAAGATGCATTTTTTATTTCACTTTTCTCCGATAGGTGTCGCATTTTTCAAGATATCTTGTTTAAACTTAGTACGGGGGAGTTTTTCAGCGCTACCAACACCTTACTCATGTTCCTGGTTTCCTCTGTATTTTTATGGATAAAGATTTTGAAAGACTTGTTAACATCTCTGAAACATCGCTGTAGAGGAAAATGCACTTAAAGTGAACTCTGCAGAATGTACATGTTCCACTTGGATATTTACAGACAACTAAAAAACTGTAAAACATTGAACAGGGATTTAATTATGATGAATGGTATTCTCAAAATGTCCGCCATTCGCCCCAATACATCTTTGGCATGTTTTCAAAAAAAAAAAACGATGGATGCAGATTTCTAATTGTATTTGCAGATGCACAATTTTTTTATACAGTTCAGCTCTTGCGTTAATCACAGTAGCAGAATATACTGAAGTTTTTATGTACCCCAGAAGAAAAAGTCCATTGGACTTCGTCGAGGCCAACGATGTTCACTTCCTCTTCCAATCCAACGATGCGGAATACATTATTTAAGTGATTTTGCACCGTGAGAGGATAATGGGCAGGGGCGCCGTCTTGAAGAAACCACATTTCACGACGAACGTTTAAAGGTTAAACAAGTTATGCTGAAGGAAGTTTAGATACTCGCGCCCACTCAGTTTAGCTGGGAGTTAAAAAGGCCCACAAGAGAATCGATCACTATCCCAAACCAAATATTAATTTTAAATTCGTGTTGAAAATGTCGCTCCCTTGTGGAGTTAAATACCCTCCTTGTGGTAACAAAATATTGTTTATAAACGATTGATCATGCAAAAGAGTTGATATTTGCAGATATTCGCCGAATGGACAAATCAATTTCAACTAGATCTAAGACCTTTCCTTCTTGTTCGACGGTATCCACTATAGGTCGTTCATAATGCTGGCGAGGACGAAAGCTACCTGTTTCTCCCAATCTTGCAAATAATTTTCTGTCTGGCTGTCTACGATTTGAAAAAATATTTCCGTAACTTCTGGCCATAGCACGTTCATTGAAATGTTGTTGAACGTATCACTCGTTCCACTATTTGAGAACAAATCATGTCGCGGAATTCCTAATACTTAAACAATGAAATACCCAAAACAACTAACAACAAACAAAACAACGTAAAAAACATACCAAAGATATTTGATGAGAAGTCAAATCAGAATTTCGATTTTGTGATGGATACCTGCTAGATTAAATTGGCATTAAATTTTATGCAAATTAAATATTAAGCACATTCTGCAGAGTTCACCTTAAGTGCATTCTCCTCTTAAGCGGAACCATTTAGCAGTATACAATAACAGTACATTTTTTAAAGAAAATGAAATGACCTTTTAGAAATCCTTTTCCACAAAAAAAGTACAGCGGAAACCAGAAACATGAGTAAGGTGTTGGTGGCGCCGTCTATCTTTAACGTTGAAAGTAAATAGATATTCATGTTTGTCTACCCGAAAAACTCCTCTGTACCAAGTTTAAACAAAGTATCTTAAAAAATGCGGCAGCCATAGAAAAAAAGTGAGATAAGAAATGCATCTTTGAAAGGACATCTCTTTTAAGGAAGCAGAATTGGACAAAGGTAAGTTGTCCAAAATGGGGTTATTTTAACCCAAGGAAACTGTCTCTGAACTATGGCCCATTCTTTACGGGCCGCCCTGTATGTACAACAAAATAGAAATAAGGTTGGAAAACGCCAATCACTCAATTATTCTGTAATTATCCATACTGCTGTAAGTGATAACAAAATATTGCCGGAATGTACGTGTTTCCCCACGTAATCAGTCTGCACATTAATACTATGGAGGTTAATCTGTGAATGTTTAACTTACTGATATTTCATTAGATTTTGCAGTTTTCGGACTGCACCACCCAGGTTGCACTACAATAAAAAAAAATTGCGACTAATGAATGAAACCGCAGCAAATATCGAATTCTGACGCATGTGGCGTGGAAGTATGTCTTTGACCCTTGCGTGATTCACTTATAAAGTTGATCATCTTTATCTTAAAATATTACATATTTGGTATAGGTATACGAGCTGTACAAGGATATTTGACCATTGTTGATACCCATGTAAATTTCGCGGTTAATCAAATGTTTTGTATCGAAAAAGTTACATTATAACAAAAAGAGACGTAGGTAATTAAGATAAGTCATCTGCAAGGCGTCAATGTTGCTTTACAAAGAAAACAATTCTAAGAAACGAATTTAAAAGTACTATTTTGCTGAATCACAAATTTGTTATAATCAATATACGAATTAGTAACACCAATCATCCAGATTAGTACGTATATGTGTATTTCTTAATGCGTTTAATCGTGAATTGTATGTAAATGAACTATGTACAACGTCCGAATTTATCGTGTCAAAGAAAATTAAGTTGACACAATGGAGGACTCATAATCTACAAAACTCGATACCCGGAACCGTTATTGTTTTTGTTATGTAGGAGGTCAGACCTAATTTACTTGAAGCTATAGCTAGGTCAATTCATTTAGAAAACAAAACCAGTATAGTAACCTTCATCTTCTAACCCTAATACACCTTCAAGGCCGCTTCACCATTAAAAAAAATACGATTTTTGCCTTTTAGATGAATATTAATTGTCTCTTACAGTTAATAATTTAAACCGTTACATATTCGGTAAATAAAATAAAACTGATGATGTGTATCCCAACCTATCATTAAAGTCACTTAACCGTACTTGTAAATTACTACAAAATGACACCGGCATAATGAAAATTATTTGATAATTAAATGTTGAGGAATATTAGGGAAAGTTACAGTTAAATTCTTAACCCATCACTTTTTATCAAAACTGTTTTTAAATTGACAAACATAATAATCAACGTTGTTCAACCTGTTTGAAAATTAATTGTGTGGAGATATATTTTTCGTAATATTAATAGGTGATGGTACTGCAATAAAAATCAAACAATAACAAGCGAATGTTATTGAACTTACCTTGATTAAGGACTAGAATTAATTACACTAAAGTCAAAAACATAAATAAAATAAATAAAAGAACAAAAACATAAACATTAAAGTCACTACAACATTTTAAGAAAATTATGTCTTTAAGACAAACAAATTAGGATCGCCTTTTTAAACGATTGTGCACGCTTTATTATAATCTCACACGTTAATTTATGGAGATCATCTTCATGGTCGCGATCGTCACCAAGCCGGTGTTAACCAGGGACTGGCAGAAGAGACTTCTGCCATCTTAGGGTACCATCCAGGTCATCGACTTCTTCATCAGCTCAGTCGTATGTGCTATTGCAAGGTGCTCAGGAGGGGATGTACCGTTACCACTTTTTACTTTGGTAATCAACTTTCGTAGAGTAAGGTGAATTGGCTTATCAATTTGGTTTTTTGCAAATTATACGTAATACCGTATATCAAGCATCATTTAAATTATTATTTTTTAATAATGCTGCAATTATGGTGAAGTGAAATTAATTTTAATATATTAATCCTGTACATAAACGTTTATAATTATTAAGAATGTATTTTCAATTTCGAGCAATAATTAAAAAAATTAATTATAATGATTTCGAGGAAATCAGATTGGTTCAGTTACATACTTTTCGTGATTAAGAGAATGTGTATAAAATTTCCCCAATTGCTTACTCAGATAAGTTGCCTATGACAGAAACTTTGGGGAAAGTTTAAGAAAGCTTTATTTAACTTTCATTTATATTGAATCATCATTTAAACAATTTTGATCTAATGGAACTACAGGATTTGAACGTTTTTATAATATGTACATGGATAATAGAAAAGTGCAAGCGAACGAAAAGCCTACCTTCGATTTTATAATGGAATCTTAATACACACTTCTGGCCTCATCACATATATTCCCAGTGATTGTGAGTTTTATATTTTCATGGTTGTTGGCGCTAATTAATTGCTTGCTGAAAATTGTAAAGATCAAATCATTTCAAAGAATGTAGCCTCTTGGATCTAGAAAACAATTAGCGAAGCCGGCAGTAGGTGTATTATAATTTACAATAGGTACGCAATGAAATGCTTTTTAAATAATACTTAATGGCAAATTTGATAGTTTAGAACTTTAAAACGTTCTTAAATGTCAACAGTTTTGTCAAATTTAGAAAGTCAGTGCCACATATATCTTAAAATCTGCATATATCGAAACTATTATATTTTTGGTGAGTTTTACCCACTATTTCCACGCTTATTTATAGATATTTGGTTGTAAATCGTAAAACAAGTTTAGAAAAATGCACCAAACGTGCAAAAAAAGTGCGTTTCCGCGACATATTTAACATTTAAAATAGTAAGGAAAAATATGCTAAGAAATTTGAGGAAGTGACTTTTATTACTTATTAACGTATACTGGTATTAATGATAATGATAATTTCATCTGTATTGTACGTGGGTATATATTATTTGTTATTGTACAGTGCAATCATATAAAATAAGTTTGCAACAATCAGTAAAAAAAATTCTAGTTGTAAGATCTGTCAGGTACTACTACGGTGACATGGCATTAAATAAACCAGAGTGTAGTGTAGACAAACGTTATTGTCTCTTATAAAATCCCATCGCCATCTCATACAAAATTAGAAATAAGCGCAACGTTACATGTCATTCTTTAAATAAGTATGAATAAACTGTTACGTGTGACAAGGGCAGTAGAATTTGATGTAACAGATAACAGGTACTGCCGATAGCTCAGAGGAAGGAGATGGAGTAGATATTGCTCTACGCGTAGGTGAATAGAATATCATGAATCAAATCAAGGAATGTCGTGACCAAAGGGTATAATTAGCACACAAATAAACGCTGCTACTCCACAGCAATGTTCAAAGACAAATAAAAACTTGGTTACCTTTCGTAGCATTCACCAGGTAAATAGGGCCCTTAGACCGGTGCTTAGATAAAAAAAACTTCAAAATAATCACACGCAATGATAAGATAACGTAAGCGTGCTGAGACCAACTGTAAAAGTCATCAATCTCAGTTACTCAAACTTTACATTATTCACTACTTCACTACTGCAACATCCGCTGTATCAGGTCTAATCTTAATGCTATTCACCAACATCTTGAACAATTACAACCTGATATATTGTTTCTATCTGAAACACAAGTCTCCTCTGATAGCTCCGAGTCACCCGACTTGCAATTTCCTCAATACCATCTTCACTCTAACTTTCGATATAAAGGAGGCGTATGTGCGTACATCAAGGACAGAATTGCTTGCAGAAAATAAAAATTTTGACGTGATTTGGTTTAAACATTCTGGTCCTAATTTTGTGAAATTCTACTGTTGCATTTATAGGTCTCCTAATGACAGCAACTTTCAAGACTTCTTCGATTACCTTAGTATGAAAGTTGACTATCTCCTGTCTCAGTTTCCATCTTGCGATATCTCATTTGTAGGCGATTTCAAGGTTCATAACTCTAATTTGCTTCAATTTTCATCTACTACAAATCCCGCTGGTCATAGTGCAGAAACATTTGCTATTTCATGTGATCTCACACAAATGATTTCTGAACCCACAAGAATCCATGATAACTCTAACCATACTCCACATCTTCTAGATCTCTTTCTTACATCAAACCCTCTTGTTTATAAAACTTCCGTTCTTTCGCCTTTAGGTATTTCCGACCATTGTCTAATAAAAATCATTTCTACTGTACCTAATTCCACTGTTGTTCGCAAAACCGATAGAACCTTGTGGTGTTTTAAGTCAGCTCGATGGAGTGATTTACGGGATTTCTTTGCAACCTTTCCATGGCGTGAATATTGTTTTAAGTCGTCCTATTCTTCGGACATCGCTCTTTCAGTATCTGAAGTCATCCTCATGGGAATGGAGTTGTACATTCCGAAAAAACAGTACCGTGTAGGTCATTCACGTTCCCAACCCTGGTTCAATAAGGCTTGTTCTGATGCAGTATCTTTAAAAAATAAATGTTACATTAAATGGAAATCTAATAAATCGGTTGACAGTCAAGTAGAATACGTTGGTGCTAGAAATATCTGCAAAGGTGTCATCACTAAAACTAAAAAGTTGTTCGAACAACGAAAATGCAATGAACTAGCTACATCTCCTTTAGGCAGTCGTAAATTTTGGTCTTTAGCAAAAGCCATTAGTAAAAACTTTCGAACATCTTCATTTCCCCCCCTGACATCTATTGACGGATCGGTAGTTGCTGATTCTGTAGACAAAGCCAACGTTTTTGTGGATTTGTTTGCATCAAACTCGTGTCTCAATGATTCTGGAAAAGATGTGTCCCTAGTCAACTCTTCTTCATACGTTATGAAACCAATTCATTTTCGGTACAAGCTCTTGGAATCGATCATCAGTAGGCATCAATAAGGCGACTGGCCCAGACGGTATCCCAGCTATTGTCTTAAAGAAATGTTCCCCCGAACTAGTACCAGTCCTATCTAAGCTCTATACGATCTCTATATCTTCTGGGGAATTCCCTTCATCATGGAAGTTAGCAAATGTTCAACCTATTCCCAAAAAAGGTGATAAGACCGATCCCTCAAATTACAGACCAATTGCCATCACTTCCATTTTGTCTAAAATCATGGAAAACGCCATCAATCAGCAACTGCTCACGTTCCTTGAAACTAACAAACTCCTTAGTGACCACCAATATGGGTTTAGGCAAAGTCGTTCAACAGGCGATCTTCTTTCATATGTGACCCAAGTTTGGAACAATACAGTAGAGCAGTCTGGTGAAACAGTTGTAGTCGCTTTAGATATCTCAAAGGCATTTGACCAAGTTTGGTATAAGTGTTTACTTGCCAAACTCACCTCGTTTGGGTTAAATGATACGCTCATCAACTGGGTTTCTAGTTTCCTTGATAAAAGACGAATACGTGTCGTAGTTGATGGCTTTTTTTCAAAAGAAGTTAGCATTAACGCGGGCGTACCACAGGGATCCGTTATAGCGCCTACACTTTTTCTGCTGTACATAAACGACCTTATTTCTTCAACAACTAACCCCATCTATTGCTTTGCTGACGATAGCACTCTTCACTGTAGTTCATCTCAGTCTACTCATAGTGATAATCCACCTTCTATGTCAAATCAAGAAATTAAAGCTGAAATGGCAAATTCAATCAACAAAGACATTCAACGTATACTCGAATGTTCTTAAGTTTTCAGACTCTATTACTCTGTTGGGTATGACTGTATCTTCAAATCTCTCATGGGTTGACCATCTTCTGTCAGCTACCAAAACAGCTGCTCGTAAAATAGGATTTTTGTACAGATCTAAGCAGTACTTTACCTCTCGACAACTCCTTCTGCTGTATAAGGCCCAAATTCGGCCTCATCCGGAATATAATTCTCACCTTTGGGTTCGTGCTCCCCAATACGCTCTCGATATCATTGATCGTATTCAAAAGAGAGCGATTAGGCTTATAAATGACCCGTCCTTAACTTCTCACATACAGTCCCTTGCGCATAGAAGGATGGTTTCAGTTATTTCTTTGTATTATCGTTATTACAACGGCTATTGTGCTGCTTTGATACCATCTCGGGCTATCTTTGCGAGAAACACTCGGTTCGCTCATTCACATTATTAGTATGCAGTATAAATCTCCACTTGTCGTACCAAACGGGCGCAATCCACATTTTTCTACACGGCTTCTAAACTCTGGAATGATCTCCCTAGTTCCTGTTTTCCTCTCACTTATGATATGAGAAAATTTAAGGTAGCTGTTCATAGGCATCTATTGGCAATTCATTATCCCTCTATCCATCCTCCTAGGTGTTCCTGAGTGCTTTAGCACGATAGGCCTTATTTAGCCTGTTCAGGTCCACAATCATTAAAAAAAAAAAAACTATCGATGTAGTTCTCTATTCAAAAATCTTACCTTTAATTCCAATCATAGTAGCATAAAATTTAATAAAACACAATATTTAAAGCTTTTGTCAACATCATTAACAAAACAACAAAATCTCGTCATCTCTACAAATACTGTGTAATCCCGAGAGTTATAAATTTACAAGAAATATCATAAATGGTTTTGGTTAATGCATTGCCGAAATCGTCAAATAACTTTACCTCTGTGAGTTGGTCGGAAAATACATAAATTACAATCAATTTAAAAAATATAACCCTATATTTTAAATAAATATTTGAAACAATTGGTTTAAATATGAAGTTCATACATGTGTTTCTGTGTGAAACTATTACTTCATATTTCTAATTATACATATTTATTGATTTTTGCAAGATTAAAATATTTCATTTCAAGTCTAAAATAATTAAAGCCTTAATCTTGATTAACGCAAAACGTTCTAGCAACTTGGATTTTAAAACCTGTTTTCAACACATTTTTAAAGCGTAACTACGGAAATTAGACAACTGTTAACCATAAAATAAACGATAAGGAAAACAAGAGGAAGGCGCTTCTGTAACTGGAATTCCTTGCCAATGAAGGTACGTTAACATCTGAACGTCGTCTGCTCAAATACAATCACAAGCACTTTACACCTGTTTCAAAATATACATATGCACAAAAAAAAAGTAATGAACACAGATTCAAGGATTACCTTCTAGTTCGCAGTTTTAACAAATTTTCCAAAGGTCTTTTCTTCCCAAATCACGGCTACGGGGCATAGGAACGGAACTAACCCCGTTGAAATGGATATATATATATATATATATATATATATATATATATATATATATATATATATATATATATATATATATATATATAATTCACAAAAGAAAACTGCATATTCTAGAGCTAATTTTATGTCGATTTAACGTAAATTACCTTAATACAAAAATACTTCCTAAGAGAGCTGGAGCTCTTGGAAGATGGCGCCCTAACATCGGTTTAATTCAAATATCTTCAAAATGGTTTGCCTTTAAATGATAGCGCTCTGTACATTTATTTAGTAGAATATGACATATGACCAATCGTATGGCGTGAATATGATTTTTTAATTATACTCATAAGCGCCTCGTTTGGGCGGGACATTGAACATTTTTATTCATAAGTTTCTTGTTTTTCAAAATTTCGCAATTTTAACATAAAATTTAAAAATTTCGATTGTTTCATACAAGAATGATACTCCTGTCTGAAGTTGCTACGACGCACCGTTTTCGAAATAAATCGATTTGAACTTTTCATGTGTTAATCATACTTTATTTTTATATAAACGAAAGCTCCCAGCAAATAATTTTTCAAGCCCATGTAACGTATTAAAAATCAAACACAGACACAGTTCCTGTTTTTTTCTTTGATAAGGCACAATGAACGGTGAAAACATGCCCACTAGTGGGCGTAGACGCGTGAAAACATTGAAACGCCATGGGGCTTAACACGTTGCGCCTTGTCAGCGCGGACCGCAGTACCAGACGGAACATCGCAAACTGAAGTCGAGACTGGTCTGTAGGACCGAGAGAAAAATATCATATTTTTGAAGAGAAGAGCTATTTTTCAAATTCTCGCTAGAAGTCTTTTTGTTTTGTAGTGCTTAGTCAATAGCAATATTGACCTAGGTGAAAGAAATTCAAAAATTACATGCCCTGATAGCCAAAACAAGCAAATGTACCCCCAGGGAAGGTGTTAAATATTAAGACTGTTTGGGTAGAAACTCCTTATACGGTAAGCTGTGTATTGTTTTGCTTACCTGCTCGAACAGATAAATAAAATTGTACAAATGGAAGTTAAATAATTATTTGCCACAGTAACAAAGGACAAATTAATTTTTGGTCAAAATTTATTTAATTATGAGACGACAATAAATTAACGACTAAAAAACGTATATCTAGATAAATCACTGGTAACATATAAACGAAAGATTAAAAATATAATTTGAAGTCATGTGATAAACAATTTTAAATTAGTACTAGATGGTGTTCTAGTCGGTAGTCATTTTTTTTGGCGCCCGATACTTTGTGTAAATTTTCCTAAAAATGATTACATCCCTTACATTTTCCTTTATTTTAGTCTTTATTTTTTAAACGCAATGTCGAACAAACGTTCGTCACATTAAGGTAGTGTTCAAAATGATTTTACAAGCCCCTGCAAGATCTTGTCGGTTATTTTTCACCATCACACAAACGATCATTTGTCTAGGGAATATTTTGTGAAATGAAACATACCGTTCCATCCTCCTCTTTAAATACGCGCATATTACTTCACCTACTCAAAAAAACCGCACGTAGTAGCTTGCAACATAAATATCACTTTTCTGCTATTTTCCTGATCTCAAATTCGACTGCTACGTTTAGTAACATACTCACACTGACAGTAGGACACATCTCTGAGAATATTGATGTTGCTGTACTACTGAAATTTATGCAACCCAATGAGTCGTTTATTACTCACGGTCAGCACACCTAATATGAAAACTAGATGTAACAATCTTGTGGGGATATTGGGTTACCATGAATCTTCTCGAGCTGATTTTTCTAGACAACACTGGGTTGTGCAACAGCGATTTAACCTGAAATATAGATTTGTAACTTTTCAACAAAATGCAAGTTTTTTGGTAACTTGTTTTAGATTCGTTGCAATACCTGTGCAGATTACAACAAATTTACGTAGGTGCTGTATCAGGCTTATAATACTGTATGAGTATGATGCATATAACAGCCACATTCACCGTCATCTTATCGTTTCACCTTTCTTTACATATGTTGTGTAACAGATTTAAACGGCAGTAGAACACCGAACAGGTAAATATTCCCAAAGGCCAACTAACTTAGGGCTGTGAATTTTACTACTAATTTGAGTTGCGTTAACAGTATGTTGAATTGGGTAGTTAAGGACGCCACACTGTCTTCAATCGCGTAGAACTACACTAGCAAGAAGTGATGCACGAGAACAAAACAGGGACGTGAACTTACATTTTGCAGCCTCCTGCAGACAGCACAATTCGGTAGCTCACCTATTAAGACAAATCTGAAACGTAATGCCCTAAAAACTCCTACATTCACAAGAAAATCAGTAAGGAAATATTAATCTAAACAGACACTGCAGCCGACGACACAAGTCCATCAATTCTCAAACAAATAGTGTTTACACTTTATTAAAATTAAAACTTTTAATAGTTTTAATTTACACACAAAAAAGTGGGCTAGTACTAAGCCGCTCCGTTACTGTTTCCTTAGGTCTATCTCTCAAAATGATCGCTTTAAGTACGTGCTGCGAATAATCTTCCTGCAGCCAATTTCGCTCCACAAATAAGTGTTCAGTTAAGCAGTTTTAAATCGCAACTGACGCCGTAATATTTTGACCGTGGTTACAGCTTTACGTAGTTTCATTAAGCAGAACAAAAACTTCTCATCAGTCTATCACTAAATAACTTTCACTAGCTGAATAATCCAACCCTCTGTTTATTTAAAAAAGTCTTACAAAACCGTTTACTATAACTTTTCCCCTAAATAATACCTGTGCATCGGGAAAAATACGTGCGGCCTGTACAGTATTCAAAAAAATTTGCAATAGCGAACGGTGTAACAACCCCATGTTATGCAATATTACTATGCTCTATAGGCTTACACAGGCACAATGTCGTTTAAATGACTAACCCCACGGTCTTCAACCGGGTGCAGATTACGGACGTCTCATTCGTATTGTGTCTCCACGCTTAATCCCCTTTCTCGGTTCATTAAAAATTCACCATGTTTACTTCTAACAACTCCAGCCAATCCCTTTTTCTTAAAATTAGTTCATACGGTTCGCGTGGTAATCATGAAAAATTTTCGTGGTCTTCAAAGTAAAAATAATACGTCAGCGATTTCTCCAGAAGTGAAAATTAAAATAATCCACTCTGTAACGACGTAATTTTATTCAACTCGCTACATGATCTATATTCCGTTAACTTTTAATTCCTATATGTAAAAAAAGAATTCCAAGGTTAGTTACCGCATTACATTTTCCTGAGATAACAAAATTATATACAATCTCGCGCAATTCAATGCTACAAATGTTTATTTCTTGCAACGCAATTTCCTCTTAATAAATAATCAAACAAATCAAAGATCAGTAACCTTAAGATTACCCGTTATATTCTATGGTAAAAAAAATACTTCTCGATTCTTTTACTTGCGTTTAAACGGAAACAAACGTTAACAAATATCAACTAACATACGCGGTATTCATAAACAATCATTAAATTGGATAACTAATAATTTAGTACAAATTCCAATAAATTTAATAACGCCAGCTGAACCTTATTTTTGTGACTAAAAACCAGTGCTTCCCAAACTTTACATTTAAATTTACCGGAATTTTAAACAAATTTTTACAACAAAAAAAAGCAAATTTTCTGCTACACATTCTACACACGGTGACAGTTGTTACAATTAACTAGTTAAAAATGTATCATAATACGAGTAAAACAAATCTTCCGTTGTGCAGGTAATATGAAGCCTAAATGTTTAAATTTGGTAAAGCTGTCCAAATTAGATAAGTTTTCATGTACATACTATGACGCATAATACAATAATAAATATCAAAGCGACAAAATAAAAAAAAAAGCAAACAAATACAAAAAAAACAATATGTACGTTCCTAAACAGAAACAAAACTACGAACCAATAAATTTGCAATTTTCTAACCAGTACTTTGTGAACACAATTGCGTTGTTGCTATATATTTTAAAAATTCTTCAACAAGAACATCTTAAAATGTTACGTATCAATTCCTTAACACTTTGGAAATATAGTGCAAATACTTCTGTATCTCTTGTAGATACTGAAAAATATACATAAATTTCTACTTACTAGTTTAGGTAGTCATGTTTAACACTAGCTTGTTATGTAAACCTGGATGGCTTAGGTATATCTCCTCATGAGAAAAAGTTTATTAAACTTTTTGTTCAGATTATTATAAGGGATCACGCAGTTAACATACTAACAACAGTTATATGTGTCACTATGTCAGAAACGATCATTTTGATAGTATGAGCAGAGTTGCGGGCCGAGGCGTCAACTTCTAGAAAAGTTATACACACATTTTTTCGGCTGACGTTAATAACTTATTGAAAATATTTTGGAACTTTGTTTCGTGACTTCATCATATTTTAAATAATGTTGGTAGCACTGTAAAACAACGTATCAAACGTATCTAATGCGTATGACAGCTGTCAGCTAATGTTCATGTATTAAAAAATCAGTGGTGTTAAACTCAAAATTTTGACGTTTTGCTGGACGGAAGTAGAAAAAATGAAATGAATTTGATAGTAAGATAAAACAATTTTCGCACGTCTGACCTAGTTATTTTTTTTAAATCACTTTGATGTTGTATTAGATACTACCTTTATGTATAATCTGTAACAGCTTTGTGCATTTTATTTTTGCATAATTACAATTATAACAATGGCACCTTGTGTTAATAAAAAAACAATTGTTAGAGACAAACAAACTACAAATATATAAATAATTCATAACCTTTGATTAACTCTAAAGCTAATACGCTTTAGGCTGTACAATTTTAATGTGAATTCGTTATTTATTTATTGTGCGAGGAGCATTAACTGTTAGTTTAGAATTAAACGCAAGAAACTTGTAAGGCCAAGCTTTAATTTAAAAGAAAAGTGATGTAATGAGAAAAGTTTATCGTGTTTTTTATATTAATTGTTAATACATTTTTTACATTTCCAAAAAATTAATAATTATTGCACTCTAGGCTTTAACATTGTTAATTTAGAAATTCAAATAAGGAACGTACAAAATTTTAATTTGATCAACGCAGTAGGTAGTAAATAGGAATTTGTTATAAATACATTTAGTGGATGTGTTGACAATAAAATTATTAGTCATCTTATTTCGCTGTCCTGATAATGTAAATTTTGGTTAATCTTAAATCGTAAATACGTCAGCAACGCACATTACGATTTTCCTTTAGCGTTAGAGATTGATTAGAAATTAAACCGTTCAGTACAGTACTTATCTTTTGTGTTTTTTGGGTGTGTTTTCTTTTTGTTTTAAAAAACAAAAAGAAAAAAATAATTATAATATTAACAAGCATCGTACTTATTATAAATCGTAGATTTAATCATAAGAGTAAGTAAAAATGCTTGCCTTTTATAGGATAAAATCGAGTATTAAGATAATAACTGAATTGAAATTGGTTTATTTAATCACATATATACATCGTTGGTCCAACCAAGTCAGCGACTTAGCGGTTGGTTCCATATTGTACAGGGTGGCCAACTAAGAATGCGAGGTACTGTATCTGGGAAACTATCCATCGTAGAGGCTTGCGCAAAAAAAGGTTATAACTAAGACGGCCAATACAAAAACCTGGAAAATATTTTCATGTTTCTGAAATGGCCGCTAGGGGGTGTAACTGCAATCTTGAATCTAAAAAAGTGATGTTTCTGTGAATTCTGCTACATTAACCTAATAACAAAATAACTGATCTTTGAAGTCGGGGATAATCTGAAACCTTTTTATTTAGCACTTTTTGACGTATCTATAAAAATAAAGTGGTGGGGGGGTATTCAAAGGTTTCCTTAAATCACCCACCGTATCTTCGAAACGGCTAATCCTATTTTAACAAATTTGGGCACGTCGAAAAGAACTTTTCTTAGGCTACAAATGTTAAAATAAGTTTTGTTAGTTTCACATGTCGTCGCTAGAGGGCTTTGTTCGCCATTCCGATAGAAACGGTTAATTTTCGCAAAAAAATTCAATACATTGGTATGTCCCATAAATAAAAATCGAGGCAAGTTAAATCTGGCGATCGCGGAGGCCATGGAAACAGACTTCCTCTTCCAATCCACCACTGTTGAAATACTGCATTAATATGTTCTCGCAAATTAATAGCAAATGTGCTGGGCCATCATCCAACTGCAAAAACAATTTTTGCCTTGTTTCCAGAGGCACATCTTCCAACAACAACGGTAATTGATTGGGCAAAAAGTCAAGAAATACATTACCATTTAGGGGTTGCTCGAAAAAATATGGCCCAATAATTCTGCCTCCCAGTATACCACACCATACATTTAAACTCCAACGTCCTTGGCGCTGAACTTCACGCAACCAATGGGGATTTTCTGCAGACCAATAATGCATATTGTGCAGATTTACTCTCCCGTCACTACTGAAGGTGGCTTCATCGGTCCAAAGAATTTGAAATAAAAATTCTCTATTTTCGCGTATCATGCCTAACATCCAATGGCAATCGTCTAACTTTCGATCAAAATCTTCCTCTTTCAAGGCCTGATGCAAAACGACATAATATGGGTGCATTCTTAAAGTAATTAAAAAAAATTTAAACGAACACCTATATATTTGATGTCCATCAGAATTTACCTATGGCCCTTCAAAATATTTTGAACCGTTGTCCGTGATGTGCCCAACTCAGTGGATAATGCTCTTGTGCTAACATGAGGATTTCTTTCAGTACACGGTTAATATTTTCTTGTGTTTTTCTAATTCTTTGCCGTTGAAACGTAGGCCGAAAACTACCATTGGCTCGTAAGCTCGCCACTAATCGGGAAAAAACTCTTACATCGCATGGACGCCGATTTGGATATCGAGAAGCGTAAACTTTTAGCTACTGCGGCATTGTGAAGACATTCAAAATAAACCGCAACCATATCAACAGCTTCAATATTTGTAAAACGGATTTTGAAAGCAGAAAAATTGCTCAAAGAAACGCAAAAGTATTAACAACTATTGACAATTTGAGGATTATGTATATTTTGTGTAGGTATCTTTTCCATTGCCTGCGTCTACTAATTGTATTTTTCGTATATATCCATAGTGAATATGCATTTAAACAAACAAAAAATAGGCCTTTCGTATAACTTTAAGCATTGCTTACTTGCCCGTAGTAATTTCAAAAAGGATGATTTTATTCTGGTAAATAAATTTACAAACATTTAAAATCGCAATTTCTAGGTAACCTGTTCAGAGCCGAAATTGGCCGATATTTTAGGTTAGGAACAAGATATCGAGATGCGGTTTTCGCGAGCTTGTTTAGGAATCATTTATCTACTTGTTCATAAAAAAAGTCATACCAATGCATTTAATTTTTTTGCGAAAATTAACCGTTTCTGTCGAAATGTCGAACAAATCCCTCTAGCGACGACATGTGAAACTAACAAAACTTCAATTATTTTAACATGTGTAGCCCAAGAAAAGCTCTTTTCAACGCGCCCAAGTTTGTTAAAATCGGATTAGCCGTTTCAAAGATACGGGGGGCGATTTAAGGAAACCTTTGAATACCCCCCCCCCACCATCACTTTATTTTTAGACATACGTCAAAAAGTGCCAAACAAAAAAAGTTCAGATTATCCTCTACTTTAAAGATCATTTAATTTTTTACTAGGTTAATATAGCGGAATTCAGAGAAACATCACTTTTTTAGATTCAAGATTGCAGTTACGCCCCCTATTTTCCAGGTTTTTGTATTGGCCGTTTTAGTAAGCCTTTTTTTTGCGCAAGCCTCTACGATGGATAGTTTCCCAGATACAGTACCTCGCATTCTTAGTTGGCCACTATGTACATTCATATTTATTTAAAAGTTGCACACAAAATTTGTGTACGTCATGGACTCAAAATGCCTCTGGCAGCTTCATCATCGGACTTGACCGCAAGCGGCCTCGCCCACCAATTTTCCTTTCGGCCCTTAAAGTAGTATTTTGCGCCCTTGGCATACAATTTTTTTTTTTTTAGATCGTTTATGTGCTTATTATACTTTTACTTATTTATTTGCTTATTTACTTTTGCTTATCTGCGGGCAGTTTAGGGGTCTTCTCCCTCTTCAGCCCTGGCTTTTCATGATGTTGGTGTGTTATGTATTGGGAATTGTATAGTTCCAATTTTGCTGTGTGTTATGTGGCAGAAAAAAAAATCTTTTATTATTTTAATTTGCTTGGTTGATATGGACAGTGTAGTGTGGGTCCGTTGATGTGGAGTTGTGGGATGTTCTGTGATCGGGTGTCGCGTGATGTGGTTGTTGTAGATGCCCAGGTTGATCTGTAATAGAAAGAAACAGGTATTAGTGAAACGCATAGTAGTCGTACTGTAGTACTAGGGTTGCTACAGTGCGGTTGTCGGATTAGTATTCCAAAGCGTGAAGCGCTATTGGAGAGGCGGTAATGTTAGACAGAACATATGAAGAATCGATACTTTATAATTAACCTTGGGCGTCAATCTTCGCGTCGGACCTTTGTATGTTTACCCGAAAAGGGTAACCATCTCCTGACCGTGCGTGAGGATCACTCCCCACAGGTCAGTCGCAGTTTTCGCCTGTGCGAGTGCCGCTGCCACCTTTCGGATAACAGGTAGGGCCTTCTCCATATCGAGACCTCCGAGGAGGCCCAATATGGCGTTGAACCCTACGGCGGGCTGAGTAGGCGTGGTATCGGGAGCGGCAGAAGCCGCTCTCGGTACTTCGGCTTTCCCAACCGCGCCTGCCGTCGCACGAGCGTAGCTGACGCCGGTCCGAGTTGAAAAAGACGCCGCTGTCGGCGGTGTCCTCTTCGGTCTCTGCGGTCCTTCCGTCTTCTTCCGTTGCGGAGGTCGAGGGAACTTCGGGCATCCCCTGTAGCTGGCGGGGTGGTCCCCACCACAGTTAACACACTTTGCCCGGTCTGTGCGGGGTTTAGTGCATTGACTGGAGTGGTGATCTCCGGCGCACTTCACACAGCGTGCTGCCGCCCTGCAGCACCGCTGTGCGTGACGGAATCCCTGACACCGGTGACACTGCCCGATGCCGGATTTCCGCCGAAGGTCCTCTACGGTGACTCGGAGGCGGGCGACGTACTCCACCTCTCGGATCTTCTTCTTGTCCTCTTCGGTTGGTAGGTGTACCAACACCAGGGGGATCGCTCGGCTTCGCTGCTTCATTCTCATCAGCCTGTCTCGGTCCTCGAGTGAGGCAGGCTGTATCCGGATTCCCTCGCTGGTCGCCTTGGCTCTCGTGAAGGTGATCCTTTCTCCAGTTCGCGGGAGAAAGCGACCCAGTTCTCCCTCTGACGAAGGATTACCGGGGGCATACAAATAACTATCTTGTTCGGATAAAATTTTTTCTCCAACAGCTTTATGGTTAAAATTAGAATTAAATAATCTTAACTTAATTATTTTGCTCAAAATTAGTTTAAAGTAACATTCATAACTAATTTTTAGGGAAGTAATAGAGATGCATATAGTACATATCAGGCGAAGACTATGAGGATATTACTCAAGGTTGAATCTTTCTGTTCTAGTATAAAATGTAAATTATTTGTGCACATTTATCGGATTCATATCCATAGAGCATATTGGACAAGCCATGCAGATTATCTCAGCTTCATTAAGTGCCAAACAGAAAAAGTTCAGATTATCCTCAACTTATTTTTTTATTAGGTTAATATAGCAGAATTCACAGAAACATCACTTCTTTAGATTCAAGATTGCAGTTAAAATATTTTACAGGTTTTTGTATTGGCCGTTTTAGTAATAACCTTTTTTTGCGCAAGCCTCTACGATGGATAGTTTCCCAGATACAGTACCTCGCATTATTAGTTGGCCACCCTGTACATAGTAGTTATTATATGAACAATTTTCTTAAATTAAATACAAAATATTCTGGCGCTTACAAACAATTTCAATAAAATATGGTAATTTTGGAAAATATTGTTATGAAAAAAAAACAATAATAATATAACGTTAATATTCTAATCAGTTTCAGTGAACTATGGTAAATTTTGAAAAAAGTGTGAAAATAATAATATATTTAAAATAACATAAATTCTAATCAATTTTTATAAACTATGATAAGTTTTAAAAATATTTTTATAAAAATACTAACCGGTTAAAATAACATTAATTCTAATCAGTTTTACAGAGACTATGATGGTTTGCAGATAATTGTGATAATATTAACATATTAGATACATTAATCTTAAATCAATCAATGACTTATTTTGAAAATATATTTATGAAAAATAGTAATAGGTATAACACTCTTTTCATTATGAAAAAAAAGTAATGGAGAACAGGAATTTAAGTTTTTATTATGACATGAGAACAAAGCTAAAACTTTAAGAATAATTTTTTTTTCTATTATTAATTGTGTACATATGTATTTAGGTAGTGTTGTTTATCCATTTCTTTGCTTCTCGTTTAAATGTTTCAATTCTTGTTATTGATACTGTTACGTGGTACCGTGTTAAACAGCTTTGGTAACGCACACTTTAAGGTTCTTAATTCATATTTATTAGATGTGTAAGGTATACAATAATACGTTCTTCTGGTTTCATATTCATGAATGATTTCGTGTTTGTATTCGTTATGTTTTAGATGGATCAGTAAGTTGTAGTATCTATAGAAACCATTAGGCGTTAGCGTAGCAAATTTTTCCTTTCTAAGTTCTGAATACCGAAAATTGGTTTTAACAGTTTGATTTGTAATGATTCCAATTTCCTAACGTGCACTTGATCCCTTATCAGACTCGAAGATTTATATACCATTATTAATATTTTAGTGTTAATATATCTCTTCAATAAGTATATGCATCCATTATTTTGGAGCATATATATATATATATATATATATATATATATATATATATATATAATTTATAGGACGATTATATTTGAGTTGTGTATCCAAGATGAGTCCAAGGTAGGTTATTTCAGTAACACTTTTTAGTATTGGGCATTTACATCCTATGACGTTACCCAAGCAGTCGCATGCATGTAATATAGTATTTGGTGTGTCCGGTCTTTACACATGTGAGGTTGCAAAAGTCATTGTAACGGTGTTTTCTGGATTTATGTAAATACGCCTGCCATGTATCCATTTGCATACATTATTTAGACAGTTCTGAATTATGTTCTTACAGGTGTTAATGTCGCTATTTGAATGTATGAGGACTGCATGGTCTGCGTACATGTACAGTTCTGCCTTGATTACGGAGTTGAAGATTTCATTTATATAAATATTGAATAACACCGGTCCCAAATTGCTACCCTGGGGTACTCCACATTCTATTAATTTTTGCTCACTTAGCTCTTCCTTTATTTTAATTACATATATCCTATTTGTTAGGTATCTTTTTCGAACCAACATAAAAATTTGCCACTTTCTCCAATTTGTTTCAGACATTTTAATAGTATGCTGTGGTTAACTGTGTTGAAATCATTGGATAGATCTATAAATACAGCTGTAGTATATCTATTTTCATCTAATGCATTATTTATGTAATCAGTTAGGCGTGTTAGTAATTGTTCTGTTCCTTTCCCTTTTTGAAACGCATATTGTTTACTATGAATAATTGGATTTTCTTTTAGATATTTATTAACGTATTTGACTACGTAAATTTCGAAAGCCGTTTCTATTACTGGTAGTAAGCTTATTGGCCTGTAATTATTATAATTTCTGCTTTCACCTTTTTTGTAAATATGCCAATGATAGACACTTTTAGCGGTTCTGGAAAGATGCCTTTCTTTAAAGAAACGTTGATTAGATCCGGTATTAATGTTTTAAAGATGTTTGTGTTATTCTTTATGTCGACACTCCGTATGCGGCCTATTGCTGGAGACTTTTTAACTGATAGATTTTTTATCAATTTTTCAATCTTCTGTGTTGAACAGTGGAATGTACAAGTTGCTTTTCGGGTTTTTGTTACTTATGGTAGGAATTACATCGTGGCTTTGAACGCTTGAGAAAAATTTTCTGCTGTTTCTTTTTGGCCATGACCACATCCAAAAGCATTCATAATCTTTAAGTCTACACTTTTGCTCTTGTTCTTGGTAACTATGTAACTTATTTCCTTCCATATGCTCTTCGAGTCCCACTGGATCTCGTATCACATTGTTTAGTCTGACTCCTTGTACAGATCGTTATTTGGGCATGATCTCCATCTCTACAATAGTTTATCTTTTTCTTTAATGTTCTCGTAAAGTTTTTTGGTAATCCATGTTTTTCCAGTACTCCTTTTTTTCTGTTTATGTAAATCTTCTTTTTTAGTCTCGTTATACGTTTTTTTTAAACGTATTAGTAATATTGGTGTAGTAATTGTTAACATCTCCACTTTTTCTGGTTCCCAATTATGTCTTCTTATAATGGTTTGTAACACATTTGCTTATATTTTTGATTTGGTGCGTTAGTAACGATATCTTTTTGTTTAATATGTCCTCGTACAGAGTTAAGCAAATACTCTATGATCGGACATTTTATGTTGCAGGATTCCAGTTTTCGCTATTTTTAGGTTGCATCTTATGTATAGGGGACAGGCGGGCAAAACGGGGTACTTAAGGCTTAAAGTAGAATTAAAAAAAAAACTGCAACTTTGAAGGTTTAACAATAAGGCAAATGTCATTGTTATAGTATTAACTATTTATATATATTATAAGAAAATTATGCAAATTACCCCATTATGCCCGTCGTATAGGGCAAAATTGGTAACCAAACTTAAACCAAGAAAAGCCTATTGACAAAGTTCGCAAACAAGTACTGCTTCATCATCTTCATCTTCTACACCCGCACATGAATTGTGAGCCCATTTATGGCAACGAGAACAGCTTATCCATCCGTCTGTGGAACTCGAATAAAAGTATCCGCAGTACCAAGCAGTCAGTGTCACTATCTTCGCCTTCTGAATCGGACTCTACTTTAGATTTTTTTAATTTTGATTTCTTAATCGTCGGTGATTTGGTTTTATTATCGGCTATCTTTCTTTTCACTGATTTCACGTTGATAACCTGCTTTTTTTCTTTAGCCAATTACAGCTCCGTTTTATAGGGCGAAGACGTTAAAATGACAGTTTTGCCCCTTTTTCTTGACACTCGTTTCTTGGATTGATTTACTTTAGGCACTGCTAAGATCGCTTCGGGACTTACAAACTCAAAACTATTCTCACTTTCTTTGGACGATCCTGGTTGAGGCTCAGGCATCTCCTTTCTAATCGATGGTCCTGGTTGAGGCTCAGGCGTCTTCTCTCTAATAGACGACCCTGGTTGAGTCTCGGGAGTCTCCTCTCTAATGAACTGTAATTAACTTTCAGGTCCACTGAGACCAACTTCTATATCAGTTGTAGCTGATGGCAAGAAATCTGCTTCAGAAAAAACGGCCATATCCACAGGCCACACGCCGGTTGCTTTAAAACCATTTATGGCAGTAACCATTGTAGCTGCTCTTAAATATGCAGCACTGAATAGGCAGGACATTTGCTGAAATGTTACTACTCGTCCAGGATTTGTTCTAAGCCATTTCCTTACTTCGTCGTCATAATATGCACTTAGTGGCTTCATAAATGCAACATCTAAGGATTGAAGACGGTGCGTGCAATGGGGTGGAAAACATATCATTTGCACCCCATTTTCCCTAGCATAATTAATTACGTCTACATTTTTCGTATGTGACGAATGACCGTCTAGCAGAAGCAGAACTGGTAAATCTTTTGAAGTTCTAGAATACTCGACAAACTTCTTAAACCATGAAAAAAACAATATCTTATCTATCCACCCTTTTTCATTAAGTTCAACCCATCCACCAGGTACGAGGCCATCCAAAAACCCCTGTTGCATTCGCTTCCGGAGAAATATTAGCATGGGAGGCATATACGCCCCTGAGGCAGAGAAACAAATTTCTGCAGTGATAGTTTCACCCCTCTCGGCTGACGCAAGCGCACCAACTTGGCGCTTTCCTTTTGAGGCTATAATTTTAGAAGCCCCCTTTGGATTGACCGTAACTCCCGTTTCGTCCACGTTGTAGATTTTTTCTGCTGTTAATTTATATTTCTGGACAGTTTCTTCCAACAGTTTAAAGAATTGTTGTACAGCCACCTTGTTAAATCCCATCGCACGGGCACCTGACGTAGCCTCGGGCTTTCTGATTGACAAGTCCTTGTGCCTGTTCAAAAACCCCTGCATCCATCCCTAGCCAGCCATTTTGCGATCTTGGTTAAAGGGATGCTCAATCCGATTTTGATCAACAAGTTGAAAGGCAAGTTGCCTACATTCTGTCAGAGTCAATCCAAACAATCTTGCTTTCATACCTTTAAGATAATTAATAAGTTCAGCTTCTTGTTCGGGAGTAAAAACAGACCTTTTAGCGCCTAAAACTTTTGCAACAGAATAACCTGCATTATGTCGTTGTTTTTTTACGTGACGCTCTAAAGTTTTCTGAGGAACGCCAAACGAAATCCTTTTGTAAGTAAACACCATCTGGAAACAAAACCAAATTGTTTTTGTAAGGTTGCATAAAAGTATGTCAAAAAGTGGGTGTTTTGGTTGTTTAAAGCTTCAATTTCTTTATATTTGCTCTAAATTGTTTTTCTTAACGCTTTTATTTCGTCTTCCAGAATTTCGTTGTCTGCTTTTAGGATTTCATTATCTTCTTTAATTTCCTTTAAACCATTACTTACCTCATAAAATGTATCAGTAAACACCTGTATTGATGCCGAATATTTTTGTAAAATTTTTCTTAAGTTTGGCTTAATTTCTTGACTGCTTTCCTCTCGATCACTATCAATATCTCCGCCTTCCACTAGTATTATTTAATATACACTTCTAAATTCAAGAAATTATTAGCGAGCACCGTAAGAACACGTCTATACAGCTTGAGCGCCGAGCGAATAATGATAATAAGAATAATAATAATAATAATAAAAATAATAATAATAATAATAATCATCATCATAATAATAATAAACATAATAATAATAATAATAATAATAATAATCATAATAATAATAATAATGTTCGCATCAATATCCCGGTAGCTCTCAACGCTAACCAAGGCCCTGTAACAAATATAAAGGAAATGGTTGAGTGTATGGTGACACATTTCATAAAAGTTAGCAGTTCGTCGAATTATGATGCAGATTTTAAAACCATTAAATCAACACTCGAAGTGCCCCTAAATTTTGGTACAGCCGAGATGTGTTCATATAATGTCACCTTCACAATAGAAGAAATGGAACATGCACTATCAAAGTGTAGAAACACTTCACCAGGTCCAGATAGCATATCATACGAGATGATCCGACATTTTCCATTATCTACAAAGCATACATTGTTGAATATCTACAACGAAATATGGCGCTCGGGGTCTTATCCTGATATCTGGAAAATTGCAACAGTGATCCCCATATTAAAACCTCAAGGAACGACTAACCTCCCCGGCAGCTATAGAACAATCTCCTTAACATGCTGTATGGGGAAGATAATGGAAAAGATGGTTAACAATAGGCTGGCGTGGTTTCTAGAAAAGCATAAACTATTATCTCAATACCAATTTGGGTTCAGGAAAAACTATTCCGCGATACATTGTATGGCCTTATTAGAGAATGACATACAAATGGGTTTTACCAATCGACAACACACCGTTGCCGTATTTTTTGACTTGATAAAAGCTTTTGACATGACATGGCGGTATAACATATTAAACACTTTGCACGAGTGGGGAGTTAGAGGAGAAATGTCGAATTTTATTCAAAGTTTTTTGCTAAATAGTACCATTCAGGTGAGGCTAGGTGATGTATATTCAAGAACTGGAACACTGGAAAACGGCATCCCTCAGGGTTCTACTCTGAGCGTTACCTTATTTATTGTTGCTGTTAACAAACTTTTGATGGCGGTTGGTGACTCAGTAGGAAGAACAATGTATGTAGATGATTTATGCATTTTTAAGTCCTCCTCTTCCATGGATGACATAAATAAATGCCTACAAGATGTCATTAATAAACTTAATAAAACTGCACAAAGTATTGGTTTTCTTTTCTCCTACAAAACAGCACATACTCATTTTTGTCGATTACGGTCAAGGCACAATGAACCTATATTAATGCTAAATGGAATACAGATTAAGGCCCAAAGGGTAACAAAGTTCCTAGGTGTACTTTTCGATCAAAAGCTCCGCTGGAAAGACCACATTCATGAATTAACTGATCGTAGTAAAAATGTTTAAATCTCATAACTTGTCTAGCTAACATAAACTGGGAAGTAATAGTAATACACTTCTCCAGATTTACCGCACAGCTCTGGCTAAGATCGATTATGGGGCACCAATTTACGCTGCAGCTCGAAAATCTTGGATAGCTCCTCTCGAATTAATACATTACAACATCCTAAAGAAGGCACTAGGAGCATACAGAACAAGCCCAAGATTAGCGGTTTACAGAGAAAGTTTTTTATGTCATTGTTGTACCGATATGATATGGTAACCTAAAATATTGCAATAGGGTGATATCAAACCCAGAAAATCCATTTCAAAATATTTTACTCAACGACAATTCTGAAACCATATTTAATGAAAGACCAACTATTACGCGTCCGTTAGCCGTTAGGGTGAGAAAAATAAAAGATAAATATTGACTCCCGGAAATCCAAATTACTAAGAGATGCTTATATGAAGTACCAGCTTGGTTAATGATTAAACCAACACTTGCAATAGAATTAAGCCAATTTCTGAAACGGGATGTCTCCAGAAGTGTATTTTTAAAACTTTACGCCGAATTAAAAAAAAAATACAAAGATCACATATTCATTCATACCGATGGATCAAAAACGCCAGAAGGGGTGGGAGCTTCTTTTATCTGTGAAGGTATCATTGCATATGAATACAAGTGTATACACGGCAGAATTGATAGGGCTTAAGCACGCAATCTTGTACATACTTAGTTGTACAGAAAATCAAAGGTTTATAATTTGCACGGACTCACTAAATGCTACTCAGTCTGTAAATAACGCTTATAATCAAAATGGTCTTGTACAAGAAATACAATCCCTATTGCATAATATAATGGAAACAAACAAGCAAATTGTAATTGCATGGATACCTAGTCATGTAGGAATCAGGGAAAATGAACTAGCCGATGAGTCAGCGAAATTCATGGCTAACAGTGGAAGATCTGACGAAATAGCATTGCCTGTCGAAGAAGTAAACCGCATCCATAAAAATTTAATCATCAAAATGTGGTTAACTAATCATAACACACCAGACCATTACAGACAAGATCCAAATGTTAAAAAATTAAAGTACATGGGCCACAAGAATAGAAGAGAGCAAGTAGTCTTCTCCAGGTTACGAATAGGTCATACAAACCTAACATCTGAGTTCATGCTAACAGGCCGAAGACCAACTATATGTGATAGATGTCAACAAGTCCTAACAGTTAAACATATTCTTATAGAGTGCAACAAATACGTATTGGAGCGTCAAACAAGTCTACTGCCACAGACGTTTGAGCAATGTTTAATTTACGAAAATATGGATAAGGTTATCAATTATTTAAAATATACAGACCTGTTTGGTAAAATTTAGATATGAATACAGAAAATAAGGGCTAATAGCCTAAGATGCTAAAGCCCATTTAGGCAAAAAAAAAATAATAATAATAATATTAATAATAATAATAATAATGACAATAATAATGTGGAGCGAATGGCGACATGACTGGAGAGGGAAGCTAGTCGACGAGATGATAGCCCGACTAGATCTTGCCGTGCTCAACGTGGGGAACTGTCCTACCTTCCACCGAGGGAAAGCGTACTCTATCATCGACTTGACGTGGGCAAGTCAACGAATGGCCAGACGAATATCAGACTGGAGGGTACTCGAGTCGGAATCATTGAGCGACCACTCCTACATCGTGTATCACGCTGGAGAAGAATAAGAAGCGGGGCCGACAGCCGCCCAGCAAACAGCAAGAAAGATAAAGGGCTGGAACTCAAAGAAGATTGATCCCATGGCATTTGACGAGGCATTAGAAGAGCTGAAACTGATCGACGTTTTCAGCGAGAGCCTCCACGCTACAACTCCGGAAGATTTGGCCAGAAGAGTTACGAAGGATATCCGTCGTGTTTGTGACCACTGCATGCCGAAGAGAAGATCAGGCCTTAGCGCTTCGAGATCCAAATACTGGTGGACGGAGGAGATATCCGATCTTCGTAAACGGTGCGTTGAGGCACGAAGAAAAGCTACACGATCCCGAGGAAACGTAAAATTGCAGGACGAATACAGAGAACGCAAGAGACAACTGAAGAGGGCCATTAGACAAAGCAAAAAAAAGAGTGCCAAGACTTGCTGGCAGAAGTCGACAACGATCCATGGGGACTCCCCTACAAGATCGTTAGCAAGAAATTGAAGGGCGGCAAACCCAGCCCACGCCTGAACGAGGAAGGGTGGGTGACGGAGATCATAAAAGACCTGTTCCCGATGGACGAGAAATTGGTACCTGCGAAACCAGATAGTACCGAGTCACGACAAGAAGAGCTCTTTACCTTGACGGAACTAGCGCAAGAAGCCCAGCGGCTTAAACCAGGTAAAGCCCCTGGTTCCGACGGAACTCCCAACGAGGTCTTGAAGAGGTTCATCGCCGACTACCCAGAGAGGATGCTAGCTATCTACAACGGTTGCCTGAGAAGCGGATTATTTCCGGAGACGTGGAAAAAGCAGAAGCTCATCCTGTTGAGAAAAGGAGAGAAACCGGCAGACAGGACGTCGTCCTACCGCCCGATATGCCTGCTCCTGCGAAGGCTAGAAGAGCACGTCGCCTCTGCAGGAGGCTTTTCGCAGCGTCAGTACGGATGTCGACTGTTGACGCGATCAAGGAGACCCTGAGTCTGGCAGTCGCGGCTAGGGATCGAGGAGAAGAGAGGAAAGGTTTCTGCGCGTTGATCGCGATCGATATTAAGAACGCCTTCAACTCCCTAAGATGGAGGGATATTCTTGAGGCCATGCGGCGGAGGAACGTCCCCCAGTACCTGCGGATAATCGTAGAAAATTATCTGGATGGACGGCAGATATACTACGACGGCGAAGACTGGAGCGTGAAGGAACACATAACACGTGGTGCACCACAGGGATCTCGTCTAGGGCCTTTCTTCTGGAACATCGTCTACGATGCCCTTCTTGACATCGAGGTACCAGAAGGGGTACACCTGGTAGGATTCGCAGACGACGCCATAATCGTGGCAGAAGCACTGGAAGAACACGTCTTGGAAGTTAAGTTGGACTAGACCATTTTAACGGTCAGGAACTGGCTGAACAGTAGAGGGCTGGAGATGGCCGTAAACAAGACTGAAGCCGTCCTAGTGACGAAAAGAAGAGGCTACAGAACACCAAGACTTGTCATCGACGGGGTGCGAATACCATGGAGCAGGCAGATTACCTATTTAGGGGTGGAGATCGATAGGTCACTCACATTTGGACCGCATGTACAAAGGGCGACGCAAAAGGCTGCTGCGTTATCCGGACGATTGTCACGCCTTATGCCGAATGTAAGCGGGCCGAAGGCGAGCAAGAGGAAAATCTACGCATCCGTAGTAAACTCGACTCTGCTGTACGCAGCACCAGCGTGGGCCAGCGCTACGTTAAAGAATACGCACCGTGGAAAGCTAATCTCAGCGCAGAGACAAGTGGCGCTAAGGGTAACTGCATCATACCGCACTGTGTCGGCAAGTGCGGTGATGGTGCTGGCCGCTATTCCACCAATAGATCTGCTCGCGTAAGAAAAGGCCGAAATTTTTGAAGCACTAGGAGCCGGCAAAGTCTCAGAATCCGAAGCCAAAGAAGAAGCCAGAAGTCGCCTACTGACAAGATGGCAAACCAGGTGGGACCAAGGTAATAACGGACAATGGACACGCAGGCTTATCCCTGACCTGAACAGGTGGATAAGCAGATCGTATAGCGAGATGACCTTCTACCTCACGCAGGCGATGACGGGGCATGGTAGCTTCCGTTCCTACCTGCATCGGTTTAAAAGAGCGGAGGCAGCGACATGCCTACACTGCCACGCAGCGGAAGACAAGGCCTAGCATGCGCTTTTCCATTGTGAACAATGGAACGAGGAGAGACAAGCTCTGGAGGATGAGTTAGGGTTGCCGATCTCTCCAGATAACATGACAGCACTCATGCTTGAGGAAGAAGGGAAGTGGCGTGTCATCGAGAAGTTCGTCGACACCGTAGTGAAGAACAAGGCAGTGCAGCTGAGATGAGCTTGTGGTAGTAGACCGTGAGAAGGGATAAATGGGGTAAAGAAGTGCAGCTGAACAGCTGATTAGGCCAGACTGCCTTAGAAGTTATGCTGAAAGGTGATTCCTGGGACAGTCAAAGGGTGGATGAGAGAGAAATGGTTTTAGTGGGTAAGGGGATGCTCACTCCCACATAACCTCTACGGAGGGCATCTATAAAAGATTTTACCGTCAACTCTCTGTTAAAAAAAAATAATAACAATAATACTAAGAATAATGATGATAATAATAATAATAATAATAATAATAATAATAATAGTATTATAGAGAAGTACAACAATTACGAGATTACTTTCAAGAAAACTGTCTAACATCTCCACTCCATAGGACAATCTCGCACATAGATAAAAACCTATCGCCACTACAACTGGCAAACAATAACTTTACACCAATAACCAACATCGTTTCAGATGAAGACATAGAAAGAACGTGGCGAGAGAAAGAATTACATGGGAGATACATTGCTCAGGTAGATGAGGATCACATTGACAAGCAGGCATCCTTTAACTGGTTACAAATAAGTGAGATATTCCCTGAAACCGAAGGATTTATGATGGCAATACAAGACCAGGTGATACCCACTAAAAACTACAGGAAATACATAACGAAGGATGACACCATCGACAACACCTCCTGCAGAATGTGTAACAATAGTAACGAAAACGTAGAGCATATTTTATCAGGGTGCACCAGCCTAGCGCCTAAAGATTACCTTTCTAGACATAACAACATAGCTAAAATTATTCACGCTAAACTACGGGAAAAGTATTTTCCTAGTACTAACATACCGTACTACAAGTATATACCGGAAAAAATAATTGACACACCCTGCGTAAAAATCTACTGGGACCGACCAATATTAACAAATCAACAAGTAGCACACAACCGACCTGACATAGTGTACCAAAATAAGATAAAGAAAATCACCTACCTTATCGATATTGGTATCCCGTCAGTCGCCAATATAAAAACTAAAATTAAGGACAAAGTAGAAAAATATCTCCCCCTAGCAAACGACATGAAGCGCACATGGGAACAAGAAAAAGTAATCATAATTCCCATCGTTATAGGTGCCACAGGGGAAATACCTACCCAACTTCACGCAAATATAAAAATACTAGAACTGCATCATAACACTTATCAACAAATCCAGAAGGCAGTCATTCTCGATACATGTCGAACTATCAGGAGGGTATTAAATATCACATAAAATAATAGCACTTAAAACACGTCACATCTCGGTTTCCATCACCTGAAATAAAAAGCAATCTTAAACATCATCCTACAACTCAATTTGAACTAATGACAAATACTTACCAATCAGATGTAATCACATGGTATCCATACTTGCCTAAAAATGGCCGTATGCATATCTTATACACCCATTAAGGAGCAACAAGAAAATAATAATAATAATAACGTTTATTGTTCAAACCCAGAACAAATACAAGCTCATTAAAAATAAACAATTATTAGAAGAAAAATTAGGAAAGAAAGACAAAATCATTCTGCAACATAACAAGTATATTCTACTATACTCTACAATTATAAATTAATTGTGTTTAACGTGCCATTTAGAGGAAAAAAAAGAACAAAACATCATAATTTTACAAGTCAACTGGATAAATAATATTGTACAATAACGAAGTAAGTTAGTCGCATCCTTAGCTTAGAGGGCAGTTAAAAATAACTACTACACTGGTTAGGCAGTTATAAATGTAACTAATTTTATAAACAGGAGAGTTCTTTAAAACGTTGGTTCTGCATTTTGGTAGATAGAGTGTAATTGAATGCGTGGTCGAGATATGAAAAACAGCGTAAGATGTTTGATTGTGCAAGATTGCACAGTCTATATGATCGTACATTACGTTATACAAGAATGACAGGATAGTACATTTCCTTCTTGTATCAAGTGATAGAGGTTGTACCTTTGCAGTAAAACGTTTTGAGGGTAGCCTCTTTTCTGTACGAAAAAAACGGCGTTGGATACGTTCAATTGCAATCTCATACTTTTCATAGAAAGGGTCCCAGATCAATGCACCATATTCCAGAATATACCTTACTAATGAAAGTAAAGCGATTTTATAGTAGAGATGTTCTTGAAATTGAAACATGTGCGAATAACAAACCCTAACACTTTAAAAGATTGTTCAATACCTTCTTTAATATGAATAGAAAAGGTTAAAGCTGTATCAAATAATTCCCAAATCTCTATGGGAAAGTACCGTGTTTAATGGTGTGGGAGATGTACAGTAGACAAATTGAACAGTATTAATTTTTCTGGAAAATGTCATCGATTTACATTTAGTAATGTTTAAGTGAAGTATGTTCAACTGACACCAATATTGCAGGCTATTTACATCATTTTTCAGTGCAGTACAGACCTCGGCACAACTTATTTCATTATTTTAGGTCATCCGCATATAGTAATTTCTGAGAAGAGATATGAGTAGGAAGATCATTGATAAATATCAAAAAAAGAAAGGGCCCCAAGGTTGAACCTTGAGGAACCCCGATGTAAGAATGAACGATTTGGAGTCATGACCATTATAGGATACAAATTGTGGGCAATCAGTAAGATACGATTTTATAAGATCTACTACAGAAACGCTAAAACCATATTCAGATAATGTTTTTAACATAATCTAGTGATCAAGCTGATCAAGACCTTTTTGGAAGTCCATGTGAATCACATCAATCTGCCCTTTTTCATCTAACATATTACAGGTATATTGTGAAAACCACGCAAGGTTCGTTATTGTCGATCTTTTCGGAACAAAGCCATGTAGATACTCGGTGATTTAAATTGATAGAAGAGTTTATCATATAATATGCATTCAAACACTTTGGAGAAATTGCATAAGATGGATATCGGTCTGTAAGAGAAGGACGTCTTGATTTTAGTATGGGACATACCTTATCAATTTTCCAAGTTACCGGGTAGCTACAATATTTAAGAGACAAGTTATACAAAAATACTAATGGTTTTGCTAAAATTTGTGCACAATCTTTAATAAAGTACGATGGATCTTGATCTATACGAGCAGTATGTTCGTTTTTGAATATTTTAATAGCAACAATGACACCTTGTTCAGACATGCTGTTAATATCAATAATTGACTGACAATTGAACGAAAGAAAGGAGTCATCAGTTGGAATTGATTTTTCACAGGCGTTCGAAAAAAAAGAAGCAAATGTATAGACAATCTTCTGAGGAGTATCATACGTATGATTCTTATATGAGATGAGATTTTACAAGATATTAGTTTTGTTCATTGCAGTTTTTTCCTGTAAACTTAAAACTAGCTTTTCAACTAGCAATCACGGAAACACCCAAGCACGTAATACCCTCAAAAACACAACCCCTAAACGAAGAAATTAGCAAAAAAGTTATTCAAAAAATACACACTTACACCCGCAAACACCTAAGAGGCACGAAACAAGCAAAAAAGCATAGCAATGCAAGTAAAGTATGAAAAATCTAGTGGCAGACACATAACATGCCGACCTACAACCATCCAAGCACATAAACAAACAGAAAAGTTACTCAACATACAAACACGCAAGGAGGCAACCCCAAAACAAAAAAAAACGTGCCAACGAGCAATCACATAAACGCCCTAACACAAACATATAAATATACCAACAAGGAAAAAAGTTACTCATCGTCTAAAAATTCACATACACAACCACCAAAATAAAAAATAATGTGCAAAAAGGCGTACAAACACCTCAAAGAAGCAAGAAATCCTGTCAAAGAAACTAAAGCAAGCAGAAAAACAAATAACCCACAAACACATCGGTAAACAACAAAACAACCAAAACAAAAAAAAACATGTATACATCCGAATAAGTAATCCCGCCAAAACACGAAAATCCCAAAGCAAATGAACTAACCAATAAAACGTAAACATACCAATAAGATAACAAAGCGTGCCCAAAAAGTAATCACTCAAACACACGAAACTAATCAGATAAGCTCCCAAGTAGCAGGGTGTAGTGAAACAGACAAATATACAAACAACTAAACACGGAAATACACAAACCTCAAAACAAAGAAACTACCCAACAAACACCACAAGCAACGCACTGCAAGGAACCAAGCTATCAAACAAACTAAAGCATGAAAAAGCTAGTAACCAACAAGCACATACGCAAACAAGTAAACACCCCAAACACAAACAATTAGACATACAATACACGCGATTCTGTAGACAAAGCCAATCTATTTGTGTATTTATTGCATCAAATTCGTGTCTTAATGATTCTGGAACATATGTGCTCCTAGCCAACACTTCATTAAACGCTATGAAATCAATTCATTTGTGATAAAATATAGAATCGGTAGGCTTGATCTCAATAAGACGACTGGCCCAGACGGTATCCCAGCTATTGTCTTAAAGAAATGTTTCCCCCAACTAGTAGAAATTGGTATTAACGCGGGCGCCTCACAGGGATAGTTATAGATCCTACACTTCTTACGCTGTACATAAATAATCTTATTTATTCCACGACTAGCCCGATACATTGCTTTGCTGACGACAGAACCCTTTATTGTACTTCATTTCAGTCTACCTTTTATTTTGAAACAAGATATTAAAGCTAAAATGACGGTTTTAACCAACAAAGACATTCCTGACATTTCCTGTGGTAAGTATGAATGACTCAGGTCTTAAGCTTTCAGCCTCTATTATTATGTTGAGAATGACTACATCACAGGTTGACCATCTTCTGTGAGGTTCTTAAGCAGCTGCTCGTAAAGTAAGCTTTATGTGCAGATCTAAGCGTTACTTTACCTCCCAACAACTCTTTCTGCTATATAAGGGCCAATCAGTTCTGGCATACGCCAAAGTAGATTAACATTGAGTTGCTTAAACATAGAAAATCGTTTCATTTTTTTTTTTTGTAATATCGATACTACATGGCTATTGTCCTGCTTCCTCAGCGCTTAGCACGTTAGGATAAACTTAGGTGGTTCAGAATTGTTAAGCATTAACTAACTAGTAAGTGCAAAAGCACAAAGGCGTGTGAATCCCGTAAACATACAGACACTTACGCACGCAAACGCACACTCACAAGCACACGCTCACGCAGACTCACACACACACACACGCACACACACACACACACACACACACACACACACACGCACACACACACACCCACACACCAACATACACGCTCACACACACAAGCATACTCACCCATACGCTCATACACACAAACTTTTCCAGTCCCACAAACACACACTCACTCGTACGTGTGCATACATACAGACGCACGTAGACACGCTTGGTGAGTTTGACTGGTTTCTTTTGTTTTGGGTGTTACGTGTTTGAATGTTTACTTGAGTGTTTCTGGAGCTCACATGTTTTTGTACTGGTGCACTTATCTGCATGCGCTATTTTGAATGTTTGTGGGTTTAAGTGTTTAGGGTGTTTTTTTCGTATGCGTTTATTGGGCATGTTTTAGTTTCTTCTAACAAAAAATTTGTGCAGTATGGTTAGTTTTAATTCCGTATTTTCAGTAACCTCCCATGTTCTGACAAAACTCTAAAACATTCTTTCCAAAAATGTCTTATACGACGACAGAGCAAAATGCGCGATTAATGTGTAGTAAAACGATAAGTGTCTAACTGAAGGAATCAATATTTCACACCTCTAAAAATGCGCTAGAGATGCTGAAACCAACAATAATATTCAGACGCCGTATCCTGCAACTATTTCCCTACTAAAAAGCGGTGGTACAAAATAAGTATCACTGCAGATACGGAAATTACTCAAGTGTCACACTCCTACTTATGCAAACGTACTTATAAAATATGAGAACGCAATGAATAAGCCTGCTATAACAATTAGGTGCATGTATTTGAAAGCCTACTAGTGAATATTTTATTGTGGTGACGACAAATAGTTAAATCTTCAATGAAATAAATATTATTGAGCCGCCATGAAAATATCATTTCAGAACACCCTCTAACGGACAATACATACAAATTAAAGACCTCTTAATTAATATCAAATCCAACATATAATTCATAATTTTCCGTAATTAAGTTCATTTTCATTTCTCCTGAACCTAATTTAATTTTGGGAGAAATTGGGCAGTGGGGGTTTGTTAGGATCAATACCGAGCTGGTAGCGTAGTGGTGACACGACCTGCTTAGCATTCGGGAGGTAATGGGTTCGATTCCCGTTACCGTCTACCCTGTGTGAGGTTTTTTCAGGGGGTTTCCTTATACACATGTAGCGGCATGGACACTGAGTATATGCGCACCCTCTCAGAACCCTAACTCCGTTCCTTCCAATCCTATCCTGACCATACATATATACATAATGTATGTATGTATGCTGGGAATCCATGATTGTGACTGAAGGAGCTTGTAAAGCTCAAGCAGCCCGCCATACCCCCTTTGGGAGGGAATGAACCACGTGGCCTTTTCCTTTTACTATGGTATGAAGTTGTATTTTGCATCTATGGACATGTAAACTATCATGATTATCACATTTAATTAAAATACTTATCTTTTGAGCATTAAATCATGTATTTACTTACCTTTTATATAAATTTAAAAGTTTTGATAACAATTACTGTTACACTGAGTAAATAATAATGGCTTTAAGAATTGAAATGTCAAAATAACTTTATGAGATATGAAAAATGTATAAGCCTGCTATTAATATCAGTTAGGTAAAAGTATAAAGTCAACTATGGAATCTACATTATAGTAAAACATAGCTAGATCTCTAATAAATTAAATATTATTAAACTCCCTCAGACGAAAACTAATAATGAAAAATATCATAATCAAAGAACAAATTTAACAAAATTTAATCAAACTATGATGTAAGTGTAAAGTGGCGAAAAGCTTTAATTTGAAATTGAGAAAATCATTCACAGTTATAAACTAGGCATACCAACTAAGATCTAGTCTAATCTAACAAAGAAATAGTGTTTTGCTCATAATTGCAATTGTTCTTGTATACAAAAAACACGTTTAATATGCTTTTTAATTTTAACCATGTTTGTCATTTTATTGTAGTACTGTAACAACTTAACGTATTTTATTGCTAAAACATTTACTGCAAGGTCTAGAAAAAACCACAGCCATAAACGTACATATACCAAAAGATAAAATTGAGTTATCCTATTATGCCTTTTTTCTATTATAAGGTACCAAAACCTGGTTAGTCGGAGATTTTCGTCTTGTCTATTAAAGTTGTTTGAATGTTTATACATCTCAATAGTTTTACGTTGTAAACGAACATAATGTAAGGGATTTTCGGTGGTGGCAAGTGAAGCTTGCCCTCAACGAAGTCCAACACAAAAATTAAGACTCGTTTGGAAAAAAAATAAGTTCCACTTACAGAAAATTATAAGTTACGGTATTTGTTATTATGTAACACTCCTGGACGGTTGCAGACAGCGGTCCTTTGCTCCAGGGGTTAGAAAACGGGCGCCACCAAACTATAAGCTATCGTTCAGGCGGTCTTTGAGTCCACTTTTGAACGTCTACGGCTTCTCAAACGGCTGCGTCGGGTCTCCCAGTGGAGGATAAAATTCAGGGTCTGGTCCTTATGATAGAAGATGTACCTAAAACTCAATTAATACGGACGGACGGCGGATACGGTAGTTGACAAAGGTCACAGGTCCCCATTACAAACAAAATTCCTTCACCAATGATGGATAAAAATGAATGATTCTTAATATATATGTGAATTTATTTAAATTTCTATGATTACGGTTCTAGCAAAACGGTGCTCGGCAACAAAGTAATTTCCTTGGTGCTTGTTAACCAAATTAACTAGGTTTCGAACTGAATTACAGAGCAAGTCTTTATTAAGTTTAACTAGATTAATCAATTGTTAAACTACTCTTTACCTCGTACTAATCAGTAAGCTTTAGCTTCGTCTATACTTGCTACAGTGAGAACGAAAAGATAATCATTTTTGTGGGAGCACTAACCTATATAGAGTACGACAATTAAAAGTGGGGAACGACTGGAAATTCTATAATGTTAACGATGATGCGACAGCGTAACTATTTGTTTTAATTGATATTCAATCAACGATTGAATTAATATTTCTTTCGTTGTGCTAAAATTATTCTTTATGAAGTAACAGAACGATTGATATAAAATTCGGCCAGTTTCCACTAACAAAAAAATATTATTCTATCTAATGGTTTAATGAGTAATTACTAACACTTATATCAAATCGAAATCACGCAATTCCAGAAGCTGGTTACTGTTTTGACACATCTGTCGGTGTTCGCGTTATTTAAGTATACAAAATGTTATGCAATATTGAAAGATTAGATACATTCTTTTGTAGTTGAAATTCATAGAAGGTATTTCAGATTTAACTTTAATTATTTATATCGAGACTGTTATTTAACAATGCAATTTTCACTAAGTAAATTAACTAATTTATAAGGATGGTGTTAATTATCGCTTGTATATATTAATTTAAAACTCTCTTAACTAGATTGATCGGATTTTAAAGTGTATTTGTATGCTTTGGTTTCTTATCATTCTATAATATTAGTATAAAAGGTTTTGAATGTAATTTCCATTTAACATGTGCGTTTGAATACAACTGTATTACTACTTATCAAGTTTTAATTTCGGGATAACAAAAAGAAAACTTGTATTTATAATAACGGTTGTTTATAGTACTTGATAAGTTCCAATTTTGAAACAAAGAAAAATCTCTATTTACAATTAACGGCTATCTTTTAATTTTACTCTTATCAATACTCGACGGCGCATAATCAATTAATTTTAGGACTCAATCACGGTTTTTTGTTGGCCGAAGTAAAAAGGAAATAAAACTAACCTTCACAATAATAATGAATTTGTCTTGACAATATTTCCATATTAACAAATTGAATGTCATTATTTAAATTATTTATAGCATGCTCAGCTACCGCAGACTTTTCCGGCCGACACAATCTACAAAATCTCATATATTCTTTACGTCTAGTACCAAAGATACGTGTTGTGGTTCCAATACATATTTTTCCACAAGGAGAAGGTAACTTACGCAGTCCGACAGATAACGATTGATTTGAAAGACGATTAGTCGACCCTAAATGTTCTTTAATCTTCCTCACAAGCACAACATTAAGCACTAGTTTTTTCTTATGGTTATGTCTAGCTTATGTAATCACATTATTAATATAAGTGAATACCCATTAGGCCATTAGCTGGTAGTGATTTTGTTAAATGTTTATGTTCATCTATCAAAAATTCAGGATTACAAATTCGTTTAACTCAATGCATTAAAGATTTAATCACACCAATTTTTTGGGGTGGATGAGTGGTTAGATGATTTATGAAGCTATTAAAGAGGGCTACCCATTGTTACTGTTGCACCTTCTAGCTGTTCATAGAATTTATTATTCCACTGAAAATAAGTCGTAAGACAGTTCTGAAAAAGAATTGTTATGTCTTTTGAAAAATATGACCAATATAATCAATCATTTCTTTCAGAGGAATTTTTGTAAGAAGTGAAACATCAAAACTGATCATTAATAATGTTTTTCTTAACTTTACACTTACGCCATGATTAAATTTTGTTAAATTCGTTCCTTGAATATGACATTTAGCCTTCGTCCGTTAGAGGGTGTTCCGATTTGTCATCTCCAATGCAGTTTAATGATATTTAATTTATTAGAGTGGTAGCTATCCTTTAGTAAAATAAAATTAGAGCCCATAATTGGCTTTATATGTTTCTAATATATTAATAGCAGGCTTATATTTGCATTTTCATATTATATAAATTATTTTGACATCTCAATTAATTTTCGAAGCTATTACCATTTGCTGTAACTGTTATCGGAACTTTTAAATTTATATAAAAGAGAGATTAAAACACACCTTTTAATACCCAAAGGATAAGTATTTTAATTATATTTTTAAAGTTTTAGTTTAAACCAAATTATTACACTTTATTCCTCAATCACAATTGATTACATATTAATCTAAAACCAAAAATTGGCAATGGATTAGGTACTATTTTAGCAAAGTTATTATTGTGAACAAAACGGAATTTTAAGAACTTAAACTATACATCTTTTACAAAGCACCATAAAGCCATGGACTTATTATCACTTTACCAGTTTTGCTTCAGCGAAGGTCACAGTTGTACTGATTTGATTAGAATTACTGATAAAATTTATTTGCATGGGATCAATATGGGCTAATGTACTGGATTTTGTTAGACTACTCAAGAGCATTGGATACGTAAAACCATACGTTAATGGTATTTTGAACTACGTAGGATTCAGTCCAGGAATTTGTATCATTACTTTTAAGTTTTTTTACCCAAAAAACGTGAAGCTGTTGTGTATGAAAATGAGGTATTGAAATTTAATGAGCTCACATGTGGGGGTCCCTCAATGATCTATTCTTGGTCCCTTGCTATTCTTACGATGTACGTCTAATTTAAATAATCGTCTTGTGTCATGATATTACCACCATTATGCTGATGATGCGTGTTTTATTCGAACCAGTTTAAGAAGATGAAGCGCTGACAGTCATCAATTATGGCCTGTGTACTGTTGGTCAGGTTCCTTAGTTCTTGCTTGGCTAATTAATCCAAAGAACTTGACTATTATAGTATTTGCTTGTGAAAATATACCGTAGTATTATGTAAATAATACCAAATATCACTTCAAGGTAATATACGGAACTTAGGATTGGAAACTTAAGATTAACTGACCATATTACAGATACCCCAGAAATCACATATGAATTTAAAATGAAATTATCCTCGCCGTTATTGCTTTCCTCTGCTTTAAAAAAAACGCCATTGTGAAAGTTTTATCACACCTCGATTACATTGAATGGGTACTGACAAGTATCATATTGTGGTGATTTCTTTTGCATACGATATGTAAAACACTTGCGTATAGGCAACTTATTATTCAGGTAAACATATAATATTATACACCGTATTTATGGATGTTTTAGATACTTTGATTCACAAAAAAATTAAACCGATTTAATTCCCAGTCTTTGCTTAGTTAATTGTTTAGGTACATTAAAGATTTGTTACATAAATTTGTTAAATAAAAATAAACTTGGCAATTTATATTTTTGGTACAATTTTATTTTTATAAGTAAAGCTAAGAATATCCGTTACAATCATATGATTATCATTATTATAAGTTTTTGTTATGAACGAATAAGTTCAAAAGTAAATATGTAATTAAAAATTATTATTAATTTTATTAATTAATAATAATTTTTAATACGATTATAATGTTCTTCTCTCTTTCTATCGCGTCGCGTGGGACCCCATTGATATTAGTTTGGTCTTAATTTGCAAAATTTAAATAAGGAATAGTGTTAATGGTTTCCTGCGAATCCAATTTAGATTCAATCCATTAATCAGGGCGACCTTGAATTTTGTCATTAATTGCTTGCTAATGAAAGGTTTAGTACAACGTTCTAATGGAAATTGGGTACTTGAATTTGGATTTTTTTCACTAACAGAAAGATGGATCAGCCAAGTTATATTATATTAATTGGTAACGGGATATAAATTGGATTTTGGTTAGATCATATGCTGACACCTTTCAGTTTCATCTAGTTTTCTTGGATGGCTTACCCTATCTTTGTCCTAACTTCACTCCTTGTCTACGTTTCTTCATATTGGCTCTGCTTTAAAAAGTAGCTGATAGCTGAACTACAAGCCACACTATCCTAGCGTAATGTGAGTTATGATTGCAGTATACAGGTTTATTATTGGACACCGGTAATAAATGGCACCTTGTTTTTTAATATTTAATTATGATGACTGTGGTGAGCACCTTCCTTTAATTTTTCACCACCTGTAAAGAAACATTCGATATGGTATTTCCTACAAGCTTGTAATTGATTACCTGTTTGTTCTGATAGCCATAATTCGTGTGAATATAAACTCTTTTAGTATTGAATCAGTGAATTTAACTATTTGGCAAACTCTTCGTACTGCAATTCGCATATATATATATATATATATATATATATATATATATATATATATATATATATATATATATATATATATATATACACATCACTCCACACACACACACACACACACACACACACACACACACACACATATATACATATATATATATATATATATATATATATATATATATATATATATATATATATATATATATATATATAGGTGTCCGGTGAGGAACTGTACAAACTGAAATGGTATGTTCCTTGTTTCAATTTAAGTAAAAAAAGTCCCATAAACATAGGTCTGATTCGCAATAGCTACCCAGATACAAGCGTTTAAAGTTTATAAATGATCACATATTTTTTCAAAAGTAATTATTATTAGTCAACTGGAAAAACAAAACCGAAACAATCTGTCATTTATTCGTTTGTGTTCTAATAATGACAAAGTGGATTGTAGTAAATTAAGTGTAATTTAAATGAATGGAACTAGTTGTGGATTTTCTTGTAGCCACTGGCAGAAATTCAACCGCAAAGCAAAATCTCCAGGTTCAAGGTGCTGAACGTTTTGTGTATGATAGGGATACAAAAGCCCATCATGTAATGTTTGCCATACTGACATACGGGGGACTCCCGTTCGAGAAGAAATTCTTCTAAGACTAAACCCTGGACTCCGATCAACCATCTGTAGTATGTTTTCTTGCTCATTCACATTTAACTCCACAGGACGATCAGATCTTATTGAAACTGATGGAAATGAACCATGAGTTCGAACGTGTTGAAACACAGAAGAAAAGGTTTGGTGATTTGGAATCCTCCTGTTGGGAAATCTTCGTTCATATTCTAACGGCAGCTCTCGCATTTCCATCACAAAATCCATAAATGTAAATGATGTCAGCATACTCTTCGTTAGAAAATTGAAAAGGCATTTTAAATTTAAATTACACTTAATTTACTACAATCCACTTTGTCATTATTAGAACACAAACGAATAAATGACAGATTGTTTCGGTTTTGTTTTTCCAGTTGACTAATAATAATTTCTTTTGAAAAATATGTGATCATTTATAAACTTTAAACGCTTGTATCTGGGTAACTTGCGAATCAGACCTATGTTTATGGGACTTTTTACTTAAATTGACCCAAGGAAAATACCATTTCAGTTTGTACAGTTCTCACCGGACACCTATATATATATATATATATATATATATATATATATATATATATATATATATATATATACAGGGTGGCGCATTAGTGTGACAATGTACCATATCTCCTTTATTTAAAGAGATACAATTAAATACAAAAGTTGTAAGATATGATCTGGTGCATATTGCAAAAATATTTTTAATTATACAGGGTAGATCATAAAAGCTTAGAAGTCATTTTAAATTTTTTGTAAATAGAAAACCCTATATATTATTACATATTTAGATTCTACATACAATTTTAGACACATTTTATGTATAATGTCCTATACTTAAGTCTAACCGTTTTTGACAAATTTCAAATTTTTTGTCAAAAATGACGTTGGCAGGCCTAAACATAGCGGAAATCTTATCTAAACGAAGTCGTTCTCTATTAGTTATGGTTGATTTCCTTGGAAATGGGGACCTACTCTAATGGGCTGTATTGATATTTTTGTAATACATTCATACAGGGTGATCAAAAATGTACAATAAAAAGTAGATTCAAAAAAACCTATAAAGTCATTTTTTTAATGGAAACCACCTATTTTTTTAATTCTATCTTATTTAGTATTCAAAATAAGGGTGACTTTGTATAAGAGTATATTCCAAAAATTGTAGTTTTGAAATAATGACAATTTAACATTTTTTTATTGTAAAAAGGCTATACGGCTTTCAAGTTTTGTTGTTAGTTGGCCGTGACGGCGAGGCGTGGCATATAAAAATAATAGAGATCATCAGAAACGTCATTATTTATTGTCAGTTGATAATTTGTGTGATGCATTAGTGTATTTTATAGTAAATTGATTTAAAACTTGAATTAAAATTGTAAATAATGAATTTTTCGCTAGCTGAGATGGTTGATATGATTTTTGTTTTGGGAGCTAGTGATAAGAATACGCTCTTAGCAAGAAGACTGTATCAACAACGATTTCCAGAGAGACGGAAACCTGAAAGAAGGGCATTTGAAAATCTTTTGGAGCATTATATATAAATAATTATTTTATTAAACGAACTTAAAGTAAAGACAATATTTTTTTGATTCAACAAATTATGTCCTAATCCTAATCATAAACTTAACACCTCTAATGTAACTAAACCTGTAACAAATTATACAGATAAAAGTACTAGAAACACGTCAAATACGTACTACCTAAGAAATTGTTCGAAATGTCCGCCTCTTTCTTGAATACACAATGCAATACGTCTCTCAAATTCGTTGCTTAAATTTCTACACACTTCAACACTAATGTTTTGAAAACAGTTTCTAATCCTAATCTTCATGTCTTCCTTTGTTGTAGGCGGTATTTTATAAACCTGCTCATGGATGTACCCCCATATGCTAAAGTCCATTTTAGTAAGATCTGAGCAGCTAGCAGGCCAAGCAACAGGCCCTCCCCTCCCAATTCAACATTCTGGATATCTAGCATTTAAAAAAGTTATTATCGGACCTGTATGATGTACTGGGGCCCCATCATGAAGAAACCACATTTCTTGTTCCGTATCCTGTGGAACTTGACGCAACAAATTAGGTAGATGGTTTTGCAGAAAGTCTAAGTATACTTCCCCTGTTACTCGTTGATAAAAAAAATATGGTCCAATTACATGATTACCGACAACACCTCCCCAAACATTTAAATACCATCTAGTTTGAGAAGTATATCTTACAAAATGTGGATTTTCGCTAGAATAGTAATGAAAATTGTGTCTGTTTACACTTCCGTTTCTGTGAAATGTGGCCTCATCTGTAAATAAAATCAGATGAACAAAATTTCTTTGTTGGTTTATTTTGTTTTGATCCCATTGACAAAATTCCAATCGTCTTTGATAATCTTCAGGAACCAACTCTTGAAGTAGTTGAATGTGATAGGGGTGAATTTTTTGAGACTTCAATATCGCTGTACCGTACGTCGTTCAACACCAACCTGCTGAGAAATGGGTCGTTGTCCAGTATATGGATTTTCGGTAACTGTCAATAGTACATTTAATTGCTTTTCCTCAGTCTCAACGCTTTTCATGCCCTTCTAGTCAGGTTGTCTTTCATGATAACACGTTGATACAGTCTTCTTTCTAAGACGTACTCACAGCTCCAAAACAAAAATGCAACCTTCTTCAGGCTTGCAGAAATCTCTTGAAACGATTGTTGATACAGTCTTCATTGCTAAGAGCGTATTCTTATCACTAGTCCAATATACAAAAATGACGATATCAACCATCTCGGCTTTAAATGTGTACGGAAATTTAAGCAACAATTTGAAGCGTATTGCATTTGTATTCAAAAAGACGGACATTTGAACAATTTATTAGGTAGAACGTATTTGACGTAGTTTCTAAAGTACTTAGTTATCTACTAATTTGTTACAGGTTTAGTTACATTAGAGGTGTTAAAAGTATCATATGCATTAGATTAGGACATAATTTAGATTGAATCAAAAAATATTGTCTTTACTTTAAGTTCGTTTAATAAAATAATTGTTTTGATATAATCTTTGCAAAAATTTTCAAATGCCTTACTTAGGTTTACATACAAAAGTCTTCTAAATGTATGAATTAAGAATACATATTTCATTTAAAAAATGCTTTATAGTTTTGATCTACTTAGTCCCAAAATAATCATATCACCATCTTACTTCGAAAATTCATTATTTACAATTTTAATTCAATTTTAAATCAATTTGCTATAAAATACACTAATGATCACAAATTATCAACTGACAATAAATATAGTTTGACTTTGATGTATTCTATAATATTTAATACACTCGCCGTAACGGCTACTAACACAAAATTGAAAGCCGTATAGCCTTTTACAATAAAAATGTCACCCTTATTTTTAATGTAAATAAGATAGAATTAAAAAAAGGAATAGGGGTTTCCATTTGAAAAAAATGACTTTATAGTTTTTGATTCTCCTTTTATTGTCCATTTTGATCACCCTGTATAAATGTTTACAAAATATCAATACAAGCCATTAGAGTAGGTCCCCATTTCAACAAACCAACCATAACTAATTGATAAAGGCTTCGTTTAGAAAAGATTTCCACCTATGTTTTGGCTGAAACGTCATTTTGACAAAAATTTGAAATTTGTCAAAAACGTTAACTTAGGTATAGGATATTATACATAAAATGTGTCTAAAACTGTATGTAAAATCTAAATAGGTAATAATATATAGGGTTTTCTATTAAAAAAATTTTAAAATTACTTCTAAGCTTTTATGATCTACCCTGTATAATAAAATATTTTTGGAATATGCAAGAACGTATCTTACAACTTTTGTGTTTAATTTTTTTGTATCTCTTTAAATAAAGGAGATATGGGACATGCTCACACTAATGCGCCACTATATATATATATATATATATATATATATATATATATATATATATATATATATATATATATATATATATATAATATATAAATAAGAAATATATTTAAAGTGTAGTCAAATTTATCAATTGAAACCGAGCATAACAAGTCATCTACGTATTACCAAATAAACGGAAACTGAAAATCTATTTTATCGTTAACGAAATAAATAATGTTAATGACATTCATTACAATTTTGTTTGTGTCGATTTATTTTTTTGGTGTTATTTAAAAATTAAGGTAGATAAATTTGGGTTATCTGAGCTTGCAAGACTCATTTTGAATCAGCTTTATTAGAAATTTTGCGATATAAAATTATGCTCAATGTATTACGGACAAAATACGAATTGTTTATTTTAATCCTTATTGCATTTCAATGTTGGATAGTGTTTATCAATGAGTGTACACATTTTGTAATCTTCATCTTTTGTCACAACGTTCGCATTACTACTTTCATTCAAAATTTAAAAGCTTAGATATCTTAGTTGCTTTATTGTTTAATTCAAGCCTTAACATAATAATATGATTGATAATTAATTAGACATGTCGATGTGGTTGATATAGTTGCACTTGAAGATAAAATTTGAGAAATATCGTAACGTAACTATGAAGTAATTAGATCGTTAAACCGATCAGCTGTTTGTTTTTGCACACGATAGTTTTGCGAGTAGTCGCAATTTTTTTAAATTATTTGTATACAAATCAAATTACGATTGTACTTACCATAGTACCTGGATTTGCCATAAAGGTGGGCCAATTTGTCTAATTTGTTATGGCGTAGCTGTGTATTTTAGGATTTTACAGATATTTGATCGTGTCTGTTTAGTTTTGTGGCGACGTATTTTTCGTTTTAAATTGAATAATTAATTACCGTATTAAACAGATATTTTTGACTATTTGAGCCAATAATTTTGACGTTGAAGTTTATCAAAATGTTTAATGAGTGTTTTATTATCGCAATTTTACTGGTTTTATATGAAGCTTAGGATTTCATTGAAGTTTGGGTGAACTTTGCGTAAATATTGTTGGAATAAAATTTTCAGGGAGGAATGTTTTGTTTTGAGTGAACATTATAGTTTCCTGTTAGGCCATTATTAAGATCTAGTTCATAACGTTTTCCCGCTATAAATGTATCTAATAGGTGGAGCCTTTTTGACATTTTTACCTGATTTTGACGTTTATGGAGTGTGGCGCGTACCCATTTGCAGCATTAATTAAGAATCCCGCACACACCATGGAGCTATGACGTTTCCCTTTACGGGTTGGTTCTCTAATGGGAGTTTGGGTTGTAACATAGAGCATACTCGTGTTATCAGTTGGAAACGTTTTTCTTTGATATTAACCGCCAATTCTACGGAGATGTTAGCAATGACGTTTCGTCATATGATACATTGCAGTAATTTTTAGGTATAATAAAACCATTCGCTTTTTTAGCGAAAGTAAAGGTATCTTTGATCTACAATTTTTATGATTATGAAAAGCAGAATTTAAGATATTAGCAAGTTTTTGTGTTCGTGCAGCAATACGTGATATAATCGGTCGTAATGGTCAATTTTCATTATGAGCCTTAGGTAGTCCATAATATTTAGGTATAACACCTTTATAAGATTTGAGTGATTTGGATCTCTCATGAGAAATTGGATTCAACTGTTTCAATCATATCATTTACTTTATTTTCAATCGTAGTTGTAGGATCGTTAGCAATTTTTTTATATCTAGACCTAGAGCTACCATTTGATAATTTTATTGATTTAATATGATAAATCTGTTAGGGTTAACTTTAAAAAATGCCAAAGTTCTGATTTCTACATCTTTGAATGGGTTACAAATATTTTTGTTAGAGTTAATTTGATTGGTGATCAAATTAGTTGCTCTGGCACTAATGAGCTTATGTGTATCGTCATCTGGAACTGTTTAAAATATTTTTTAAGTCAGCTAAAGATGTAAATATATCTACATCTTTATTGTTTGATGGTAAACTGAATTGTGATATTATCAGGATTTCAATCTTAGTGGCATTTAAGAATCAATTATATATATATATATATATATATATATATATATATATATATATATATATATATATATATATATATATATATATATATATATATAGATTGAGTTTTTTAGAGGATGTCAATATTAAAGCTGTTTTTGCTAAATTTCATTCTATTGTCCGAATAAGTCACCTTTAAAGAATAAAAAATTTTATTCGGTTAAAAATTAAAAGAAAAAATTAATAAATGAAATACCTTACATTGACATTTAAAACGAATTTAAGCAAATTTTAGGTTATGTTGCTAAATTGTTTCTAAAACTGCGTAGGCGTTAATATGAATATATTGATAAGCTTGTTTTTTATTTAAGCTCTTGTTATTAATTCCAAAATGTAAAATTTTATATTAAGTAAACCCGGATAATCCGTTTAGCAGACAATGTTTACTAAGAGCACAAAAATTTTTATATATTTTTAAAAATAAAATTTTGGAAACATAACCCATAATTTATTTAAGATCATTTTTAATTGACAATCTAATCTATTTTATTTATTATCATTTTTTTCTTTTCATTTAGCTAAACAAATGAACATAGATAAATTAAATATAAATTTGATAAACCGTCATAATGCTGTGTATATATATATATATATATATATATATATATATATATATATATATATATATATATATATATATATATGTACATATATTGTTGTTCAGGCTTCCAAGAGTGTTATGAATAAAATAAAAATTTTCGGGTTAAACTCATGTGAAATGTATTTATTAATGAACACGAGGTTTCAAAACTTTCCTTGTCAAGAATAAAACTATAATAAATGTCAAATACTTATTACTACATTATATATGTGCTTGTTGCTTCATATCTCGTGTGATGCGACGTGAAGCTGGAGGTTTTGAAACATTAACTGTCTTGCTGTTCAATTTTAGGCTACATGGACTTGTAAAGAAGAGACGTTTATGTTGTTTGATGGCTAGGCAATATTCTTGAGCTGTGTCATTTAGTCTTCTATTTGTTTGTCTATGTAAGATTTTTGACAAGTGTAACAGGGAACTTCATATTTTCTTTGGTTTTATCCCTGAATTTTGTCTTTTGTATTACGTAGCAATTGTTGAAGATAATGATGAGGTTTAATACTGCTCTAAATTCGTCTTTAGGGAATTTCTTGGCAATTTTGGCAGTTACATATTTTACGTAAGGTAGAATTAAACTCTATCCCTACTGTACACAATGGGTTATACTGAATGCTGTTGAAATTCGAGACTTTTTCGTAGATACATTAACACATGATTATTTAATCAAAAATGTTTAAATTTTGTAAGAATGGGTAATTGATTCTTCAATTTTGTTAACATGACTATCTTAAACACAGGGTAGGTGAAAACTCGATGGTCACACATTCTAAATTTTTGCAAATGGGGCACCCTATATATTATTACGCTACTGGATTCCATTGGTGTTTTTCTGTCATTTCTCTTTATAATTCCCCATACCTAATTGCAATATTTTTTTCTGAATAACTAGAGCTTTCTGTTTAAAAAAGATTTAAAAGGATAATGTTCAATTAATTCTCAGCTCGCTGTGAAGTAAAAAGAGCTAATTAGAATTTATTAGGCTTCACATGAAAAATAAACAACGATTGACTGCTGTTTTGCAAATGAAATATCCTGAGAATCCTAACATGTCTTGACTTTCCACTGTTGACGTAACAGAAGAGATGCCTAAAAAAACAAAACCAATGAAAGAGGAAGCTAGAGACTGCCAGTGGTATTCTTATGAATTACTTACTTGAGAAGGAGGATGAACTGGGTCACTTTTTGTGAGCATTAAAGCTATCGTAAAAAAATTTTCACCTGCGGACAAACATCTAGTGAAAAATAGAATTTTTATGATTATTTGAGATAAGGAAAATATCTCGGCCAACAGCTTCCTTAACATACTCCCACACGTTCAAGTCCAACAACTAGAACAAACTAATAGCACTTCACCAAATCAAAGTTAACATAAAGTTAACCTCCATCACTGCCTGCAACTGCAAGTCATCAAAAAAAAGTCTGCATGTTGCTACCTGTTCGGTGATCCCGTGCTCCACCCGAACAGAAAGCTTCTTTTATATGCGATACGGGGCCAACACACTTTTTTCTCACATTTTATTGTCAAAATTAAGGAGGTATAGCAACTGCACGCTACATACTACTATCGCTACTCTGGTGCTGCACGAATGCAAGGCGCTGTACGGGACATATTAATCCCGTGTACCAGTGAACGTATTAAAAATTGAAGAAAATCTCAAGATCTTTAAAAAGTTATGACATTTAGTGATCAGTTCAAAGTGGAAATGCTATAAGGAACCACTCAATTATGTAACTGCGGCAATTAGACGGGAGAAGAAGGTGTACATTAACATACGCTTAATTAAAATTTATGTAACTCAAAATAACTTTGAAGATCGCTAAACCTTTGAATATAAATTGTAGTAATGGTAACATAAATATTCATATGGAACTTAGAAATTCAAAGGAATTGAATAAGTTTTTCGTCATCTCAAATTGTACTATGCCGGTTGACGAAAATTTATTAGACAGGTTTCATAATTCTAAGCATCATAATCTTAAGAGCCAGAACCGTTACAAAAATTAAGGTAGCTCGTGTAATTAATAGCATAAATAGTAACACACGTGGAGTTGATGATATTGACATAAAAAGGATACAACTATGCATGCACTTTTATCTTGATGCAAGCACGCATCTGATACATTTTTCAAATCACCTCTGGCACGGTTCCTTTTGCGTGAAAGCAAGCGTTAGCGTATCCAATTCCAAAGTTTGATTTACCTATTGGTTATAACGATTTACGACCGGTTAGCATTTCACCGTTACTTGCGAAAGTATTAGAACGTGTTATTTATGAGCAACTAAAAACGCACTTTAATTTTAATAATCTCCTGCCTCCTAAGTAATCGGGGGTTCGTCAAGGCTTCAGTACAACTTCGTGTTTGGTAGATCTTACAGATAATTTGCTAAAGGGAATCGATAAAGGTATGGTGACGGCGTTGATTTCGCTCGATTATTCGAAGGCGTTCGATAGGCTAGATCACAGACCGTTATTGGCAAAATTAAGTTTCTTGGGTTTTACTACTGCAGTTATACATTGGTTCCAAAGGTATTTATAGTCACCTCTCTTTCGCTAAAACAGGGAGTGCCGCAAGGATCAGTACTTGGTCCTCTTCTGTTTATCGTGTATGTCTTCGATTTTGATCAAAATCTTCGCTACTGCAGTTACCGTATGTATGTCGATGAGAGCCAAATTTATTATTCCTTTAGTACATGTGATATTAAAGCTGCAATATATGAAATTAATCCAGATCTTCAAAACATTATAAACTGGTCGAATCAAAATTCTCTTACTCTTAACGCGGCAAAAACCATTGGAATGGGTATTGGCTCAAGGAAACCAATGGAGAAAATTTATGATCTCTGTACTCAAATCAAAATGGGTCATGATAATGTCATATTTAAATCAGAAAACAGAAACTTAGGTATAATCATAGACCAACGTTTGAATTTTACTGCTTATATAAATAAAAAAATCCAAATCTGTTATGGTCGTCTACGGTCCCTGTATAGATTTAAAAATGTTTTGCCTATTAAAACAAAGTGCTACTTGTTGGGTCGTTAATACTGTCCATGTTTACTACTTATAAAATTCAAAAAGTCAGATCAGATTTATTTTCAGTTTGAATAGTCGTGAATATATTTCAGATTACTTAGGGCAATTAAATATGAATCGGATGCATGTTAGAAGGGGTTTCCTTCATAAAGTGTTACACACCAAAAATTCATCATACTCGTATGATAAAATTTCGTCCCGTAAAGATCTTCAATTTATGGATACATGATTTAAAGATAAATTGCAAATACCTGAACATACGACTACCTCATTTAAAGGATATTTCTCGTATATGCCGCCTTTATTATATAATACGTACCTAATAAAGTAATAACTATAAAAATCTAAACGCTGTCTTTTTTAAGCAAAAGTTAAATAGTGTTTATTCATATTTATCTAATAAATAATGATATATTAAATAAAAAAACATGGGTTCAATTTGATGGTCCTGGTTCCCTTATACTAATGTACTATTCCCTTGACTGGTTCGGATATACAGCTACTAGTTGAACATCAGGATAAATAAAGTTATTATTATTATTATTATATTATTATAGCATTCAGTTACCACTTAGGACATCCTACTGTACACACCATACAAAAAGTATATGTTGCAATAGTAAACAAGTTGCTACCAGTTTACATTTCCACGCCTCATAGAAAACATTGGGAGACCACTTCTAGAAGGTTTTGGACTGCTTGGTACTTTCCTAATCGTTTAGGAGCTCTTGACGGGAAGCACATGAAAATAGTAGCTCCCGCTAGTAGTGATTGTAATGATTTCAATTACAAAAAAACCTTGCGTTGGTCTATGCACATTATAAACTTATAGCCCTGGATGTAGGATCCTACGGGAAAATTAGCGATGGAGGTATATTTGCGAAACTGCGGGGCAGTTAGAAAATGTCTCCTTGGATATACCTATCAATTAGGAATTACCAGAATCACCTTTTCCCCTGAAGACCTACCTTTTGAAGCCCTTTTGGCGGGTTCAAACACTGAATGGCGTTGAAAAAAGGATGTTTAATTATCAAGACGTGTCGTTGAAAATGCTTTTGACACTTTAGCAAAACACGTTCGTATATATTTTATGAAAAAAAATTCAAAATCTGGTTAGTTCAAAAAAATTATTATCATTATACATAACTATCTGAGTGGCACTAGCGTTGTGCAAGAAGGGAGCCTATCTGTGGGCAACAATGAATGCATACTGAGAAGTTTTCCTGGACAAGGCGGTAATCCACAACAAGAAGCATTCATAACTAGATAAATATTCACCAGGCTCTTCAATTCAGGGACCTGGATCTGTGCCATGGCCATATGCAAAATATATAAATTACAAAATGTTATTTTTAAGAAACCAAGTTTGTTATGTGTATAGATCAGTACATATTCAATAAATGTGCCCACCTAGTCATAAATTCTCGCCAATTGTGGTTCATAAAGTGTTTTTGTACAGAATGTCAGAGTATCTTTTATCAGAGAAATCATAAATAGAGCCATTTTCTCGAACATATTCAATAAGAATTTCATCCTGTTTCGACGAAAAAGTGGGCCTATGTTGATGCTTCATCTGATTGTGGCTCGAGTGTATTCATTCATACTTGTTGGATATGCATGGCATATGCCCGACAAATATTGTGTTGGAAGAACGCCGCCTGCCAAGCTGTTGCTCGTCGGACCATTGCGCGTATAATGTGAATTATACCCTACAAAATTCATAAGATTCAATGATAAATATAAAGTGAGAATCAGCCTTGACCCTCCGAAATAGTGAAATGTAAGTTAAGAAATGGGGAAATAATGGCAGAGCATAATGGAAAGATTAAGTTTCAAATTCAAATTCAAAACAGTTTATTAAATTATGGAACATTAATAGATAAGGAACATTGACAATTTCAGTCGGCTGCTCAGGCGAGGTAGCCTCTTCAGCCGGTTGATTACATAGTTTTTTGATCATAATTACATTTCATTTTTTATAAGTTTATAACATGTTACTTATTAGCTAGGCAGAAAAGAAAAAAAACATGTTAATTGGATTACGTTACTTAATTGAGTGGTATTTTATTCTTAATCTAGTGGATGTTGTGGGCGGGACTCGTGGGTGGGTGGGCGGTTTTTCATTGGAAGCAGGTGGGCTGAGCCCTCGGAGCACCAAAATCGTTCGGGATCCCGGACATAGGTACAGCTTCTTGTGGATGTTACCTGTAAATGGATAAAAAATTGTTAGTTTTTTAATTGTATTTGTGTGTGTGAGTGTGTTGTATATAGTTTTAAATAGATTTTGTATTGAAGTATTCCGTGTGGTAGTTATATTATATGAAAAAGAATTGCCGATACTGATAGCTATACTTAGTCCGGCAGACATTCCTACTCATCGCTGTTCCGGAGATATTTACACAAAAAGTGCAAATACCTCCTGACCATGTGTGAGGATTACTCGCCACAGGTCAGTCGCAGTTTGTGCCGAAACTAAGGCCGCTGCCACCCGATGGATGACAGGTAGAACCTTCGCCATATCCAAACCTCCGAGGAGGCCAAGAACAGCGTCGAATCCTAAAGCGGGTGAAGCGAGTTTTTTCACGTCTGCGGCTTCCACCGCATCCGCTACTTCAGCCATCTCGCTGCCGCTTGCCGTCGCTTTGGCGTAACTAACGCCGGTTCGGACTAGAGGGGGTGCCGCTGTGGGCACTGTCCTCTTTTGTCTCTGTTGAGGTGTTTCTTCGGACTTCTTCCGCTGCGGGAGACGTGACGGTGTAGTTTCTGTCTTCTTACGCTGCGGGAGACGCGGGTACCTCGGGCAACCCCTGAAGTTGGCCGGATGATCACCACCACAGTTTACGCACCTTGCCCGGTCCGTACGGGGTTTGGTGCACTCACTGGAGTGCTGGTGTCCTGCACACTTGACACAGCGTGCCGCCGCTCTACAGCAACGCTGTGCGTGATAGAATCCCTGGCACCGGTGACACTGCCCGATGTCTGGTCTCCACCTCAAGTCTTCAATGGAGACACGTAGGCCAGCCACGTACTCCACCAGCCGGATCTTCTTCAGGTCCTCTTCCGTTGGCACCTGGACCAGCAGAAGCGGGATCGGTCTGTCTTGTTCCTTCATTCTGGAACAAGAGCTGATGTTAACGTCATGATTTTTAAGCTCAGAGGTAACGTCAGCCTCGGAGATTTCTACGGGTATTCCCCGTAGACCCACCTTAAACAAACGTTCCCTCCTTCCCTAATAGGTATGGTACGGTGTACCATATATACCGTATTAGCCTGTCACGGTCCTTGGCAGTGGCAGGCTGGATCCGGTATCCCTCGGCGATTGCCTTCACACGTGTGAAGACGATCCCTCGGTGATCTAATTCTTGGGAGAACGAAACCCAGTTCTCCTTCTCGCGAAGGATTACTGGCGGAACCCTCTCCCTTGCAGCGGGTAGCTCTTCTGCGTCCGGGCGGCCCATGGTGTCAGCTAGGGCCTCGAACGCGTTGATGACCGTTGTGGGCGTGGTCGGGCGGTCTCTAGAAGATTTCTTCGGTTTCTTTACTGGGGCCGAACCCGTCGGACGGTGGAGGTTCTTCTTCTGCAACAACGCTGATTGGAGCTGCTGGAAGCGGTGTAGCAGCCATCTCTTCTTCCAACTTCTTAGGCTTCTTCTTCTTCTTGCTCCTTTTCTGGATCACTTCGTCGTAGAAGGGCAAGGGCTCGAACGGGACTTGCTCTCCGGTCAGGTCGACGTCGTCTGGTAGCGGGTAAAACACGAGCTCATCGTAACAACTCCCAAGAGCGTACGGGTAGCAAAACGTACGCACGTAAAAACTTTTAACAAAGTACATTTACAATGTTAAACACGATGCTCACTGATCTGCTTGCAGACAGCGAATGAATAATGTAAAAACGGGTTTTTATGCTAATCACACATGAAGCACTCAACGATGGTTTATACGACACGGGGCAAATTAATAATGAACTACCAGTAATAAAATAAAATTCTGTTATAGATTATATTCAGAGGTAACAACAGACATCATTGGTTATTGTAGCACTCGTGTAACTAACAACCAATATTTTTAACGATCAGGTGGCCTCTTATCAGAGTCCCCTTCGTAAGGGTGTGCAGTGGTACCGGAAAGTAGCTGTGGAATTGTTATTTGTTACTGCTGTAGTAAATTCTTGGATTTTGTACAACTCAAAATTTCCAAATAAACGTATTCCAATTTAAAATTTTCGAGATAATCTTATAAAATCGTTAATTTTTGCTGTTCCTTCCAGACCCAGGACACCGTAACGGATACATACTTTAGTGGGAAGCAAGCGAGAAAATAAAAAAAAGAAGAAAGTGCGAAGTTGCTACAAGAATTTAAGAAATCAATTAGCAAATCGTGGGGTTGATAAATTAAAAAAAGACCACACATCTGGGAACAATGTGAAAGGCAACCTGCATATTGTTTCAAATGCTTCATGAGCAATTGTTGTATTTATGCTATAATTTGTTTATATATTTGTTCCATTTATGCAAGCTTCTTTTTTATAAATCTGTTTCTTATTTTTCAACAAAATAAATGAAATAGTCCCAGTTTATATAACTAAATAAATAGTAATATCGTATATCAGTAATTTCACATTGTATGCTACATGAGTCATCGCACCCCTATGCTATTAGGTTTTCCTGTTTACTTTTCCTGGTGATTACCTTTCCTGGTAATAAAGCACATGTTTCCAATCGGTGGGATGCACAGCTGTAATAACGTCAAAATATTACGTGAACTGTGTACGCGTCATATATGTACTCTGTAACGCTCATAATTGCGGCACAGGCTACATACGCCCCGTAACGCACTTCAAACGGAAAATAAAATATTGCAGCAGCAGTAAACGTGTTAATTATTTGTCATTTTTAAATTAATCGTACTTTAGCATTTTACAAAACCCTTTTTTACTATTGGTTGAATTGAAAAAAACTTTCTCAAACTAATTTAAACTTCAATTTAACTATAATAACTGAACGTATATTGCACCTAATCCATTTCACGGAAAGTTTGCAATAAAGTTATGGAAGTTTAACTAAACAACATAAACTTGTTACAGTCTATTAAATCTAGTGGTGCGGTAGGTAATGTGCTTTTACGTTGGAAAACTATTAATTATTACAGCACGCAAGTGTTTGTAAGTGAAACGGTTCAATTGTATTTTATACGACTGTAGTGCTTTGTTGATTAGTTCATTTATGAATGACGTATTGATTTTTATGAAGAGTGTTACAGTATTATTTATGAAAATATAAGATTAATACGGTATTAATTAAATGTAGAATTTGAAACTAAATCTTTTCTAGAGTAAACCACACTGAGGAAACATTATCAATTGCTTTATGAATCCCGCAGTTAAATCGGATCCCATTTTGTTACAAATTTATTTATACTTTTACCCTTATCGATTATTTTAAATATAGTCAATAAAGATGCTGAATAGTAAATATAGAGAGTGATAACAAACATGGTAGAGAAATTGATTCACGCTCATATATTACTTTTTGTTAGGAATTAAGCAATGATTTTAACAACATTGACGATATACTTGAAATAAAACTAGTTATTTATGTAACAAGTGCAAAATGTATGTTTGTTGCACGCGACGTCCAACAAGACCTACACGTCAGGTGTAATTAGCGCTTTTTGCACGACTTGCATACAATATTTCTTTACGTTCATTAAAAAAGCGGTTATATTACGTGGCCACACATGTAATGTTTATACTTAAACTATAGTTACGATTGATCATTTGCCAGTACACTAATTTCTGGTGGGGTGTTAAAAAAGTCTTATTCGCTATTGCCATTCATATTTTCAATAATATTTCTCATTTTAAGCTATGAAACTATTGTTACACTTGCACTTTTTTTTATTTGTTTGACAAACCAGAACAACTTTTAATAAGTAGCTAAGAAATGCGTTTGTTATCTGTATCCGATTTCCGGAGAAAAAAATAGTATAACGGTAGAGTGCGCATGAAACAATCTTTTTTTTGTAAACATTTTAAATGAAATGAAAAATTTTATTGCTTGAATTCCGGAATTGTAATTATAATAATTTAATACAACTGACTAATAACGTTTTACCTATTTAAACAAAATTTAAAATATGGAATCAAAGACATACTAACCCAAAACCTTTAGCATCCGTTCAAATTAAGGTTAGTCCTCTTACCAATCTTTTTTTTACGGTCAAGAAAACCGAAATTTCAAGGCTATTTTGAGGTTAGAGAGTTGGTCCTTGCCTGACTAGTACTGTAACACTGACCAATCTTCATGTTATCGGTTTCGGTTTTCTTAATGTTTGCTGAGTATGGACCTGGTTGCAATGAGGAGCCTATTTTGCACACTCATCTATGTAGTTCTCGGCAACACTGGAGAAACCCCAGCCCCCGTGTTAGGTCTCCACCACCATCTTCTAATAAAGTTTGTTTTGTGTAAATTAAGTGGGTCAATTGAAGAAACTTCGTAATTTTAGATGATATTTTTGCAAATAGCTGTCGACGTGGTGTATGTGGGGACCGCAGCGCCACATACTTTTGGTACCTTGGTTTGCATATTTCTTATCTATCTATGTAATCAAAGGTTAACTTCACTAACTCATCGTAGCGAATTGCTCCAACTAACTCCACCTTCAAAGCAACCTACAATCAGATAAATTTAGCAAGTGGAAAATTTATACAATTGTAGTTTACCTTCTTTACGAGAAATCCCTTATCTGGAGCGTCTACTAAAAACTTTTTGACTTTTTAGATAGAAAACCTATATTTTTCTTTTACAAGAAAACAATCAGCTCATATTCAAATCACGTTCAAGCATTAAAGTTGCTTTAAGCATTGAAAAGGTACTCCACAGGCTTGAGGGTTTTTCGCCAAAACACATCGAAAATGCATCTTTCCTTAATTCTTGGATTCCTTTGGTTTTGCATCAATCATTAAAGGTTTTATACGCGTTTTCGTATCTTTAGTGAGGAGTAATCTTGTACTACGGCAGCCGCATCATCGGTTAAATTATAAGGAACCTCTGGTTTTTCCTCGCTCATATTTGCTTTTGTATTTACAAAGCAGCCCAAAAATAGGGAGAACAAATGTCAAACTGCACCAAGATTTACACTGTTTGTTTATATTGTTTTTAGTCTCCATGGTAACACTAACCTGATATTTAGCCTACGTGATTTCAGGTAAAATTTTGTGCATGACAAGTCATGAACGTGTGTCCGCATGACTTGGAGGTTTTAAAGAGGCACCCGGATCCTATGTGGCATGTAAATAACCACTTTTATAACTAATGATGTAAATAACTATTTTATGAAAATTCTACATTTGCAGTTATACCTTTTAAATCAATTTAGTACGCGTGCGTAGCGTGTAATAAAATGTTTATTGCACTAGTGCACTAACCGATAACTTTTGCACTAAAAATGATGTAAAAAGTGTACCTTCTTGTATAAACGTAGAAAAAAATCAAATTCTAGAGCCAATACATTAATAAACTTAAAAAGTTTACTTTAAGTGTGCACCGATTGTATTGAACATAATGATTTCTATTGAACTATTTAGTTGTATCACTTGTTTTGTGTATATATATATATATATATATATAGGGTGAGTCAAGCTCAACGGGACGGAATCTCCTGGGCAAACTGTGAGAAGTACTAAAAAGTCCTTTTACAGGCATACGTAGATTAGTAACGGCTACTATTTAAAATTAATCTCACATATACATGGTGTTTCAAATCCGAGTACAGGGTGGGTGGGTGGTCGGGTGGGTGCGCAGGTGCGTGCGTACCTGTGCGCGCGCGTGTACGTGCGTGCGTACGTACGTGCATACGTGCGCACGCACGTGTCCATCCACCCACCCTGTACTAGAATTTGAAACACCCTGTATATGTGGCATTAATTTTAAATTGTAGCCGTCACTAATTTACATATGCCTGTAAAAGGACTTTTTAGTACCGTCGTGTGCGTGGGCGTGTGCGTGCGCTTGAGCCTGTGCGTGGGCGTGGGCGTGAGAGTGTGCGTGAGCGTGTGCGTGTGTGTGTGCGTGCGCGTGTGTGTGCGTGTGGGTGTGCGTGTGCGCGTGTATGTGCGTGCGCGTGGGCGTGCGCGTGAGAATGTGCGTGAGCATCTGCGTGGGCGAGTGCGTGTGCGTGTGCGTGCCCGTGTGTGCGTACGCGCTCGCTTTCGTGCGTGCGTGCGCTCGCTTGCGTGCGTGCGTGCGTGTGTGTGTATGTGTGTGTGGTGTGTACAAAGTAATTTTTGAACCACCAATTTTTTTTTATCAAATTTTGTAGATCTGAAGATGATAGCACTAACAGTCTTTTTATAGGGCCAGATATAAATTTTTTAAACAATGTTTAGTGTATAACGATTACATTGGGCACTCTTAGAAGTAATATATTCTCTGGGGTCAAGTCCTTGAAGTATACTTGGTACATTCTATTTACCTCTCTCTTAAACAATACGAGTGTACATTTATGGGGCACTTGGTATATAACTGTTATAACGCTGATCCGAATTGTTTAAACAACTTCTAGTACAGAATGATTATATTGAGAATCGCTCGAGATATAAATGTGATTTTAGTGTACGGTCCTCGGACAATACTTTCTGTATTCTATTCACTATTGTCCCTCAAAAATATGTTAAAGTATGTTTCTTTTTCATGTTCACATTGCCAGCACACTTTGCATTAAATACATTTCAGGTGCCATTTCATGTTCCTCAAATTGAAACCAGAAATTTAAGTTCAGTTTATCCACTACCAGCTCGTAATGAATTATTACGCATCTAAGTTCAAATTATGTTGTATAAGCCCTATAATTCGGTTTCCTGTTGAAAAATAAATATTATGATTATTATTATTACTAGTATTAAAATTTCTAGGGTAAGGCTTTACTATCTGAGCTATCGAGGGAGCTGATTCCAGTCGATTCAATCCCAAACTGCAATCACTTTACTAGTTAGATGTTATACAATTTTAATTTAACTAACCGTAGTCACTTTTGTTGCAAGGTGTTCATAAAATTGAATTTTTCAAGTTTCGTGCAAACCCACAAGCCTGGATATAGAAATAGTTGCTAAAATTATATATCTATATTTCGTTTAAGAATGAATACAAAAAATTACATCAAAATATCTCAATTCTCAAGGCAAACAACTTTTGAAGATTTCGTTATGCTCACATGTCAATTCATCAACCATTAATTTTTGTCACAATAAATCTAAATAAAATCACTAATTTTGGATTAAAAGTTCAATTGGTACTACATAGGTTAATCTCACCAGTACAATGGCTTGTCTGGCATTTGGTTTGACGTCACAATTAATAGTGGTGGGAGAATGATGGGAGGAGGGTGGATGCCCCTACGTCCACGTCTCCACCCTCACTTCCAATTGATTGGCCGTACGCGCGCATAGTCTCAGGCTGAAGGCTGTGATTGGAGGATATAAGGGCGGGCCACACCTCCTGGCTTCTGATTCGTGGCGGTCATTTTTGTTTTGACGGCCATTTTTGTTTTATCGGCCATTTTTTGGGCGTAGTTTGTCGGATATTTTTGTATTGGCGGCCTTTCTTGTGATTGTTATGGAGGGAAAACTATAAATTTTAAATAATATTCTAACGAGGGGACTCTCATACTATCTCATAAGACAGGTATCGGACTCCGGAACCTTTTCTCGGGTATTCTCCCCTTGGCGGAAAAGCTTGAAATTTGAAATAGTATTCTAATAATCATGCGATCTCATAAGGTAGGTATAGGACTCCGTAACTTGTTCTAGAGTCTTGGCCCATTTTCGGGTGTTCGCTCCCTCGTCGGGGCCCCTAAACTAAAAATTTGAAGTGGCGTCCTAGCAACGGGCCCTCATGCTATCTCATAAGACAACTGTAGGCTTCCGGAACTTGTTCTCAGGTCTTTGCGCATTTCTGGGCCCCTGATTGTGTGTGAGGCTATCTAGTGGTGTATTTTTAAAACTAACGAATGTTTTCTGTAATCGAGGTTGATCGTGGCTCTACCTAGTAGTATATTTAAAAGTAGATTAGCTGGTATGGCGGGGAATTTGAAATAGTACGTATACTACCTCATAAGTCAATCAATCAAATAAATCCATCAATTAAAAAAGTCTAAGATGCTGATTTGAGATCAGCTTCTGCCAAACTTATTCGATTTAATTTTGTAAAATGAAACACAATACTTTCAGATTTGATTCTAGGATATCTGGCGTTTAGTTGGAACTAACTTTTTATTACCATACCAGTGCAATCCATGAAACGAAAGGACGGATTGTGGATCACGTTGTGGTAAGTGTCATATGTGTTGAACAATATCCGCCTTTTTATCATATGCAAGTGAAAACTGTGCACAAAGTTTGGAGAACTTTACATCACTATCTGAGGTTGTATTTTTAATAAATGTATATTCGCTTTCCAAATCTTTATTAAATGTACACTTTCTTTTTGGTATTTTCTGATTTTCTACCGTCCTAGATACACACTACACTATAAGGATTATTTATTTAAAAACAGTTATTAATTAATACTTAACGTTAACCTTAACTAATGAACTATTTACAGTATATTTATTTGCACCCACTGGTATATTTATTTTCCACACTTACAAGACAATCTCGTAAGCAAATTCTTTATGAGCTAGACTTGATGCGTAATACTACCTCATAATGACCTAGAGCATACGTATACACATTTAAATTTCAAATCATTTTTCTCGGTAATCAGCCTGATGATTGTGTTTGTTTTCCGCAGTTGGAGTGCCGCATATAATACCACGTTTACTATTAGGACGTAAATCACCATGTTTTGGAGTACCAGACTTTTCATCAAAGTCATGATGTTGAATTGAAAGTTTTTGTTTCTGAGCAACTACTTTCATCGTTAACGGATGAACTAAACCAAACGAATAATTACAACATTTTTGTTTGTATATTAGACATACAGGGTGTATATTACAATAATTATAATTTTTTCACTTCTCCAGTGAGTGGGTTGTACTGCACAATAGCATCATGGAGAATAAAACCATAGACAACGATTCCATTATCGAAAGATGTTAGTGATTCCATTTCCAATTTGATGTCTACTGTTGAGTTTTTTAAGGATTCATTTTGTTTAGAGCAGTTCATTACAAATACTAGATGTGATTTGAATTCGAAATAGTTGAATAATGCATCTTTATCATCTTCAACATAGTAATCACATCGGAATTTCAAAAATTGGGATAGGCATGTATGTATTGGTTAGCACTGAAGTTAAAATGTATTACTTCATAAGGATAATACTCAGAATTCAGATGTACATCAGAAGGTTTCTAATGTTAATGTTATCCAAATTTCCTGCCCTTGTCGGCTTTGTGTATTTTACCTTGTTGGAATGCAACAATTATCCAACGTGGTTTTTCCAGTTCCGTTAACGTTTTTATTGGCCATATGTCCAAGGTTGCTTACTTTAAATAAGCTGATTCATATAACTCCCATTGACGAAATGGAGCAGTAATAATAGAATTTTTATTGATTCGTTCAAACAAGTCAAGTTTCGCATAATCACTAAGTATTAAGTACGGTACTTCCCATTGAATTTTATTTAAGGTTATTGCTGCAACAACGTCAGCATAGTAGCAGTTTGTATTGCTTCTAGATCGAATTGAAATCAACCCTTGACGCACATTCACGATTACTTGACGATAATCCCCCATTATTCCAAATGTGTGGTTCAATGGTATGCATGCTGTAAAACAGTTTTATCCATTTTGGTCATCGAATTGTACTTCTAATGATTCCTCATTCTTTGGTGACCACCACAAATAGCTTAGTGCTCTGTTCTTGCTTACCGCATAAGAAACATATCCTTTAAGTGCCTGCATTCCTGCAAACATCCACTCTTTGACCATCTAACTCATAACGAACTTCTTCGAAAAGAAAGTTGGGGAAATTATTGGTTAAGTTGCATGGTTCTTCTTTTTTGAGCTCAAGCTCACCGTCTATGTACAGAATGCGTATTTATCTAGAAGGGCCACATTTAGAAGATCCATACGGAAGATAAGTGTGAATATCTGATTTAATTATAGTATCATCAAAATTTACGTTTTGAAAGACGTTTAATGATTCGGTCATTGTGGCTGAGAAGTTTTCAACCAATTAACGTTAAAAAGTATTTCTCTGCAGATGTTAACTGCAAAGTAGGTTGATGACTAATTAACGACTTAGTGTAGGGATATCTTTTAAATGAATTTTTGAGAGATGGAATTGGTCCTTGATTAATTCTCAGACCCACGTTCTTTTAGTTCCAGATGTACTGTGAATGCTTCACTTTCACCAAAGTTTATTAATGTCCCCTTTTTGATTAGTCATGTTAATTGTTATATTACTGATTATCCCGGTGTTTACTTCTAAATATTGTGTATTACTGGAAGTTTTATCTAGACGATAACCTGGTGGGGCTGAAACATCAATCTTATATAATACTTTTGCAGGTTTCCCGTTTCAATACGATCTTTTTACAATCTTGCACTGTACGTGTAGGTTAGTGTGTTAGTATTTGGACGTCTAACGCAGATTTGTTTTATGCCTAGTTTCTAAACCTTGGTAATCTATGTAGTTCACATCATAAAGTTTGCACTGGGTATCTATTAGATTAATACCGCGGTGACCACGTGCGATTCGTTTCTCCAACTTTGTACCAGGGCCACAATACTGGTAACCAGGTAAATGCAATTCAGTGGGAAGCTTATTGATTAGAGAATTCACTAAACCACCTGCACTCTTTCGCTTCTTGGGTAACATTGTTTACCAAGATGGACATAGCAAGCTATTTATACTTAAATCGAAATCACAAAAACGACTTTACTTGCCTGTAAAGTCAAAGACACCTTTTTTCATTAAAATATGTGAATCGCATGTCGTAATGTGTTTAAAAGTGATTTCAATGCAATAACTTTTCATAAAAAGCTACTGGCAAAGAGATTTCAAGTGAGAGCTAAAGTATCTTATAAATTAAAACGAGGTGCTTTGGCCAATTATCAGCAAAATTGGAACAGTCCTAGATATTACTGAATAGCCAATAATTCTGTGAAGTAGCATGTCATTTATTTTAATACGTTCGTTTTTACTTTACAAGGTAATAAACATTTTTAAGAGCATTAATCATAAAACAAAAATTCTAAATTAAATTTGCAAGTCTGCATGTTCACATACTTGCTGAAGGCATGCAGTTTTTACGTAAAGTACTATCAATTAGGGGTATTCTTAGAAGTAGAATTTTCAAGATAACCTGCTGAGATTTAATTTAAATTAATTCAAAGTGATCTAGATTGTGTGATAAAAATTATTGAGAAGGTTTAAATTCTTGCAATTTTACATTAAAAACAGATCGTAAAAAAGTTCCTGCAAGCTAACTTGATAAAATAAAAAATGGATAGGATGGATAGAAAGGGCGGACCGTTTAGCTGGCCACCTACATCACCTGGACCTTCTAAAATTGGCTTTTTATGTAGGGTTACATTAAAAATGAAGCGTATAAAATTCCACCAACAACGCAGGAAGACATGAAGAAAACAATACGAGACGTGTTTCAAACTATTAATGACCATATGCTTCAAAATTGCAACGATCTTTTGAAGAAAGATTACTACATTGTATTGATGTCAATGGAGGTCATTTTGAACATTTGTGCGAAAAGTTTTCATTTGGTTTTTTTTTTTATTCTTTGATATTATTTGTTAATGAGTTTCTGTTAGTACTAGTTATATTTAAATAACTTTTAAAATTCTCGGAATACTCCAATTAAATATCATATCAGGAGATTTGTAAAAACAGGCCGAGTTCAAATATAAAATAAAAAATATGTGATGCTATTTAAAGAAAGGTACGTTTGGATAGGTTTGAAGTTGTAGAGTACCCTGTATATTTATAAATAATTTGGGATTATGCACCTTAAGATACTTAACAATTGTGCTTTTATAATTTGTTCGTATCTATTATAATAACGCTACAACAGAAATTTACCGCACTATTGGGACACCCTGCATATAAAAGATTATGTAATTCCGCAAATCTCTCATAGAGTTTAAAAACAAATATGGATTTTTTTTCTTGTTTTATCTACAAGATGAACAGTCGCTTAAAAACTGATAGTTTTCTATGTATTAATTGCGAGCATAAGATCTAAAGATGATGATAAAAAATTATGTAAGTTTATCAATTGTTTTCTTACGTTTCCCAAAATTATCTTACGTACATATCTCATGTGTACTACTATTTTTATCATTTTTGTAAAACAGGTTATCATTTACTCCTTTTCAGCATGCAACATGATATTCTTTCTGTATTAATTTGTGGAACTGAGCGCCATTCTGTTCAATACAATTTGGTTGAAAGTACATTACAATTTAATTTTTTTAATGATTGAATTTGAGAGTTTGCGATAATCAAAAATCATTGAAACTATAATAAAGATGCAATATCTAAACGTGGGAAAGTTTCTCATTATGAATGAAAATTTTTTAATTGATGCTTCCCATAACATTGACGAGTAATGCATTTTATATATCAGTTAAGATATCCCTGCAAGTGGCCTTGACAATTCTATTTCTAAGAATACTCCTAATTGATAATACTTGACATAAAAACTGCATGAACTGCTTAGATTTCTACGAATTGCCCCTGAAAGTGACCTCGAAAATTGATTTATAAGAATTGTAATAAGATACCAATAAATTTTGACTTTGAAGACCTTGACTCAATTTAGCCAAGAACCATTTAACCTTGACCTACGTTTAGCATAGACAAAATTCTGTTATTCCATGAAATGTTATATTATATGATACCCCTGCACGCCAATTGATTTCTAAGAATTGCAATAACTTTTATTCCAAGAATTAACCTTCAATGAACTTGACCTTGAAAAATTAAATTTCTCACCAACATACATATGACCCTGAAAATGTTCAAGGTCAACGAATCACCCACACCTTGAATTCACTTGACCTTGAAAATTCTATTTCTAAGAATAAACGTCAACCTTGAAGCGGAGGATGCGTACGTACACGGTGAGTTAGTATCACCATTGTATATCTACTTCTGAAGGTCAGGCTGTTTTTTCGTACTTTCTAGACTTTGATAAATTCCTTCTAAACAATGAAACATATGAAACGAGACAAAACGGTACTTCTTTATAAATACAAAACATTTAAGTAATTTATTGAAACAATTACGTATACAAAGTGATGTGTTTAAAAAAGGGACTGTTCCGTACAATAGGAGACGCATGGCCGCCTTACAAATGGATCACATAATTTATCTCTTGCGCATTAAGGTATCTGATATATAATTATAGATTTTGGCCCAAATGTCGAAATACACTCATATGTAAAAATTCAGATTTTGGTCGTCGAATTTAGCTATTGGCCATGAGGCAATCCATTTGGCGATCCCAACAAAGTTGGTGTATAAACATTCGACTCAAATGATGACAAACACTCATGGTTCTGTACTGAGGCGATTTTAAGGTATAAAGCTCAATAAGTGGTAGGAAAACTTATTCACATTTATCAAATTGAATATTGGATTTCAAATACTACCAATCAAGTAGTACATTAGCTTCTTATAAAATTTTGTCGTAAAATGAATGTATCCGTACTTAGGGTACATCTAGTATCTTTGGTGTGGAGTAACATACGACCTTTTAACCTGCAAAGCGGAAATAGAAATAATTTTAATAATTTTTGACAACCTCTTTTTTATTGCGTCCATAACGAAATTAGGCCACATTGTAAAAACAAAAACAAAATAATCAAGTGGACGTTTAAAATATAATATCAGATAGAGGTTAATAGATATCTATCTAGATGCTAACTTGAAAAAAAAATTCCAAAGCCACCTGCTTCTATAAAAATATCGATAATCCAATTTAATTAATTTTTTACGCATTTTGGTTTCGTATTAAAATACTTATAAAGAAAAGTTATGTGAAACTAAAATATCTTTAAAAAATATATCTTCGCATTTTCTTATAAAATTAATCGTTTTTCAGAGATTGAACAATTTGAAAAAACTCTCAAATTCCACCTTGGGAATTTTTTTGCCGCCAAATTACGCCTCGTATTAGACAATTGCATCAAATATAATTAAACGATATGTTTAAGATCTATACCTAAGTAATTTTATATTTGATAAAAACAAAAAACTGCCCTTCACTCCCTCCGCCCTCTCCATCGCTAAATTTCGCCTAAAATCTAAGTTCCATGAAGAAGTATGTACGCTTTAGCGATAGTGAAAAAAAAGTTGATTCCATAACTTTCTATACCTACATACGTATATGTAGGCTGGAATGTAAAAAAGTGTAGTAAAATTGTTTCCTAAGTGTGAAATACAACAGAACACAAGAAGGGTTTTTAAGAATTTCTTATCACCTTAAACTTGTAAGAAAATATATTTTACTTATTAAAATTCGCCAGTCCTGTAACTATACGTTGACTTCGACACTGGTACATGAAGGATACTTTAAACTAACGAATACACAACAATCTTAAAAAACTCTATTGTACCTGAAATATAAACTAATCATTCAACAGATGTCCCCGAAAAAACAAAAAAATATTTGAGGTCAGTCCGTGAAATATACAAACGTCCCCAAAAAATACATTAGCCTTCAAAATGTGTCCCTGAAAAGCACTCTGTACGTATATATATATATATATATATATATATATATATATATATATATATATATATATATATATATATATACCCATAACATTTACTTTCTAGTACATTCGCTATTCATGTGTGTGTAACTTGTATATAGTAACAGTTAACCATTGTTTATTAATTTCCTTTAACTGTCAGTTTACACCGACAAAATATAAGTGGCTCTTGTAGCGCTGATGCTGTAGCTGTTGTTGGTGGCTCAGTTTCAGTTGGATTTATGTATATAAAGAAGCTTAATGTAAATTCTATTTTATTTGTATTTATCTTTCACTGAGGGTAAAGACTTTGTGCCGCGAGCGTTTATTTTCTTAACTTGAAATGCAGACAGTTTTAAATAAAGTTCGGTTTGTTTAAGGCAAAATTACTAACCTTTTAGTTAATCTGGTACATACACCCTTGAGCTCACGGTCTACGTGTCTTTTAGTTTGACTTGTAATTGTTGCGTTGAGTAAACAATAACGTTTATATAATTTTGAATGATGTTGTGGTTTCATGGTTATCTAGTTCGATAAAATGCGAGTACTTGTTAAAAGAAACAAATTATGTTTTTGTTGGATGAAGCATAATATTGACGATTTTATTGAAATAGCACTTTGAAATTGAACTTAACGTTTCGGGCATATTATTTGTCAATTTTATTCCCTTCTTCAGAAGTCTAGTATTATTCTTAAAACTTAAATCATTAAATATTTGATCATCGCAACAATATTAACAAAGTTTAAAATATAAATTTAAAAGGTGATAAGCATTATAACTAAAGCCATGACACTTATAATGTAATTGGAGCAGTTAAGCTTCTTAGAGCAAATCACATCCCCAAAGTAACCCGCAAAAACGGGAAGGACTAAGACCCCCATATTATTTTAATGACTAAGAATAAACTTTTATACTAATTTAATCTTTTCTTAAAGACACGTGTAATAAACCTTTATGTCGACGCGTAAAACACTTTTACGCGTATTCCCGAAACGTTAAGTTCAATTTCAAAGTGCTATTTCAATAAAATCGTCAATATTATGCTTCATCCAACAAAAACATAATTTGTTTCTTTTAACAAGTACATTTTATCGAACTGGATAACCATGAAACCACAACATCATTCATAATTATAAAAATTTAACAGTTCAAGAAAATTTTAAATATCTAGTATTTCATAAATAACGTTTATAAATAACAAATTGCTTTGATGTGTTGCTGCTTTCTGCAGAATTAAAATTTCGGTAATTTCATTTTTGATGTCTCCTTTTCTAAATTAATACTGATAGTAAATATCTACAGTTTACATTAATTTCAGTAACTTAAACTTTGATTTCTTTTTATATGTGTATTACATAAATGAGTTTTTATTACTGGACACTTCTTGTTTTGATTTGTCTGTATCTTTAAATGTGCTGCCGGTTCTGCGGGTATTGTAAAGGAGCCATAGATCGCCACAAAGATTGGCCCCCGTCACATACTTTTTAATATTACCATTAGTTATTGGTGCCTATCTGTTAAATTAAAAATTTAACTTAGCTTTTGGGTAATTAAATCGTGTATTTTCTCTATTTATCTTTTATATAAGTTTAAATAAAGTTGTGAAATATGAAAATGAAAATGCATCACGATTTAATTACCCAAAACATAAATTTACATTTTCATATAATAAAATTGTTTAATTCAACATGAAATAACTTTTAGTGAAAAGATGCCTTTTTCTTTTAATTTCTTGTTTATTACTGAAGAAAACTGGGATCATTTTGGTATTGATAGTATGCTTTTTGTCAACTGGTTTCTGACGATATATCATTAATGAGTAGTTGCCATTTGAAACCTTAAAATGGTTTTGGTAACTTATAGGGATGAGAGTATCAATGTTAGTGGATTTTGGTTATAACCTCTACGCTTATTTTATACGTTGCATGGAATGGCCAAGCATCATGTCCCCATTCTGTGTGGTTAATGATACAATTATTTAGCGTCATGAAAAATCGAAAATTTTGACTGATAGCTTAAGATGAGAGGTCTCGTAACTGCTCTTGTTATGAACATTTTAAAGAAAAGTTTTAAATAAAATTCCGTCAAACCAAATTATCCACATTGTAAAATTTCAAAGATGGTGGAGTTCTGCATATACAGAAAATTCACACCAACTTCGTTATTTTAAATACACCTGATCCAGTATTAGCAAATCTTTGCTTTGCGCGATGATCTGAATACCAATGTGCATAATATTGTTTTAACTAACAACGCGTTTCTGTTATATTCGCCGTGAAGAGGTTATAAGCTAATTGTGCAAATAACTTACCAAACTTACACTCACGATGTATATTGGACAGCACTTCAGGCCTATTGAACTATGATTTGAACTCGCCAGTTCCTCACTTTGAAATCCATTAGGTCTTCCTCTTTGCAGTCCCACCATGTTTTCCTCGGACTGTCCTTCTTACTTCTTCCTTCTGGTTTCAGGTTAAATATTGTTTTAGATAATTCTCCATCTCTCATTCTGGAAATATGTCCGAGCCATCTCAACCTACTTCGTTGTACCATCACTTTTATGATGGGTTTCTGAAATAGTTCCTTCAATTCCGAATTTGTTTTTCTCCAAATTCCCTCTATCTTGACCCCACCGAAGATCCTTCTTAAAATTTTTCTCTCTCACATTTCTAATTTTTTTATATTATCCTTTGTAAGAACCCACGATTCACTGCCAAAAAGCAGTGATGCATTAACAATGTTGTCTAAGCTTACTGCGTCTTTCAAAACACAACTTTCTCGTCCAAAGATGTCAGGATTCAAAGATTTGGGAATCGAAAATATCACCCAAACTGTTGCAGATAGACTTACCAGTACCATAACAGAATTAGAAAGAAATTGAATTCCGCAGCCAATGGTGTAAAAATCAAGCAAGACGTGTTTGAAGGATTTAAAAGCTTACCTAGTAAAGTATTGATTTTAACGGGATAATTTTACAACGAAAGGATAAATTTTTCCGTCTTAATTGAACCATGAAAATCCCGTCTTTCTAAATTTGGTGGTTAGATAATAATAAAAATTTTCTAAGACAGTGTAATTGCAAATTCTTTTCGAAAACCTAGAGTAACTCAAAATGGTACGAGATCGACCAAACGTTTGGTTATCAATTTGACTTGATCAAGTACCATCATTTCTGGGGAAAAAGAAAGAAATTCATTTATTTCTAACAATTAAGCTATTGTTCTCGTTCCTATTCGGTAATACCCTTCTCCACTTGCGATGGTCAATTAAGTTATAGCTTTTATAGTTTCTTCGATGAATATTTTTAAAACCTAGGAACGCATTCTCTTCTGTTTTATCTGTGTGGTACTGATGTTTCTTTTGTACGTATCATGGCAACGTGAAATTTCACTCCCACCCTACGAGGCGAGATCAAACATCCGCAAACACGGAAAATAGTACATACTAACATGGGGCCGTGGAGATTTATCCATAATTCTTTTATTATTGCTTTTTATTTTATTCTTCATCGATACTCTAATTGTTTGATATTTGTAACATGAAATGGATATTCTCCTCTCACCTCGTGAGAAAAACGAATCTGAGAAAAATTAAACACTACATACAAGAAAAGAAAAGGAAACATGATAGAAGGCTGTTTCAGAGAAAATAAACGCTTCATATTTATTAATGTCAATTTTCTGAAGAAATCAGTGATCTTAGCGGCACTTGATATGCAACCATTGGAAATACTGACTGGAAATCCTGTGGTTTTACTGATGGAACACGTTGCAGGTGATAAGTCTGAGTAGCTCCTTATGTATAATTTCGAAGAAACTGGTTTTTGGAACGTTATCTTGTAATACCATTTCTTAGTGCTTATTGTGAGGCTAGCCTCAAACAAAACCCTCTCTTCCGCCTCAACTTTTTGGATAGTACGATGTCTTCTACGACCTGATTATAGAAAAGTTCTGTTTTCCGTCAGACGTTGGTGCAATGTGCCAAATAAACTTTTTGCCTGAATTTCACGGTTTGAAAATTCTTTCTGACATAATCTACAGATATCACGAGGTGAACCTTTATCACACATGAAGTGCAAATTTCCAAAAATGAATAACAAGCTCTTACCAAAATAAACCAACTGTGTAAATTAATAATTGTAACTCCTAGCACGACATGTCCATCTTTCTTTCTTTGGATTCCCTAGGGCTATTTTTCTCTAATACAGTTAATCTCACCACATTTTGCAAGAATACCTTTCTCACGTTAAAAATATAAAAAATCGTAATATCGATGGAATCTAACCGAAAAACGCTCAATAAAGATATCTCTGGTGTGGAGCAACACACGACGTTTCAATCTACAAGGTGGAAATGAAAAGAATTGAAATAATTTCAATAACTTCTTTAAGATATTTATACAACCCAGTTTTCAATAGGTTCATAACGCAAATATTCAACATTGCAAAAACAAAAACAATAATCTATGTCAGATGCACATAACAAAATAAAAATATAAAAGAAACTGTAATAGTTTTCGATAGAACACAGTTCACTAGCGCTGAAGCGGTTGCCCCAAGAATTAGACTTAATTCGTTGATATTACTAACATATGTCTTTCTAACAGTTTGCTCTTGAAACAGTTTTCTGTATTTTGTTACTGAAGTTTTAGCGGGAAATTGACTAAATTCAAAATTATTTTTTTAAAAACTTAACACGTGCCTTTTTGGTGATTAATTTTTTATAATGCTGACAATTATTGAAACTGTATGCATTATGAGAAATTAATAACCTAAAAAAATTAAGTGTTTATTACATTATTAAATATTAAATAAGTTTATTTTACTTAAACCAAGAAATAAAACATTATAATAGTATTTATTAAATGATAAAATAATCACACAAACAGTAAAATCACGTAAAAACGTAGAAAACATCACAGGAAAACACGCGTCGTGTGAAAGTAAACTTATGCCAATCACATAACAAAAAAAAAATGTGATGCCAATATGGGAAAAGTTGATTTCTATTTTGGTAAACCTGCCATCTGGTGGATGCCCCACGCAACATTTTGTTTAAGGTGCACATATGAGATTCTTTTATTTTTTTTTTGTTATGTGGTCAGATGGACATTCAAAACTTCATGCCAGGTAGACATTAATAAACATATAGATGCTAACTTAAATTTGAAGTAATACTTACATTCTACCTTAGGCATTTTTGCCGCTAAATTAAGCGTCGTATCACAAAATTGTATAGAACATATTAGATAGGAACTAAACATTGCTCCGAAAAGGAAAATGCCACGTAGGGCGGGCTGCTCGAGCTTTCCGAGATCTTTCAGCCACAATTATGGATTCCCAGCATACATGCATACATTACGTATATATGCATGGTGGGATTAAGGATGGGTGTGGTCAGGATAGGATCGGAAGGAACGGAGTTAGGGTTCTGAGGGGGTGCGCATATACGCAGTGACATCCGGAATACTAAGCAGGTCGTGTCACCACTACGCTACAGGTTTGGTATTGATCCTAATAAACCCTCACTGCCGAACTTCTCCCAAAATTAAATTAGGTCCAGGAGAAATGAAAACGAACTTAAATATGAAGTACGTGCATGGTGTCATTCTGGAGTTATAGTTGACACTAACATAGTACACACATGCACACACATTTGGACACGCACGCACACTCACACGTCCATGCACACGCACTGCGCGGGCACGCGGATGCGCGTCTATTACATAACCTATATATATATATATATATATATATATATATATATATATATTGGTGGTCCAGAATTATGTAATTGCTAGAGCTGATAGTACGTTAAAAATAAGGGTACCTCATTATATACACTTCGTTCCTTAACTTAATAATAAGGGAGATAACGGGTTCATATTTCAGGAGTGAGTATGTGACATAAGACAATTAAATTTATGTTAACAGTATTCCATCCCTTACGATTAAGGGATAGCTTTGGGTGGTGCGTATGAGTTATTATGTCACGTTTTTTAATTTGCAGTTATTTAAACAAAATTTTTTAAAAATGATTCTCGAAACTATTCTACGTAAAAAAGGTACTCTTGTTACACTTCGATAATTATTACCATTTTGGAGTAATTTAAAGTAAAGTAAAAGTGCATTTTTATGTAATCGTAACCAAGTCCTTTAATAAGTGAAGTAGGCTTCTGTTATAAACGATACTTTAAAATCAAGTATCCTAGGAAATCTAAGTGGCGCCTAATAACAATTGTACTGTTTTAATGACATTTGTAGCATATTCGAAAGTTAAATTTGTTAAACACGTCGTTTTTCTGAAATTTTTCATGTTTATGTCCTGAATATGGTAAACTATTCAAATGTTGAATTGACAGACATACTTTTGGTGTTTCGAGAACGTTCGGAAAATACTGCTGCTACTGCTGTAAGACGTTATAGAGAAAAGTTTACGAATGGAAGTATCCCCAATGCCAAAACCTTTTTGAGTACTAAACGACGATTCAGAGAAACCGGTTGTTTTCGGAAAAGAAACACAAATGCTGGTCGTCGCAGAGGAACAAGAACTGTTCGCGTTGAACAACAAAATCTAAACACGGTAATGATCGATCCCACGATCAGTACAAGTAAGTTAGAGTTAATGAACATTTCCTATCAAAGTGCTTTAAGAGTTCTGTAAAAACAGCAATTGCACCCATATCACTATCGGAAAGTACAGGAATGCTATCTGACGACATGTTACTTAGATGGGATTTTTGTGAAGTAGTGCAAGACAAAATGCAAAATGACCAACATTTCTTTTACAGCATTCCTTTTAAGGACGAAGCCACATTCACAAGGCAAGGTATGTTTAATTCTGGAAATATGCATTTCTGGGCTGAGGAAAATCCCAGGGTCACCATAGAAACTCATTTCTAACATACTTTTAAATTAAATGTGTGGGTAGCAAGAAATCGTTTTATAGGATACCACGTTTTCCTGGAAATTTAAAGGAAACTTGTGTTACCATTTTCTAGATAATACTTTCTATGATATTGTTGTAGAAGATATTCCACAGTGCATACGAAGAGAGACGTTTTTTATGCACGATGGCGCTACACCACTTCCCTAATAAATGGATTGGTCGAGGTGCAGATGCACCAATTAAATCGCCTCCACGGAGTTGTGATCTGAATCCACTGGATTTTACTCTATGGAGTTATTTGAAATCAAAAGTGTATAACACTCCAATTAATACATTAAATGAGTTGAGAGACAAAATCGAGCAAGAATTTATAAACTTACAAAACAATGCAGTGGATTAATATGTTCACTAACAAAAAGAATTAGACTGCGTAGACAACAGAATGGAGAACAATTTCAACATTGTCTATAAAACATTATTCTGGTGACTAATTGAAATTTTAATTATTATTGCATGATTCCTTTAAAAGCTGTAAATTTTCTTTAAGTTTTATTAAAATACGATTATATAAAAATACACTTTTACTTTTACTTTAAATTACTCGAAAATGGTAATAATTATCGAAGTGTAACAAGAGTACCTTTTTTGCAGAATCATTTTTTAAGGAATTTTGTTTAAATAAATGCAAATTTAAAATATTACGTAATAACTACCTTAATCGTAAGGGATGGAATAACGGTTAACATAAATTTAATTATCTTAATGTCACCCCTAAAATATAAATCCGTTATTCAAAAGCATCTGAAAGATATAAAAATAAATGGTGATCATTTCACCTCTTTACAGGGTTGTATCTCCCTTATTATTACGTTAAGGTACAAAACGTATATAAACAGCCACCCTTATTTTTTAACGTATCAGCCCTAGCAATTACGGTATATAATTCTGGACCACTTTATATATATATATATATATATATATATATATATATATATATATATATATATGTGGGATATATATTGTGGGATAACAAAAGACGATTGTGACATATCATACACGCCATCTTATTCGCCTTAAAAAGTGTCCGAATAATCTCACATTGTGACAGCTGTCAAATTAACCATTTCGGATTTACTGGCGAAAAACGAAATCCGCCATTTTCGGTTTTTGCCGATATTTTCAAATCCAATTGACCGATCGTAAATCTGAAACCGGATATCAAATGCTCTAAGCTTCCTCTAAAACTTTCCCCATTTAACCTTTGCCGTAAGTATAACAGAAGCCGAGATCCCTTTATAGAGAAGCGAATTTGGGACACATTGTATATATATATATATATATATATATATATATATATATATATATATATATATATATATATATATATATTATACACATATTTGAACTTATTTGAAATAATTAGTAGCTATAAATTAAATAATATCGTGTTTGAACCTACGCGTGTTGATACCCGGATTGGATTTCGAGCAAAAACACAGATTGATTATTTTATTACTGATATACCTAATAGTGCATCTACAGTTGTTGATTTATGTATTCCATATCACAAAGCGATATATTCTGAACGCAATTTGTGTAATCAGACGCGCAATAGATCCAGTAAACACCAAAGTAACGTTTTCAAAGAATCTCACTCATTTTCAAAAAATAATATGAACAACTTTCTACATAACTACTGTAAATTTTATGATTTGTTTTGTGTCAATCATGATCACATTGATGCCTATTATGATGAGTTTTATGCACACCTTCGGTGGTGTTTAGATTTGACGTGCCCTAAAAAAAGAGTACCTATTATAAATAAAACTGCACTTTCTGTGAACCGTGATCTTACACCTAAGGTAGAAAACCTAAAATTCTCGCAAAATGTGGCCAGACGATCCAACAATGCTCAATCAGCCACTTCATTGAAAATAAAACGAAAAGTACTACAAAAAGAGATTCGATCTGAAAATATTGAATTAATTAAAAGCTCTCAAAATGAAACCAAAACTCTGTGGAAAACGATAAAATGTAAAAGAAAAGTGTGTAAAAATAATAATAATCAAATTGTTTTAAAAATCGATGATAAGATTATTAATAATACTCTATAATACATTTTTAACACATTTTGCTACCATAACACAGTAAAAACTTAATAATCGTTTTGCGTCCCCATCAATAACATGTAGTAAACTTATTAGTATTAGTGATACAATTTTTATATCTGCCATAACAACATACAAAATAATTACACTCATATCACATATGCAGAAGAAGTCTTGCACTGGGATTAATGAGGTTCCCGTTTACTTACTAAAATATTGCAAAGATATAATTGCAAATGATTTAGCTTTTTCATTAAACTGCTTCATTCTAAAGGGTAATTTCCAACTAAACTTAAGACTGGAAACGTTATCCCAGAAAGGGGATGCACAGAATATAGAAAACTTTAGACCAATAACATTACTAAGTTATATATCTAAAATATTCGAAAAGGCGATATGCAATAGGATCTTTCCATTCGTGACAAAATACAATATCTTGGGTTGCAGTCAGTATGGATTTAGACCAGAACTGTACAGGAACAGCAACCATAATTTTCATTGAATCCTTATATGGCGGTATGTTTGTAAATTGCTTATTCTTCGATCTTACTTCTGCTTTTGATACTGTTAACACGGATTTTCTTAAATATAAAATAGAAATAATGAGTTTGAGTGGAAATATTAACAATTGGTTGGTATCACACTTAACTGATAGAGAATTTTTGGTTTCTGTCGGGTCAGTGCGTTCAATTAGTACAAAAACAACTTTAGGGGTAAGTCAAGGAACAGTTCTAGGACCTCTTCTCTTTATATTGTTTTTCAATAGCTTGTCACGACACATACCCTCGGATGTTTTTATGTATGCCGATGATACCACAATTATAGTGAAGGTTCAATCTGAAAAAAGCCTAGAAATAAAAACTGCTTTGGTAATAAACAAGTTTAGAATTTGGTGTAACAAAAACATGTCCATAACCCTGAAAAAACTGTAATACTCAATATATTTAATAATAATGCAAAAAATCTTGATACGCAATAATAAACTTAAAATCTGAATTGGATACTGCACACCTGTTGTCTGCTTACGACTCACTGGTGCACTCTATAATCACTTACAATATAATAGTATGGGTCAAGACGCATATGTAAACCGCATTAGTTTTCTACAAAAAAGAATAATCAGAGTAATTTTTGATCTACCATATAGAGAATCCTGTAGAAATACCTTTATAGAAAACAAGATGACAGTAACGTGTATCTACGTTTGTAAAATATCAACTTACATTCACAAAGATACAATAAATTTAAGTTAAGGAACGACATACACAGATCAGGTAACAAAATTGATATGAAAAAGCACAGACTAAATTCTTATAAAAGATCACCTAACCATGCTGGCTGCTCGATATATAATAAATTACTAGATAAATTAAAATGCCAACCTCTTACGAAATTTAAGAGTTAAAAATTTTTTTTATCTGGAATGGCTTCTATAATACCAACGAATTTTTTTAGTACAAGCAATAATCTATCTGATGGTGACAGCTAGTAAGTACGTCTTAGTTTGTTATAACCACGTATATGTTTATCAACATTTTTTTAGATGTTATATGACTATACCATTATAATATACATACAAATGCATTAATCTGTATATATCTACAAGATGTGGCGCGAAGAGTTTTTATTAAAAGTAATGGCGGATACAGTTATGTTAAAAATCTGAAATTACGAAGCTGTAGGTTTTGGATGACGCTGAGTTCAAATATAATATTGTCCTGAATGTGGTACTTCCGGTTATACCGGAAGTAGACGTCAACTTTGTTATTTTAAATGGAACCTAATATTTTTTATTTTACTTTCGAATTCCACATGAAATTCTAGATAAAATTTGTGCACAATGTCCCATACCAAAAATGAAGTATTTTCGAGATATTTCGATTTCTTTAAAAATTTTGAAAAAATCCTAGTCCACATTGAATAATGATATCTCCATTAATAACGAAGCTAGTGACGTGAAATTGTAACCAATAAACAACAAGCGCTTGCCCGTTAACTCCATATATCCATCTCATTGATATTTCACACAGGGTGTTTTAAACTGAGCCGCCAACATGCACAATTTAAATCATTTATAAGTTGCTTACCTTAAATAGAACACCCTGTATTTTATTACATTTTCCGCTGTGTTTTTTTAAGCCAATTCGTTTGGTATCAGTATTCTCTATACCTAAATCCAACCACTTTTGAGATATTTCATTATCTTAGTTAAAACATAACGTTTTTAATGATATCCACAATTAATAATCCTTTCAGGCTATTGGTTACTTTTCAGAATTAATAACTCATGAAAAAATAACAAAATATCACCTTAAATAATGGAAATCATAGCCTACCCTTTACTAATGTTGAAATAATTAAGCGTTGTTATGTTTTAACTAAGATAATGAAATATCCCAAAAGTGGTTGGATTTATATAAAACTGATACCAAACAATTAATAAATAATGTCAAAATAATATTAAGCGTTTCTTTAATAATTAAAGTAATGTATTACTATTAAATGAACTATTAATGTATTCAAAATCGAAATATCTCAAAAATCATTTCATTCAATTATCTATATTTCATGTGAATGAAATATAAATATTATGTCTTAAAATAACAGTAGTTACTATTGTAAATGTTAACTCAACGTCATAAATGATTATTATTGTATACAGAAACTCTCGTATGAACATATCATATCGGGTCTGACTTATAATAAGCTAGAAAGAAACCTAATAAGTATTATATGAGCGGGAGAGGAACATAACTTTACCGTGTTTCCCACCTGTACATATTTGCATGTAGGCATAAAATATGAACTACTTACGTCTCCTTCAATCTAGCTTCAACATTTCTAACGAAACCAAAGCACTTAAGATGATGAAGTCGCGTGTTCTTTGAAACTATTAAGTAAATACTTTACATTTAAACATTAAATGATAATACCCAAACATCGAAATTCATTGTAATTGCGAATTTATGACATGGTTCGATTACTACTCGTAAGAACAACCAAAAAGAAATTTACAAGAGCTACAAACAAGAGCATTAACATTTACATTGATAGTATAACTTAAGTTTAAAGTTTAACTTTAGCATTATACTTATTGAAAAACCAACTATGTTTAAAAATGAACGGGATACACTTGTTTCAAAACTCTATCTTATAAGATTTTCGAGAAGACCTCCACCTTGCGCAAGGCAGTAACCCAATCTGTGATAAAATTCAGTTCGTGTGTTTTCTAACATTTTTTGGGTGATGCTGTTTAAAGAGTCTGTAATTTTGATACAAAGTTCGTCCAAATTGTTAGCACGTTCATGCCTGTGCCCATAAATTTGCTGCGATGCGTATCCCCAAACAAAACAACCGTTCGACTCGATATCAGGTGAGCAAGGAGGATATTTAATAGTACCTTTTCCACTAATAATATGGTTGGGGAACGTAGTTTCCAAAAACTGTTAACTGTTATTGCAGTATGAGCAGGATAGCCATCTTCTGGATACCAAATGTCATCAAAATTTATATTGAGGCGTTGAACAGCTGGAACTACCTGGTTTCTCAACAGTTCTAAATATTTGCCCGCATTCAAGTTCCCGTTGATAACAAATGGACCAATTGTGGAATTGCCTAAAATTCCTGCACACATTAACTTTTTGGGGGTATTGTGTCCGGTAAGGAATAATAATGTGTTTGTTTTCCCGAGAGACGGATTGTGATGGCCATGTAAGTTAAAAGAACACTCGTCGGTAAACAAAATATTTTCAATAAATCTTTCGTTTTCATTAGCCCGATTCATCATATCTTCACAACATTCCACACGCTTGTGTAGTTTGCAACTGATAGCAACGGTATTTATTCTTTTTCAAGATATTGTAGACTGTTCGTGGTTCAATATTAACCTCTTCAGCAATTTTTGTACTATTGCACGGAAAATTAGTTTCTGCTAAATTACACACTGCAATTTCTTAGAGTTCGCGCAGTTCGTTTAAGTTACGACCAGGATGCTGACCATCATTACCATCAATGCTACTGCATTTTCTACAATTACTTAAATATCCACATCTTTCAAATTTACAAACAGTACGCATAATCGTACTTTCTGATGGAATTGGCCTGTTTTCAAAGGAAAAAGCAAACCTGCCCATTATTTCTTGTGCAGCGCTTTCTGAATAATACCACTTAATAATCTGTATTTTTCTTCAGTTGAATACATGCGTATTGTGTCGGGCTTTCAAAAACACTGATTTTCAATTCTCGTTGACAGTAGCAATTAAATGTGTGATTGATACTAAGGTACTCAAAAGACGGATGTATGGCATCAGCGATTTTAGTTTGTTGTGCATTCTATCTCACTTAGCACGTGAACTGATTGTACTGTCTTTGTTTTACTTATTATAAGTCAGACCCGCCATAATATTTTTCCATACCTGTATAGATTAAATAATCATACTATTATTTCTAAATAAATACTAAGAGTTACAAAGCATTTTAGTTTCAATTGGCAGTTCTGCACCACGTTTCGAAACAGTTTCTATGTAACACCTGTGTATTCAATTTATAATTACCGAGCAAGATATTTCTACAATTATATTTGCATTTACTGCCGCTGGTTCTAAAATCATTGTGTGACAATATTCCCGTTCGTGTCGCATATTCCTCCATCTACATGCGTCCCTTTTCTGTGTTCTTGTTTTTATTTCATACGACATTTGCAAATATTTCACAAGCTCTTTGTACAAAATGCCGCATTATGTTTTCTTTATCAGCACTATCTTTCACCTACTGCCCAAGGAGAAACAACTGGCGACGAGTAATCAAAATATCTGGTATGATAACCACACATAGTCAATAAACCACCTAGGTATTAAATAACTTTATCAAGATTTCACTTTTTATGTCAGTGCGTACCTAGCTAGTGCCCGTCAAAACATGTTTATACCATAAATATTCGTGTCAGAGAAAAATCGTGATTTTTCTCAATTATCAATTTTACAGTTCTAATCTTTAATTGAAACATTATTTTGAAATAACTAATTTCAGATGAGTATAAATAAAACAAATACTGTTTTTAAAGTTACGCTATATTGGTTAAAATGGCAGTTGTTTCGACAACACTGTGTCATCATGAGATTGAATTTTTAAACGAAAACATTTTAAGCAATCTAGTGAAACTTTAAGAAACAACGTTTCACTCATGTGGTATCAAGTTTCATAATGTAAAAGCCAATTCAATTATTTTCAGTCCCAATTTGATTCATTTAGTTTATAATATGATTTGTTTTATAAATTTTATTTAAAATATTTTCTCGAAAAATGTACATTAACACACCTCTTTTATTGTAGCAAACTAGGCGTAAGCATTTGTAGATTTTTCTCAAAAGCTTATCAGGTCATATAAGGTCTAATGCGATCCAGAATATACAGTTTCATTAAAATCCATTTCACATTATTACTGGAATTTTCTTCACATGGACACGCACACGCACACACGCATGAACACGCACATGCAAACGCTCACACGAAATGTAAAGAAAAGTAAAAAAATCGAGAGCGAACATTTTTCAAACCCGATCACAATACCTTCCTTTGATATTATTTAACAGGTAAATGAATTAATTAATTAAAGGGATGATGATAAACAAGTGTAGATGATAACGGTCTTAGCTTTGTAACTATTAAGAATGTAGCACGTAAAATTTTATTTGCTATTTCTCCATTCTTCTGTTTTTGGAGCTACAAAAATTTTTACTACGTAATCTAACTAAACGCTTGTAGTTGTTCGACAGTAGATACCATATATGATATCCACTTTTCGGTATGTGTTATTTTCTGGAAAATTTTTAGGAGTAGGAGCAGTCTAAGGTAAAACAAAATTTCATTATTTATTTAGAAAAAGTGCGAATCTGAAAAGTATTTCTTCTGTAGTCGAGAACTACACCTAAAACTAAAAAATCTATTCCCTAAACATGAAGAGAATTGTTGTTGTTTGAAAAATAAAAAACTAAATGGATAGGTAAAACAAGAAAGAAGAAATAAATTAATTTTGAAAGCTCACAGTGCGTATAAATAAATATAAGTAATAGTAATAAAATGAAGTAATTAAAGCTTTAAAAGGTTCTTTCACGTCATCGTCAATTCTTGATGCACAATAATTTACTAGTAACTGTTTTTTTGTTTTAAACTATCTGGCACACATATTATCCCATCACGGCATCTATCCAATTCACAAATTTTTGTATATTTGTATAAACACCGGGAAGATGTTCTCTACCACATCCTATACCCCACGAAACTAAACCAATTAGTGTTTTTCTTCCTTCAATTGTTGTCGTTAAAGGACCTCCTGAATCTCCTTGGCACGAATCTCTACCACCCTAAAAATTAATGGAATTTAAGCAATGAAATTAAAAAATATAATTAGCTTACTTCTTTATATCCGGCGCAGAGGAAAACATCGTGGATGGTTTCGCGTCTCCCAGCAGCTCTGAACCATCGTTGACATCTATCGTTTGAGATTACTTCTACGTCTACTTCTTGTAATATTGATGGTACGGTAGCTTGCCCGTGCCGTGTTCGGCCCCAACCCGCTACCGTTGCTTTTTTGCCTAGCAGTTTCACCTTAAAAGTCAATTTATTGTATTAGTTTTGTAAAAAGCATTGTATCACACTAAACTTTCAGGTTTGTTCATTTCGAGCTTGAAGTTCATTGAAAATTCAGATTAAGGAATTTTATATACCTATACAATTAGAATTCGATTTTTGCAGAACAAAGGTTAATAACTATGACTAATTTTTCCATAACTATGACATGCAAAATCAGTCGACTTATTTTTAGACATTAGATCATAAGCGCACAAGTCCTTAAAGGAGTTCAGTTATACACCAACCATCAACCGACTAGATTACGTCCCATCCCAATTTATGAAAACGTTTTACCCAGTACTTTTCACTGGAAATTTTTCGGGGGAAAAGACGAAAGTGTAGAACCAGGTGATTTAAAATGGTGTATCATCAAAAAATCATTAGATGAATTTCGAATTTAAAATAATATTGAATGAAGTATTTAGATTGATACGTCAAAATAGACGGTTATAAAATTTAACTAAGTTAGTTTATTTCAAATAATTGAATGGCAGCAGTACTAGAATGCAGAAGTTTATTATACATGGCTATAAAGGAACACTTTAGCGTCATGTGAAAGATGTTAATTCACGAGTAGCGTAAGCCTCGAGTAAATTACTCTACACGAGATGTCAATTTCCTTTTATCATCATGCATAATATTCCATTTTGTTTTGTGCTAGTACATACATAATTAAGTATATAGAATGGTAAATTTTTTTTGTAAACGTGAAAAGCTAACGGTAGTGTCCATGGCAATTTGGATTACGTATAGAATATACTGCGGTTAAATTTCGGTATAAAATATTTTGCATTTGTAACTGTGTTTGATTTTTCAGGTAATGTATGGAAACACTACAGGGTTTCATCGTGCATAACTTCGATAAGTAATGAAATACAGGTTTTATTTTAAAAAATGTATATTTTTAATGCAGATTGCTGAAAAATGTTAGATTATTATGCTTCTAGTGCAACTAATGTTAGTTCTTGAAACGTGCCACCACAAAGTGTTTTGTCTTCTAAATTTGACATTTTCAAAATTAGGTGTACAATTTTGGGTGTGAAATATAAGAAATACGCTGATTTGATATCAATTATTCGCCACGTAGCATACACACGCTCGCCCAGGAGTCAACGAAGTAATATTTGCTACTGATAGCCTTCTCGATTGATGTGTCTTTTCATTCCATACTATATTGCCATGTTTTGAAGTTACGTGTTTATCCGTATCAGCTTCATTTGAAATCGTAGCTTCCACTTCATCATCTGATTCGCTATCTCGGTTTCGAAAAAATGGTCTTCGTCTTCAGATGCATTAAAATCACTGTCAGAAACACGCAAAAGTTTCTCAAGTTCACTATCCGTAAGCATTCAAACAAGTCTCAACAGGAATAAATCATTTTACCGGTACGCACATAACGCATGCAATATGCGCAATGTTCCACAATAATATGGTAATACTATGTGAGTTATTTATATTTATGGAAGTGAAACAAGTCATGCAGTGGCAACGGAATATTTAAATAAATTAACGAATTGTGCACATTAGAAGCACGCGATTGCGTCATACTGACCCGAACACAATAGGAGGGTTAAACATAAAATTCATTTAATCGATAACACAAAGATACCGACTCTTAAATCCTAAAATACAAAGTTTAGTGAATAGGGGTTAACAGAAAACGTAGTGGAACTATCCGCCAGTTCACATTGCTCCCCCTTGTTGATTTAGTAAAGAAGAGGAACAGGAAACCGAGGTTTTGTACAAACTTCCACCGTATTAATCAAATATATGTTGAGGATGTTTATCCCCTTAATAATATCCTAGGTAAGTTACATCTAGCCAATTACATATCCAGTATTGATTTAAAGGAAACGTATTGGCAAATATCGATAACCGAACCAATAATAGTAACTAGTTCTTTTACAGTGTCTACAAGGGGACTTTTTCTTTTCAGAATTACACCTCTCGGTGTACACTTTATTCCTAAAACTTTTCCCCAATTGCTAGATCGAACAATGGGACTAGTTTTTGTATACCTACACAATACTGTCGTCTTAAGAGAAGTTTTTTCCAAATATTTAAATAGTTTGAGAGAAGTTTTCCCCCGTTGACGTTAATCAAATTTAAAAGTTAATGCCACCAAATTCCAATTCTGTCACAAGTTTTTAAAATATGTGGAACACCAGGTACCTGCAATAGGTTTCGTAAGTTCATGGAGTTTTTCCAGAATAGGAGCACCGTTGTGATTTAGTTTTGTATAAGTATACAATTTTACTTTATTGACCCTTATCCGGGCTTGGTTTTTTCTAAAATAATTTTTAGATTATCACAAATATCGAAAAAAAAAATTCAGTTTTGAAAATATTTGCAATTTTACAAAAAAGTTAATTTATGCGATTCACTACTAATTAATAATCCACTTCGATTATTACTATTATGTTTTTATACTTTCTAGAAGGTTTGAATCGTGTTACCTACTGTAATGATTGTCTCCAATTGTTCATAGCTAACAATCATAATTATATAATAATAGATGATAATTAAATACGAATGAAAATATTCAAAATAAATATGTTAGTTCTAATTACATCTAAGTGTACGATGCCGATTGATGTATAAAATGGCAAATCTTTATGACCTGGCTAATTGCATAGCAGTAGCTTTTGTCATTGTGCGCTGAGATCTAGTGAGTGCAAATACTTTATATTATCTGATACATTGCTGATACGAAGAAAAAGTTTGCTGATGGAGAATTGACCTAGAGTATGCAAAATGGGTTACAAGACAACGACGATATTCCAACTCCGATGAGGATATCGACCCCGAATTGGATGATCATCAATCAGTAGCAAGTGAAGATGATGATGGCCTGTCTACAGATCAAGACACTGATCCAAAAATTCAAGGAGGCGGAACAGATTTTTGCTTCAAGGCGAAAGATGGTATAGACTGGAAAACCAATCCTTATCTAAAGGGGCTCTTCGTTCGCATAACATTGTAAAATAACAGCTGCACAAAGTGGTTTTGAGACCCGGCAAAATCATTAAGCAACCTGACGCTGCATTTTTTCTACGCAAACAACAAAAATATAGAACCTTCAGCAACCTGTACACCCACAGGAGTCATAACCCTTAGAAAATGGAGCTTCAGAGATACTATAGAGTAGTGTGCATTTTTTTATTATGACATTTCTTGGAATTCCCTGTGTTTAACCCTCCAATTCTTCGGGCGATCATGAGTCTGAAGCGGTTCAAGAGTTTACTCAGATTTATAAGATTCGGTGACCATGATAATCGATTTGAGAAACGTAAATCTGGCAAATTGGTGCCCATATGCGAAATATGTGGTGGTATTAATGCAAATTTTAGAAAGTATTATATACAGGGTCCGCCTTTGGGAGCTGATCCTATGAGTATCTACTAAACCAAACTTACTATAATTTTGAAAATTTGGTGATAGGGTAGTGATGTTAGGGCTAACTCATCTAAAATATTTTCAGGTTCGTACCACTTCCGGTTATACCGGAAGTTGGTACTTAGTCGCTTATTTTAAATGGAATACCCCGTATATTAATACATTTTTGGATTCTATGTCGAATTTTAAGGTAATATTGTTAAATAAACTAGATACGAAATTTCAGTCGTTTTAAAAAAAAACATTTTTCTAAAAAAATTGACAGATGCGGTCTTAGTAATAACCCGTTAATTGTTCTGTTCCTGTCAAAAAATTTGAATAAAACTTTGAGGTGTTGTAGACTATCAAAAAATGCAAGTTACACAAAAAAATCAAATAGAAACCCCTATTTTTTATTATTCAGATCGATTTAACGTCAAAAATTAAAGTAAGTTTGTTTAAAACTTTATTTGCCTAAACGTAACAGTTTCATACTTATTATCAAAAAAGTCCCAATTTTAAAATTTGTGGTAAAAATGAGCTACATATTTAAATCAAGTATTCCTTGTTCGTGGTCACCATGGAAACCAAATAATTGAGAATTGAAATAAAGAAAAATATTTGAAAAAGTTACTGCAAAAAATTATAAAAATTGATAATTTTGTGATCCAAAAGTCATTTTTGCCAAATAGAAATTTTCTAAGTCATTTTTTTGAAAACATAAGTGTAAAAATTTAATACTTTATGAGTAAATCGAAAAAAACTACTTTTACTGCGGAGGTAATACATACTTATCAGCGCATTATTACACGATAAAGATGCTTATTTATTTTGTTTTTCTTTTGTAGTCAATAATTTAATAAATTTGTTGACAGTTTGTGTTTTTCTTGATGAAATGGCTCGACTTGAATATTCTAATACAGATTATTTGAATTTAATTTTACACCAACACTATCAGAAGAATTCTTAAGAAACATAAGTTTAGACCAAACTGTTTACAATTAGTTCAACATTTGAAAGCAACGGATTTCTTGAAACGTATCGAATTTTGTGAAACAATTTTGCTCAAAATACAAGAAATTCCTAATTTTTTGACTAATACATGGACGGACGAATTTAAATTTACGAATATTTAATGGCCGAAACTCGCGTTACTGGAATAACGAAAATAGCAATCCAATTCGCGAATGCCATTTTCAGGAAATTTGGAATTTTAACGTATTTTGTGCTATTCGGAATAACGAAATCTTTGACGTGTATTTTTACAACGAAAATTTGAGAGGTTTAAAATAGTTTAATGTTGCGATTTATGATTAAAAATTTAATTTATAGGAGAAAATTATCTTGAGATATTAAACACTCGAATTCAACCCCGATTAAATCTAGAAAGGGAAAATTTATGGTACCAACAAGACTGTGCGCCCCCTCACAACACCAACGCTGTTTCCATGAAACTTTATGAAATTTTTGAAGATCGTTGGTTTGGCAATAATGGTCGCTTTCCATGGCCACCTAGGTCACCTGATCTTAGGCCAATGGATTTTTATCTTTGGGGTCAAATTAAAAATATTGTTTATGCTACACCACTAACGACTAAAGAAGATTGCATAGCAAGAGTGCAAAATGCCTTCAATTCTCTTTCTCCACAAGAAATTCAAAGGGCCACAAATAAAGTCATTATAAGACGGGTTCAACAATGTCTTGCGTCTAACGGGCAACATTTTGAACATTTATTGTAAATTAATTTACATTTGATCACGAGCAAGAAATACTAAATAAGCGACTTTATCTGTAAGAATGCACTGATAAGTATGTAGTTACTACCTCCGCAGTAAAAAGTAGTTTTTTTCGATTTACTCAAAATTTCTATTTGGTAAAAATGACTTTTGAATCACAAAATTATCAATTTTTATAATTTTTTGCAGTAACTTATTCAAATATTTTTCTTTATTTCAATTCTGAATTATTTGATTTCCTTGGTGACCACGAACAAAGAATACTAGATTTAAGTATGTAGCTCATTTTTATCACAAATTTTAAAATTGGGACTTTTTTGATAATAAGTATGAAACTGTTACGTTTAGGCAAATAGAGTTTTACACAAACTTAACTTAATTTTTGACGTTAAATCGATCTGAGTAATAAAAAATAGGGGTTTCCATTTGATTTTTTTGAGTAACTTGCATTTTTTGATAGTCAAGTTTAGACATTCATAATTTTATTATTATGAAAAATACAAATGCCATTTTTTGCAGACTGTTGCACTAAACCTTTGTCTACAATACCTCAAAGTTTTATTCAAATTGTTTAACAAGAACAGAACAATTAACGAGTTATTATTTAAGAATAAGCGACTAAGTACTGACTTCCGGTATAACCGGAAGTGGTACGAACGTGAAAATATTTTAGATGAGTTAGCCCTAACATCATTACCCTGTCACCAAATTTTCAAAATTATAGTAAGTTTAGTTTAGCAGATACTCATAAGATCAGCTCCCAAAGGCGGACCCTGTACAAGGAGCTAATTTCACGATAGGTGAACAGCTGTTGCCGCATCAACGAAAGTGTCCTTTTAGGCAGTATAAGCCTTACAAACCTGATAAATACAGGATGCAGATATGATGAGCATGTGATTCGGAAACACAATTTCCGCTGGGCGGTATTCCTTGCACTGGAATGAAAGAGAATTCCGTTGCAAAAGGACTCGCCAGTCAAGTGGTTCGACAATTAGCGCAAACCGTATTATAATACCAATCGAAATCTGACATGTGACAACTACTTTACTAGTCTAGAATTGGCTCTCAAGTTGTTAAGCAATTCGTTAACACTAGTAGGAATAGTAAAAAAACAGAACGTTTGTGTCTCCTAAATTTTTACCCAAAAGGATTCGCGAGGAAAAAACGCCACTATTTGGTTGCACTAAAAAGACAAGTAAGGTTTCATATGTTCTAAAAAGAAATAAGGGTGTGTTATTTTTATCAACAGTGCACCACAACGTGAAATGTAGTGCGAGAAATAATAAGAAACCTGAAATAAGCAAGTGCGAAGCTGACAAGATGGATGAAATGGTGTACAAAATAAAAACAAATCGTTGGTTATTTGCGCATTTTATGAATTTGTTGGATATTGCTGGGATTGCGACGTATGTGATTTGAATAAATTTGTACTTATCGTGGAACTAAGGAAAACATGAAAGGAGAAGAATATTCCTAACGTCCATGGCTTGGTCTTGCCCATCATCAGGGAAAGAAGTTCGGCAGGTTTAAGAAAGGTGACGAAGCGCTGCATAGATAAGTTGGCATTAGTTGAACCACCGGTTAAACGCCGCTGCCATAAAATATACGCTATATTATGTACCCGAAAAGTACAGACAGAAAGTAGAAACAAACCTACATTGCATGAACACTCTAAAATAATCTGTACCATTTGTAAACAATAAGACATACAAATAAATCTGTTAATATCTCCAAAAAGTATTTGTACATATGTTATTTGGAAAATAGATTTTCTTCATATATTGATCTCATTGTAAAGAACCAAATCAACTCAATACCCGGTCAAGTAATCAAAAAATATGGGAATAATGCTTTCATACCGAGGTTGCCTGTAACTCACCAGAAGGTGTTACTGGATGCTATGACCTACCGCCCTGAAAATCCGTAACAACCCTGGCAAGTGAAAACCAATATATTCACCCGTCACTTAGAGCTATTGAGAACTACCATCCGAAACAAATATAAATATATAATTAATAACTTATTTTTCGTCAATAATAGTATATTATATATAGAGGGGCCCAAGTGCAGCATTTCATCCCGCGAGTGTAGTTTGTTGCCTCGAGGGCGAAGCCCCAGAGCAACAACCACTCAAGGGATTTAGGCACTTTGGTCCCGAAGTATATACGCTATTTTTTGCACTTCCAAAGAATTTATTTTTTATATACAATAATTCCAAATTTGTTCTTGTCAATGTGACAAAATTGTATAAAATTATCTAGAAATCTTGCTATTTGAAAAAAAAAACAGTCGGTTAGAATGGGAATTAGTAAACAGCGGTAGCCATATTTGAAAAAAATTTTGCAAAAGGGTAATAAATATGTACGGACGAATTTGATCTAGAAAGAGCCGCTGAAGAGGCTTTAGAAGACTTACTGCCTTCCAAATCTCATAAAATTTACGATGAAGGGTATGATATATTTTTAAAGTGGTGCTGTGAAAAGAAAATTACAAATTTTAACGAAGATGCTTTGCTGGTATTTTTTAATGAAAAGGTAAACAAATTTGCTGCTTCTACATTGTGCGCCCAGTATTCAATGTTAAAAACTATGCTTAACGTTAAACATAATGTACATTCCACAAATTGACGACGCTTCTGAAAAGGAAAAATTTTGGTTACAAAACCAAGAAGTCAAAGGTACTAACTATAGAACAGATTGATTCGTTTCTAAACGAAGCTTCAGATGACTTATTTTTAATGACAAAAGTAAATATGTCCAAAGATCATTGTACCTACTATTAAAAATGATTTTTTTGTAGGTACCACTCATATTTGGTGTGGCAGGAGCTTGTAGAGGACTTGAATTAGTCGAATTGTCAATTAATGATGTGACTGATTTGGGCAACAGACTTCTTATTAACATTAGAGCTACCAAAAGTGGAACAGAGAGGAACTTCGTTGTAAAAGATTCAGATAAAACTATCATTAGTTATACAAAAATCTGCCAGAAATATATGTCATTGAGAAAAGCCGAAACTCCCCATTCAAGATTTTTTGTTCGTTATGTTAACAAGCAGGGTACAGGTTGTCCCATTTTCGTATGTTTTACGCGGTATCTCGCTTATTTTTTAGGTTAGAACCTTGCGGTTTTCGCGACACCGTGCTACTTTTTAATGAAACCAAAGATACACTAATCAAATTTGCCATAGCCATCTTAGTTTTTGTGCTACAGCGTGATTTTGGAAAAATTGCATTTTCAGTCATCCCCTGTAACTCTGTTATTGTCAGACATATTAAAAAAGTAAAAACTGTTATTTGTAGATTTTTTTACGTAGAATCCAGTGGCGTACTCAGATTTTCTTTAGAGGTCGCAGTTTTTGAGAAATTGACATAACCTACTTTTTTTTAATGGGCACACAAACTAAGATGGCTATCGCAAATTTGATTAGTGCATCTTTGGTTTCATTAAAAAATAGCACGGTGCCGTGAAAACCGCAAGGTTCTAACCTAAAAAATAAGCGAGATACCGCGTAAAACATACGAAAATGGGACAACCTGTACAGTGCAACAACAAGTTGCAACATTCTTAAACCTACCAGATGCGTTGTCATATACAGGACACTGTTGGCGGCGAACCTCTGCATCTCAACTAGCTGATTCAGGTGCGACTGTTGACGTTTTAAAAAGACATGGGGATGGAAGTCAACAACTGTTGCAGAAGGGTATATGGAAAACTTCCTGAATAATAAGAACGTTATCGCCGAAAAAATTCTTGGAGGTGGAGGTGATCAAAAAACACCAGCTACCTCACTCCCATGACCCTCGTACCAATCTGAACGGCCCACAGGCACTGATTCATTCGGAAATGCGTTCAACCTTACATCCAGCAGTATCGTTTCGGAAATCAATCGTCCGACATATATTAATTGTAGTAATATTAATGTTTCGTAAAAAAATTAATAAAAAATGTTTGAAGTTTGACATCTGTCAATGAACTCTGTAGGCGGTTCAGTCCATATTTAATCCCTAGGGAATAAATGACCCACTTTAGTCCCTGTAGACACGGACTAAAGTATCTATTTTAGTCTCGGAAGTGCAAAAATAATGTTTTTTCAAACGCGCATTTTGATTTGACTGACGATTCGGAATGATCCACCCTAACCGATACAATTAGCTTTGAGCTTGTCACAATTTTACTTTTCCTGAACGCCAAATTTTGTGCACGCATTGTAGTTCTCCTAGCTAAAGCCTAGCCTTGACTAACTTACTCATTTAATTGGTTTCTGATACAATAGTTCTTCCTTACAAACGCTTCTTGTTTTCATTTCATTACACTGAAGAGCATTCATGTATTTGAAGTAAATGTCAAACATAGTAATTTAGATTTTGTAGCACCCTTACACATCCCATATTACTTCAAAACTTTATCTATCGTGTAGATATCTTTCATTATAAAAAAGCGGAACGCTTACTTTTCTTTATGTGTCTACAACGCTTACAGTGATGATAAATATTGCATTAAATTTGGAAAACTTGGAAGTTTTATTTTTACATTTCATCGCGCAACGTTAATACAATTTTGTAATTTATTGCTTAATACAAAGAATATATAACAATTTATTGTGTTTTAAAAGTTCCAACTTAAAATTTATACTTACGTTTGGCGAGGGTAGGCAAACAGGAATAATATGCTGCTTAAATCTAACATTTCTGTCGAGTTTCACCAGAGCAACATCATTTCTAAAGTCTGAGGGTGAATAAGAGGGATGAACTTCCTTTCTTTCTACCGTATACTCTTCATGAGCATATCTCTCGTCCTGGTCTCTTACATCCCATTCGCCTAATCTAACTTTTAAATTTCCGTTCGCCGTACTGTAAATAAAAAACGAGAATTTTAAAATAAATTTTTTTGTTATGTAAATAACTTACGTTGCAACACAATGTGCCGCTGTAACAATCCACCTTTCATTAAGTAAAGCACCACCACACGCTAATTTCTTTGATAAGAATCCTGTCTTAATTAATGCCACTTGCCAAGGATGTGACGCAAATACTGTTGAATGTCCTCCCACAATTCGATTACTTCTTGTCACTAATTCACCACAACCTGTAAATATTTCATTTTTATTTAATGGAAGGTGGAAATCATTAAAAAAAAGTGTAAAACAAGAAAGTGCAATTTTTTGAATTACAGGATGCATGTAAAGATTCATTAATTAATGTCAATCCAGATTCGGATTTACATTTAGAAATGTTTAGAACAATAAAGTAAATGTTTGTTTTTGCAAACAGCATTAACCTTAATCAATTTCATTCAGAATTGTGGCGGTTATATTTTTTATTCACCAAGTTATTTAAATTTTATGTAAAAATTTTGAAAACTTTCATAATGAAATTTACATTCCCTCGATCTGAATATATTATGTATGTAAATGAAATGTTTAAATATATTTTTTTCTTGGTATAAAAACTATTGTAATCGTTTGTAAGTTAAAAATGAAAGTAATTTCAAATACGTCTTAAATTAGCCGTTTCTAATTAATGAATTTGTTTATAATATTACGTGATGGTTTAAAAAATTATTGTTACGGTTCTTGTTAACGTAACCCATTTTACTGATTATTAAATAGAGTAACACTGAGTTCAAACGCTTGTAACCTTATTAAAACCTTCACTATCAACTAAGTAATATTGATGTATATAACGACACAAAAATTTTAGTATATTAATTACATCGACATAATTTTTACAGGATCTTAAAAGTGTGTTCTTCTTGTAAATCTAGACGACTTTAGAACGACAAGCTTGACAGCTTACAACTTACAACAAAAATAAAAACATTAAATATTTATAATATAATTTAACTTATGCTAAAATTTGACAAATGTCTTCAATCAAATACGCTTAGCATACACATTTTGGTTTGCAAATTCAGAATCTGTTTTGATTTTAAAATTAGAAAGCGTAATCAATTTGTGGCAATTTGGTATTGCAATAATGTGTTTTGGAAATACTAAGTTATTATTGTCTAATAACTGTCAAATTTTTAATAATTATTTCTTTTATTAATTAATTAACTCGCTCAAGGTTTAATTTCTTTTGGGGGTGGTTGTGGCAGTGTTAGTTACTCTGTTATATGAAAGATATGCATATTTGATATTGATGTATTTAAAACTACGATTCGTTTTAAGTAAAGTAAATTTTACAAATATCTAGTCAACAAAAGTAACGTTTACAACTTAATCTACTATTTTAAAATAATTTCTCTGTATGTGATTGAACTTTATAGTACTTATTCTTGGTCGATAGATGTTTAACTGATAGTCCATTATCCTGTAAACGTTTAGTCCTCTAGAGTCTATTGATGTAAATCAGCTTGAACCTGATATCGTAAAGTAGAGATTACTTTGAAATTAAAAATTTAGTAAGTTATCGTCAATTCATCAACCTAAGTGGTGAAATAAAGGTAATCCAGCTTTACAGGAGAGTATTGGAAATAAAGATACTAATTAGGACTGAGAGATCATAAGTTTATTGTATAGATTTAATGTTCGTTTGAAGTGTTATACCATTGATTAATATCAACTAATTAATCAATGGTTATACTTTACGATTCAGAGCCAAGTTGCAGTTAATTCATCATTAGGGGTAAATTTATAGTAAGGCTGCAGTATTATCCCTATTATAAACTGTGCTCTTATTGCGGTATTTAATTATTTCTTGTCATATTCTAGAAACTACTATATGTATGTATACATTCACAAAATAACATGTTCAAAGAGGTACCGCAATTAAAGCATGTTAGATCAGTAAAACCAATAATGGAAGACAGAGCCATTTTCAAACATAATAAAGAACTACCCACTTATGAGTTATCTAGAGAAAATTTTAGTAGTAATTCTTCAACCAGTAGTAAATCTTTATAATCTTGAGTCTTAAACGGCTTCCTTAACAAGGTGCAGCACACCTGTAAAGATCTGGAAAATGTTACTATATCTTCAGACACTTAAAAGCGCAAATCACCTGTTTATCTGATTATTTCAAACATTATCTTTTTTACAGCATACAGAGTCGACCGCTAATGATGATAACTTAGCTATTGAAACGCGTTCAGTGTTTTTTTAACCTTTATATGATACGTGTGTGTATTTTAATGGTAATCTAGCTGACCGACGGTGAGGCCCGTTTCTTCCATTCAATCCAAATATCGAGAGAAATTCTTAATGAAATCGGTTTGTTCGTGTCTCAATGATTCTGGAAAAGATGTGCCCCTAGTCAACTCTTCTTCGTACGCTATGAAACCAATTCATTTTCGGTACAAGCTCTTGGAATCGATCATCAGTAGGCTGGATCTCAATAAGGCGACTGGCGCAGACGGTATCCCAGCTATTGTCTTAAAGAAATGTTCCCCCGAACTAGTACCAGTCCTATCTAAGCTCTATACGATCTCTATATCTTTTGGGGAATTCCTTCATCATGGAAGTTAGCAAATGTTCAACCTATTCCCAAAAAGGTGATAAGACCGATCCCTCAAATTACAGACCAATTGCCATCACTTCCATTTTGTCTAAAATCATGGAAAAGCCATCAATCAGCAACTGCTCATGTTCCTTGAAACTAACAAACTCCTTAGTGACCACCAATATGGGTTTAGGCAAAGTCGTTCAACAGGCGATCTTCTCTCATATGTGACCCAAGTTTGGAACAATACAGTAGAGCAGTCCGGTGAAACAGTTGTAGTCGCTTTAGATATCTCAAAGGCATTTGACCAAGTTTGGCATAAGTGTTTACTTGCCAAACTCACCTCGTTTGGGTTAAATGATACGCTCATCAACTGGGTTTCTAGTTTCCTTGATAAAAGACGAATACGTGTCGTAGTTGATGGCTTTTTTTCAAAAGAAGTTGGCATTAACGCGGGCGTACCACAAGGATCCGTTATAGCGCCTACACTTTTTCTGGTGTACATAAACGACCTTATTTCTTCAACAACTAACCCCATCCATTGCTTTGCTGACGATAGCACTCTTCACTGTAGTTCATCTTAGTCTACTCATAGTGATAATCCACATTCTACGTCAAATCAAGAAATTAAAACTGAAATGGCAAATTCAATCAACAAAGACATTCAACGCATTCTCGAATGGGGAAGCAATAATCTAGTTAAATTTAATGCTAACAAAACTCAGTGTTGCCTTATGTCCGCCAAAAAAGATCGATCATTTCCTGTTGTAAGTATGAATGGCTCAGTTCTTAAGTTTTCAGACTCTATTACTCTGTTGGGTATGACTGTATCTTCAAATTTCTCATGGGTTGACAGTCCCATCTAAGCTCTATATGATTTCTATGTCTTCTGGGGAATGCCCGTCATCATGGAAGTTAGCAAATGTTCAACCTATTCACAAAAAAGGCGATAAGACCGATCCCTAAAACTACCGACCTATTGCCATAACTTCCATTTTGTCTAAAATCATGGAAAAAGCCATCAATTAGCAACTGCTCACGTTCCTTGAAACTAACAAACTCCTTAGTGGCCACCAATATGGGTTTAGGGAAAGTCGTTCAACGGGTGATCTTCTGTCATATGTGACCCAAGTTTGGAACAATACAGTAGAGCGTTCCGGTGAAACGGTTGTAGTCGCTTGAGATATCTCAAAGGCATTTGACCAAATTTGGCATGTGTTTACTTGCCAAACTCACCTCGTTTGGGTTAAATGATCAACTGGGTTTCTAGTTTCCTTGATAAAAGACGAATACGTGTCGTAGTTGATGGCTTTCAAAAGAAGTTAGCATTAACGCGGGCGTACCACATGGATCCGTTATAGCGCATACACTTTTTCTGCTGTACATAAATGACCTTATTTCTTCAACAACTAACCCCATCCATTGCTTTGCTGACGATAGCACTCTTCACTGTAGTTCACCTCAGTCTACTCGTAGTGATAATCCACCTTCTATGTCAAATCAAGCAATTAAAGCTGAAATGGCAAATTTAATCAACAAAGACATTCAACGGTTTCTCGAATGGGGAAGCAATAATCTAGTTAAATTTAATGCTAACAAAACTCAGTGTTGCCTTGTGTCCGCCAAAAAAGATCGATCATTTCTTGTTGTAAGTATGAATGGCTCAGTTCTTAAGTTTTCAGACTCTATTACTCTGTTGGGTATGACTGTATCTTCAAATCTCTCATGGGTTGACCATCTTCTGTCAGCTACCAAAACAGCTGCTCGTAAAATAAGCTTTTTGTACAGATCTAAGCAGTACTTTACCTCTCGACAACTCCTTCTGGTGTATAAAGCCCAAATTCGGCCTCATCTGGAATATAATTCTCACCTCTGGGTTATTGTACCCCAATACGCTCTCGATATCGTTGATCGTATTCAAAAGAGAGCGATTAGGAGTATAAATAACCCATCCTTAACTTCTCACATGCAATCCCTTGAGCATAGAAGAATGGTTTCAGTTCTTTCTTTGTATCATCGTTATTACAACGGCTATTGTGCTGCTGAATTATATTCTTTGATACTATCTCGGGCTATCTTTGCGAGAAACACTCGGTTCGCTCATTCACATCATCAGTATGCAGTACAAGTCTCCACTTGTCATACCAAACGGGCGCAATCCACATTTTTCTGCACGGCTCCTAACTCTGGAATGATCTCCTAGTTCCTGTTTTCTTCTCACTTATGATATGAGAAAATTTAAGGTAGCTGTTCATAGGCATCTATTGGCAATTCATTATCCTTCTATCTATCCTCCTAAGTGTTCCTGAGTGCTTTAGCACGATAGGCCAAATTTAGCCTGTTCAGGTCCGCAATCATAAAGAAAACGCAAGGATTATCTTCAACCGTACATAATTTTTTTTAAGACTTCAAAGTCTAGGTTATTCGCCTTTACTTCTTATTGAATTTATGTTCCTCTTACATTTCTTGGATCATATTTATTTCTTTCAGAAATTCCAGCGTTTTCTTCGTTCTATTTTTCTCTATCTGAAACATATTTTCTATGCCGTTATTTAGATTATGTTTTATCCGAGTAGGTGCTAGTTCAGTACAGTCTTCAAGGATATTTTGTACTGTCAACTTGTTATTGCATTTTACACAAACAGGTTCGATAGCATTTGTAAGTAAGTATGAGTGAATTTTCTTTGTATGGCCTATTCTTAACCGTGTAAGGATTATACTCATTTTCCTTGGCATTTGTGGAAATGGTTTGCGTGATTGTGGATCTAACGTATGCTTCTTATAGAAGCTATCTTCTCTTTCCCATTCTTCCTTCCATTTGTTCCACACTCCCACTTTTATTTCATTTTCACTTTTGATTGATGTAATACTTATGTTCAGTTGTCGTTCTGTTACGTATAGCCTTATATAGATGGTTTAGTTTTACTTTATTCTGAGGTGCTTGTCTTTCAAATAAGATAGTGTGCATGTAGTGACTGACCTGTATACCGATATACTTTCCAAGCGTATTTGGTGCTTACCAACATTCTTCGGTACAGTAATGGTAGGATGCCTGACTCTACGTGTATACTGTTTACAGGACTTGTGGGATATGCTCCAATTGCATATCTTATACACGCATTTTGCAGGCTGTCGAGTCCTATGGTATTTGAGTGGGCGGTTGAGCAATAGGCAATTCTTAACAAAACTTCCCTACCTGCTTCCCATTTGGTGTTTGCTAAACATTTTATTATATTTAAAGATTTACATGCTTTATTTATAATTTTTCTATGTGTAATTTCCATGTAAGTGTTGCATCAAACGTTATCCCCAGAAATTTATGACTTGAAACGCTTTGAATACGTTTACAAAAGTGCATACACAGTGTCAATAGCCGTTTGCAATGTTGTATTATGGGTTGACCTTTTCGCGAGCTAGTTAGTATCACCAGGTCATCTACGTACATGCACCACCTGATTGATGTAATTCGCTTGTTACTTCATTTACTGCAATTAAGAATAAGGTAACGCAAATTGTTGATCCTTGGGGTATCCCAATTTCTCACACAAACATATCTTTCTGTGAGGGAAGATTCAACAAACTTTGCCATATTACCCGTTATTCTCCATTTATAATTTTTTGTAGGATTCTATACCTTCACACAAGGTCATAAGCCTTCTCGAGGTCAAAAAACACGACCGTACAGTGTTGTCTGTTTACAAAGGTGTCACGTATAGTTGTTGAGAGATACAGAATATTATTATGCGAAAACCTGTTTGGCGTTCGCTAAAAAGTTGTTTACTTTCTAGATGATCTACTAATCTATTGTTCACCATATTTTCATAAATTTTCCATACAACTCGTTAAAGATATCGGGCAGTAACTGACTGACTCTAAAGGGTACTTATATTGATGTCTTCCAGCAGGTAGGATAAACACCTTCTTTCCATATTTGATCCTATATGAACAAAAGATCCTCTAATGCGAGTAGATTCTTAATCATTGTATACACAATTTTGTCTACTCCAGGTGAGGTTTCCATCGTCGTCTTCAGAGCGGAAATCAGGTCTTCTATTGTGAACGGTAAGTTATATATGTTTCCTGTTCTGTGAAATCTAACGGTACGTCTCTTGTCTTTCTATTGTTTTGAAATAATTTCTCATAGTTCTCTGAGGAGCTTGTTTTTTTGTAGTGTTGTGCAAGCATGTCTGCTACTGGTTTTGAGTCTTCTGTGATTGTATCGGACTCTTGAAGTTTGATAGGAGATGTAGACTTAAGTTTTCCAAATATTCCTTTTATTTTATTCCAAACCTCAGATGGTGATGTGTTTATGGTTATTTCAGACGCGTACTTTGCCCAGCACTTCTTTTTGGATTCAAGAATTTTACGTCTTGCTACAGCTCTAGATCTTTTCAATTCCAAAAGGTTTTCCATTATAGGGCTTCTAGAGAATTTAGCTAATACCTGCTTGCGCTGTTGTATTACACTTTTTAATTCTGAACTCCACCAGGGAGCTGGTTGTCTATTTCTTTTGCTCCTTTTCTGGGAATCGCAATATTGGCCACATTCAAAATATCAAGCCTCGCTATATTCTTTTTAAATTTTTCCCAATCTGCTCTATGTAGATGCCATTTTTCCGGCAGTTCCTACTTGGCTTTTGTATGTGGTGTACTTATGACTATCGGAAAGTGGTCGCTTCCATGAAGATCGCTCACTGGTTGCCATGCATATTCTAAAGCTACTTGGTATAAGCGTAGGCTTAAGATTAATACCGAGAAACTGTTAAACCTTGCACTAAAGTAAGTTGGTTTGCCGTTGTTCAGCAGTGTCAAGTCTGATGTGTCTAGCAGGGTCTCAATTTCCTTTCCACGAGTCTTGTCTCTTTGTCCCCTATAAAGGGCTGTGTGCATTGAAGTCTCCTGATTCCTTTTTTTATATATTCAGAAAATTGTTCATGTAACATGCGCCTATTGATTAAAATGTCACCGCCAACAAACTACGTACATAGGTAATTAAAATGCACAAGTAGTAAATAAAAGAAAGAACTCGATAGATATTGCTTTTTTGTTTTTTGCGTTTTTTATATTTCTAAAACAGAATAAACTCTTCTTGATATTTAGCCTATTATTTTCTTACCAAGCTATTAAATACTTGCACAGTCACCCTGTGTTAGGATTTTGCTGGTTAGTGACGTAAGTTTTCAAAAATTAACATTTTACAGTTTGAGATTCACTAGTTTAAAAGAAAAAATTTATGAACATTGAAGACCTTTCAGAAATTGAGTTAAAACTGGGTTTATCTAAACTATAATTACAGTTGTTATTTTAAGTTCAGCTGTTTTAAGTAGTTAGTTACAGGATGACGAGTTTAGTGAAGCAACGTTATAACATACACGATTTAAAAGATTAGGACAGATAAACATTTGAATGTTCGATATTTTTTGAATATATTACATATTTTTCGTCTCTTGCCACGTTAATTACAGTATGGACAAAAAGTGGCTATTTTAGCGGGATGAAGGAAACAGAAAGAATTTAAATGCATACTGCTAGTTAAATAAAATTCATAATCGTTAGGATATGTTACTGTAACATGTTCAACATATCTCTAAAGTGGTAAATATTACTAATGCATAAGAAAGATGCTGGTTCACGGAGTGTTTGTAGACCCGCTTTTGCACGCCGAGATTGTTGCTTTGGTTGGTGTATTTTTGTGAATTTTGAGCAGTTTTCTAGATTTTAATGGCGAATAGTCGAGATTGCCATGAAGGAAGAGTTCTGTTTGGGGGTGTGCACCTATAGAACTTAAGAATTTTCAGTGGGGACAGTTTCTCTATTTTTTTCAAACAACCTTTTATGCAGAAATGTAGGTGTAAGAGTTAAGTATTTAACCTTTTTGTGCTTGAGAGCTTACGATATGAGTAAGCGAGTAAAATAATTATTCACAGTAGGATAAGGGGCAAATTTTGATCATTTTGTTTATTATTTGAATTACACCAGTAGTTCACTTTGAGTGACATCTGGTGTTTTTCAGTGATATAGTTACAGGTTTCCATCATAAGCATTTGACGCCGATGGCGTTGAATGAAAGGTAGGTTCACCTATTTCTTCTGGTTTTACTGTCTTGTATAAAAAACGTTTTAGCCAATTGAAGACAGAGTAGTGCATAGGTTAATTACCCCAATTAGTCATCACCACGTAGATCCGGGAAGTTATATTATAACCCATGACCCCCATTGTGTTAGTGAGGCAATAATTTAACACCCGCTTGTCACGTGAGACGAATTATAAGAAAAACTTTTTTTGTTAAAATTGGTCATAGCATCACTCAATCACCCCTTGAAAATTCTTATGTATATACTGAAATAGCACTCTTTATAATGTTTGTACGTATGTAGATATACTGTTAATTTTAACAAAAAAAATATACTACTAAATTTGGAAATGTGTGCATAATCTATTAGTCGAACCAATGCAGATTTGGCAAGACTTCTATATTTATCTACAGATTACTAAAGTTTGGATATTTCCATTTTGGGTTGCGGTTATAAAGAATACATAAGGAGATGTATAATAATAAAGGGAAGTAAAAATTTTTAAATCAGTAACAATGTACATACTGAAATGTTTGCAGGGGTGCGTTTACGTCATTGACACTTAATTTCAATTGCAATGTGTTAACGATAGTACTAAGTGTAGTGTCGATGACGAGCACACACCGTTATAAAAATTTAAGTCAATACACAAGATTTGTTTTATTTTTAAACAAACCTTAAAGAAGTGCAAGGTGTAAATGAAGAGAACCAAATGGTATGTAGTTTCATCGTCGTGGTTCTTAAGTCACCAAGAAACGATTACAATGAGATGTCCTACTGTGTTACCAAGTTAAGGGATGTGGAAAATATGGGTCTAGGTAAGTTCCCCGAAAACAAACAATTCACCGAAACACAATTAAACGAATTAGCAATTCTTCGAAATACAATTCACCATTCTTCCAAACGTCTTATTCAGGAGTTGGGAATAAATCCTGTCATTATTGTGTTGCATTATAAATAAATCTAACATTATTTTTTGGTTGAGAATATGGTTGTTTTTTTTTAATTTCGGCGAGTATGTGCGGGGTTGGGTGTCTTCAACTCTCATTAAACACAAATATTGTTCATTTCAATTTACTTAATTGATTTCCATTACCTCGTAGCACTTACTATTATTAATTACCGCTACTTATCTTAATGCCCATTAAAATGAATCGGTAATATTTAAATTAGGGATTGCTCGCTAATTTCTAAGTACCTCTACTTATCCTAATGATAATTGAAGGTATAAATGCAGTATTACTTTTGGCAAGTTTTATTTCAGAACTACACACACACATATATATATATATATATATATATATATATATATATACATACATACATACATATATTTTGGCGCTGTGAACAATACCAGAAACTGAAATGTCAGGCGCGCTTGGTAACACTGCAAGTGCAAGTGCAAATAAAAGAACAATTCGAAATATACGAACACGGCACGAAGGTATTCCACCTTTACCTATTCATCGGCGGGACATTGTTTTACCCGATATGTATACGTTAACACACAATCTGGACGAATTTTTATTGTATGATTCTGGATGCGATGAAAACCGAATTTTAATTTTTTGTACTAGAAGGAACCTTCAACTTTTAGTCTGATCAGCTAATTGGTACGCAGACGGCACGTTTAAAACTGCCCCACGTCTGTTTAACCAACTCTTCACGCTGCACGGTTTACATGCTAACATCGCAATCCCCTTAGTATTCGCATTGCTACCAAATAAAACAAAAGAGACGTACGTGCGATTCCTTCAGAAATTTAAAGAACTTCAACCAGAACTTTTACCAGTTACAATACTAACCGTTTTGGAATCAGCGATGGTGGGTGTTATCATCGTGAATATTTGTCATTTCACCGAATGTATATTTCGACAAATTTAGTCACCAGGTCTTAAACAAAGATACGTAATCGGTGCCGATTTTGCTCTAAAGCTTCGTTTATTACCTACAATAGCATTTATTCTCGTTGAAAATATAGCAGACGCATTTGAAAGACTATATAACGAAAAGGTACTACCTCCAGAATCACAACGTATTGTAGACTATTTTGAGGATGTATGGATTGACCGTCCCAATCGCCGTCAAGGTCGCCGTCCACCGCAATTTTCACATGGAACTGTGGAACTGCTTCGAGGGAGTACAGCAAGGGCTACCGAAAACTGATAATTCCATTGAAGGGTGGCATCGGGGATTTGAAATACAAATTGGTGCGGATCACCCGAACATATGGAGATTCATCGAAGCTATCTAGAGAGAACACAGTTTAAATGAAGTTCAAATAGAGCAGTACATCAGTCGTGAAGAAGGTCCACCGATGTCTAAAAATACAGAGGTTGTGCAATTAGAATAGGGCGGATAGTTAACAACTACAACGTAAATGACAACGAATGTGATTACTTACGGGGCATTGCACATAATTTAAGTTTTTAAATAAATGGATATATCAATCAAAACGGCGTAAGGGAATGAAAAAACGAAAAACACAACAAACAAAAAAATGACAGTAGGGTACTTCTTTAGTAAATTTTTGCATTCAAAGCTTGGCCATTTCTAATTAAAATTTGTACAACTGAATATATACGGGCTGTTGAAAAGCTTCGTCGTGAGATTGATAGTCTTAAAAATGAACCCCTTACACCCTCGATTCCAGCTAACCAGCCAACATCAGCTAATAATCCACATCAAACTTTTTCTCAAACTGATGTTATGGGAGCTGCAATAACGTCAAAAACGCGCCAATAATATCATGTTATTCAATGTACGTGTCAGAGGGAAATGATATAGAGGAAACCATATCAGTTTTTTAAATATTGTTGGAAAATCCACTCAGCATAGTGAATACCTTGAGATTGGGCAAGTCAAATAAAAACAATAATCCAGCATTAAGTGTGATACTTGATACTTGGTTTTCCAGGTGAAGTAGATAACTTGGTTAAAAATGGTTGCAAACTCAAAAGGAGGGTATTTGTTAAATTTGACCTAACCCCCAAAGAAAGAGAGAGGCATCTGCAAGCTGAGTTTAAGACCCGCAAAGATAGTAAAGAGAATGTAGTCATTAGATATCACAATCGAGCTCCTCATACAGTTCAAGGCAAAAACTCGAAGTAGGGCCTTCCCTATGTACAAATAAATCTAAGTTTCATCTGAAAGATCATCTTGACTTTCTTTAAAAAAATGTACGCGGACTTAGAACCGAACTAAATGTTCTTCAATCAAGTGTTACTGCAGATTGTTACTCTATTATTATATTAACTGAGACATGGTTGGCCAGTGATATTAGTGACAGCGAATTGGGGTTATTTGATTGCAACGTTTACAGATGTGATAGAAGTCAAAACATAGGTATTGCTTGAAGAGGCGGTGGTGTGCTGATAGCTGTATTGAAACTCTTATAAATTCCAAGTTAGACTCCTCGGATGACATTGAAGAGTCATTCATTTGTCAAAATATGATCAGCTTCTGGCGCAGTCACAGTTACTGCTGTCTATTTGGCGCCACGTTCTCCAATAACCAAGTACCAGCGCTTCAGTATCACAGTAGATAATATGGAAAGTTATGAAGAACCTGTGGTGCACTTGGTTAACCGAAGAATTATGTTCAATATCAGTGATGGTTGACAGAGAACAGAATTACATGGGTGATGTGGTTATCCTAATGGATAACTTGCGCATTTCATAAATTATACCAGGTAAATGAAGTCCCCAATAACAATGGCAGAATATTGGATATTGTATTGTCTACTGATATAAACACTGCTGTTGCCTTATGCCATGACCCTTCGGTGCCAGCTGATGAATACCATCCTCCGTTGATCATCTATGTGACGATCTCCATGAATTACACCAATGAATGCGGTCCTCAGAATGATATTTTTTTCTGTCGGCTGGCCTAAACGACTGTTTGGGTCAAATAAATTGGGATGAATTATTGTTAAATCATTCAATCAATGATATGGTAAACATTTTCTCTGATATTCGGTATTTTTTTGTTCATGCTGTAATTCCTCAAAAGAAAGTATCTAAAAGAACATTTTTATTATGGTTTTCCCCAGATTTAAAGCAGCTGACAATTCAGGATTTAGGGGATATTATTTTGATTATAGTAGACTTCGAGCTGAATTTAAAAACTTCCATCTGCAATTAATTGAAAGGTCCGAATTTTCTCCTTCAGATCAAAAAAATATAAAACAGTTCTAGAAGAGCAAGCGAGGTGGTAATGAATTACCACCATTATTATTTTTTACTGGTCAATTGGGACCGGATCTGCTTGATCTTTTTGCGGAATATTTCTATACTGACAATAATATCAACCCACAACGTAAACCATTATTTAATTATATTTGTATGTCTGGTTGTAATATTCCTATACCAACCATCTATGAAGAGATGGCTAATATTGACATTACTAAAGGACCAGGCCCAGATGGTATTCCTTCTTCCGTTCTGAGATCTTGTAGTTTTGTTCTTTCACTTTCACTTTATATCATCTACAATAGATCTCTTACTTCAGGTATTTTTCCTGATATTTGGAAACTCTGGTAATAGAGCCGACATTTCCAACTATAGGCCAGTATGCAATCTTAGTTCCATTCTAAAATTATTTGAGAAAATAGTAGCTGTTTATTTAAGATCAAAATTGGGTCCGACGGTAATAGAATAACAGTTTGGCTTTCTCAATAGGAAATGTCCGGATTTGAATGTAATTACTTTTGTTGACTACCTGTTGGACGTCTTGGATGGTGGTGGGGAGGTTCATGCTATCTACACGGACTTTTCCAGGGCGTTCGATAGGGTAAATTACAGGATCTTGCTCAGAAAACTGGAAACCGCGGGTATCCAGGGTACATTATTGGAATGGCTAGCTAGTTATCTATTTGTAACATTTGACATTGTAAAAGATAAATAATTATAGGTCAAAAAATATTCCCAAACCCTCTGAGTTCCGCAAGGTTCCCACTTGCGACCCTTATTATTTGACAATGACGTTTCTGAAGATTTGCTAAATTTTTATGTTTTGCCGATGACCTGAACTACTCCTCCCTAGAGGACTCACTCATAAACTTCAGTCGGATCTGGCCAGACTTGACAGGCGGTCAAGGTGGATCTTAAATTGTTTTTTAAACTCATTAATTATATGATAGTTTGTCCTTCATTTGTTTCCACAATGTCTTTGGAAGGTTGTCAGTTACAAGCTCCAGATGAATAACCGTATTTCATCAGTCATTTAAGAGAACCAATGTTGGCCTCAATTCTTACATATTTAGAGTGTCACGAATGAATAAATATTATGATAACTTGAATTTTTTTAATGTAAGCTTTGGTAAATTTTTGAGTTTGTTGAAGCAAACTGTGATTTGATTTTAGTATTTAGTATCGTATAGTGGTATTGCAGTATTGTGATAATATGTACCTCATGATTCTGTACCTATTAGTTTCGTATACTTTTTGCCGTTTTTTCGACTAATTTTATTCATGTAAGCACTTTTTAATTTATTTCCTTATGTTATTGGAATTTTACTATTTATCTATTTGAGGTTTTGAAACTATTGTAATATTGTATTAAAAGTGGATAAGGCCCGTCAGAGCTGGGAAGTATTTCGATATTTAAATACTTTTTAGTATTTAAATACTAAAAAGTATTTAAATACTTCTATTTAAAATATTTTCCTGTAGAAGTATCTTGTATTTAAGATTTAAATACTTTTCAAAAGTATTTAGTATCTTATATTTAAAAAAGTATCTAAATACTTTTAAAACATTTAAATGCTTGTAAAAATATTTAAATACTTTTAAAATATTTAAATACTTGTAAAAGTATTTAAATACTTTTAAACTATTTAAATACTTTTAAAATATTATATACTAATATACTTTTAGAAATATTTAAATACTTCCAAAAAGATTTATATAAATTGTAATAATAAAATAATGAATTCTCTTCTTAGCAGCGTATTGTCAGAAAAAGGTTACCTAGTGTTAATTGTATAACAATTAACAATAATATGTTTACACCGTGCTTGAACGAAGGTGACAAGGTGTATTGAAATATTGTACTTGCAACCATCTGCCTTGTTTTTAATGTAATCAAACTTATTGAGTAATGAGCATTATGGATTATTCTAAATTAAACTAGAAACTTATTACATATACATCACCTCATGTAAATCACCTTATCTTATTCCATATACTATAGCTATAGATAATTAAATTTAGTACCTACGTACATATTATTTAATTTATGGGGGCTTAATTTTGAAGGATTATTTGTATTTGACTCTAGTCCTAGTTTATAAAAATATATAGGAAATCCAATAAATGGTTACAGTAATAAATACTATCAATCGAAAGCGGAGGACCCGGATGTGTTTGAGTTTGAATAGTGAAAAAAATATGATTTCATTAAAATCTTAAGACGGAAACGACGGATTAGAATAGATATCTATAATAATAGTAATTTAATAATGAATTTCTAATTACAAAATACAATAAGCTATTGGCTATCGTCTATTGTTACATATGTCCTTATATTAATTACACCCTGAGGATAAAGGTAATTAAATTTTCTGCTGCTTTATTAGTAAAATACTGCAATTTCAATTTAGTTTCTTATTGTACCTGCAGTGGCGGAAGTTACTATGGTGCAACCGGTCCAGTGCACCGGGGCCCGTGCCTCCATGCCCTATAGGGGCCCAAAAGATACTTTTAATTTAAATTAAAAGATGTAATAAATTAAGAACAATTTTTAAAGGAATGCGTAATGAATCATCGCTTGGCGTGAATTGTATTTTCAGTCGGCCACATCCATTAATTGCTTACCCTTGTATTATTGTCAACAGATGACTAACAACGGTGCCTTTCATGAATAAGACCTTTATGAACAAGGATAAGATAAGATAAGACTAAAATATTTTACCTAGAATTCTTTGAAAAATATAGAAGCAACAGGAAGATGTTAGGAACAAATTGCCAAAAATAGACCAATTTTTCAATCAGAAATCTGAAGATTTGTCTTCAATTGTATTGCAAGAAACTCCTTCAACTTTTGAACGGTGTCCAGAAGATTCAGAAGAAGTTAATGTTCAGAGTAATCTAACAACCAATAATAATAATACTGAAGAAGTGATATTATCTTCAGACCGAGGAAAATTTGCCTCAGATGTAATTGTTAGTGCAGAATTGAAACGGTCAATCATTTCACTAGGATCTTCTCGACCTAAAGGGCCATTTCCGAAAGACAGTACACAGAAAGGTAGATGCTTTTCCGAAAACTTATTATTTTAAAACATCAAAAGCAGGTTTAAAGATTTCTCGTTCGTGGCTTTGTTACTCCCCTTCTAAAGACTTTGCATATTGCGAGCCATGCTGGTTATTTGCCAATCGAAGTGCTTCTTCCTTTAATGGATCATATATAACTGGTATTAGAGATTGGGATCATTTAAATGACAGAATTAAGACACATGAATTGTCTCATGAACATCTAAAGGCTTGTGTAACACTGCAACTTTGGATTTCAAATAAGACTATTGACGTTCAATATGAACAAGAAATTGAAAGCCTAAAGAACTTTTGGAAGAATGTACTACGTCGTATTATTAATACAACCATTACTCTAGCGACTTGAAATTTACCCTTTAGAGGACATAGAGAGTCGACTGACAACCCGCACAGTGGTAATTTTATTTCTGTAATCAAACTTTTGGCACAGTATGACCCAATCTTAAGGGAACTTATTGGAAAAGAAAAAGGTTCTCATAAATATTTAAGTCATCAAATTCAAGATGAAGTTATATCATTGCTAGCACATAAAGTTGAAGAAGATATTATTCAAGAGATAACGAATGCACCTTTTTTCTCTATAATTGTAGATAGCACACAAGACGTTTCAAAAGTTGACCAATTATCTCTCATATTTCGCTATGTTAAGGTTTTGAATAACGAAAACGGTGTTCCGTGTGACATAAACATTTTGGAATCATTCATGGGTTTTCATGAAATTGTTAGTCAAGCTGCTGAAGATATTGAAAAAGAAATATTAGGCATAATTGAAAAAAAAGGGACACCCTTATCCAAACGTCGCGGGCAAGGTTTTGATGGAGCTGCAAATATGAGTGGAGCATGTTCTGGAGTACAAGCCAGAATACGAAAAAAGGAATCAACGGCAGATTATGTTCACTGCGCTGCGCATAATTTAAATTTGGCCCTTAGTGACAGTGTTAAAAATGTTACTGAATTAAAAAATTTCTTTGAATTGGTGGAAAAACTGTATACTTTCTTCGGACATAGTATTAAACGATGGCATATGTTAAAAGAGTTGTCTTCCATCACAAGTCAGGTAACTTTGAAGAGACTTAATCCAACCAAGTGGTCTTCCAGACATGATTCGTTAACCGCTCTGAGGTACAGATACCTAGATATCCTTAAAGGTTTAACAAAAATTATTTTGTTAACAACAAATACAGAAGAAAGAAATGAAGCGTTATCAATGCGTATCCAACTGGAAACCTTTGAATTTTTATTTCTCACAATATTTCAATGTGAATTCCTTCAGATTATCAATGGAATTTCAACATTTCTACAGCGTTCAGATATGCAGTTAGACAAGGCTGTGGAACTACTGGAGAGTGGTATTAACAAATTAATTAACCTCAGGAATAGTTATGATGACATGAAAAATAAAGCTAAGGAAGTCGCTACTAAATGGGATATTTCATCGACATTTACTGAAAAGCGAAGAAGAAAAACAAAAAGATGCTTGGAATTTAAAATTGGTTATAAAAGCAAACAAAAATTGGATGTTTTCGGGCAGTATGAAGGAGGGGGATGCAACTAACTTGGTTATTTCCTATCAGATTTCATTAAAATTGGACAGTTACATTACTAATTGTCTGTTATACGAACAAACAAAAAATAGACATATCGGACCAATATGAAGGGAGTGGGCGTTATATCTAACTTAACTTAGTTATTTCTTTTTCTTATAACATCTAAACATTCATTAAAATTTTACAATTGCAATAGTTGTAGTCTGGTTATATATTAACAGCTATTACAATAAACAAATATCAACAGCTAAAGCACTTTCGGTGACTTTTAGCCTGATGATGGTAATAAGATCTTTCGAACGATGTACGGGCAATTAGATTTTGTTTTAATAATAAGGGAAATGCATTTGACCCGATTGAAACACAAATTTTAAGTAGTAATTACTCAGATTTTTTGAATTCGATACTTGGATCTTTTTAGAGTATTCTAGAGTATACTAGGCCGTAAAAACGACTGAAAGAATGACGACCATTTTTTACCGATGAGCATTAATTAGTTATGGGTGGCCTTTTGACAAATCCTTATTTGCAAGTTTGAAGAAATCGTCCCTAAATTTCTTCTAAAATTTGACTAATTTCCTATAGAAGAATTACAGAATTATCATTTTTAATATAATGTATCTTACGTATGTATTTGCACTTTGAAATGAAAAAATCGTATAATGATTTTTCATCATTTTGTACTTGATTTACCCATTAAATGATTTCCCTACTTAAAAATGTGTTATTCAGGATTACACCAAAATGGGTGAGGACATTGGGGATCAGGACGACCGATTTTTATAGGACGAGTTTGCGACTGATTTTTTTATGGATGAGAAACAGGAAGAAAAAGATCCATTTTCTCCAACGGATGATGAAAATGATCCAGATTACGATCCGAAGGCAGACGACCCTAAACAGAAAATGTTCGACATTTTTATATCATATGGGCCACAACCACACACATCCCAATGTAATAACGGTTTAAGTGTAGAAGTAGAAACATTACGAGAATCAACTAATACTGATGTCGGTACTAATTGCGACACTCCCTTGTTTGACGGAAAATTTTTCAAAATTGTTCAGAAAGGTGGTGGTGACAATCAGTTAGATTTGAAAGCAGAATGCCAAAGTTGTTTACCAACTAGAAAGTATATAAAAGGTAGGCTAACATCCACCACTAATTTTTTGAAACATTTAAAAACGAAGCACATTTCTGCATATAATGATTACATAAATTATAAAGTTGTAAAAAAGCAAAAGAAATCATGTCAAGCAAAAACTATTAAGTCAAATTTAGAATTGAAAAGTATTAATAATAAACAAGTCGACATCAAGACAAGTTTTAGTCAATCAAGAATTGTCAGTCAGAAAGAATTCGACCAAAGAATGCTTAAGTTTATTGTTAATACAATGTCAGCTGTATCAATAATTGAGAATCCTAGTTTTATCCAAATGTTTGATGGAATGAACTTCAAGGTCATGTGTAGGGGCACAGAAATAAAGAAGATAAAAGAGTTATGTCAAAGTAATCTAGATAACATAAAGAATGAACTCTATAAGGTACAATATATATGTACAACAGCGGATATATGGTCGTCCAAGAAAAGAAGCTTTTTGTGGGGGTCACTTGTCACTAGATCGAAGAAACTTTTGAAAGAAAGCCAGTCGCGTTAGCTTGCCGCAGGTTTAATGGTGTTCATTCCTATGAAAAAATTGGAGAATTGTTACACGAAATTCATGCAAAATTTCAGCTCAACTTAACAAAAATTGTAGGAACCGTAACAGATAACGGTTCAAACTTCGTAAAATCATTTAGAGAATATGGAATTCGGATATCCGAAGATATATTATTTTCTTCTTTAACTGACATTTCATCCAACCCAGTATCAGATGATAATGAAAATGAACATATGATAACTTCTAACGATGATATAGAAGAGATCGTGTTCGAACCAGTCATGACTCAAAGTGAACAAATTGCTGATATTTATTTGCCTAAACACGTTCGTTGTATAAGCCATACGATTAATTTGATAGCCACTACAGATATAATGAAGACAATTAACAACAACCAATCATACAGAACAAAACACACATTAATTATGTCGAAATGCTCGCAGTTGTGGAACAAAGCGGATAGACCCAAAACGGCAGAAATCATACACGAAATACTAGGGCACTATTTAAGTTACCCAGGACTTACAAGATGGAATTCCTTTTACGACTCCATTAATCAAATTTTAAAAGAAAGGGAAAAGCTGAGGGCGTTGTTTGAAAAACTTAATATAAAAGAACATTGCTTTCGTGAAGCTGATTTGGCGTATCTCGTAGAATATACAGCAATATTGAAACCACTTGCCCTTGTAATCGATATTTTGCAAGGAGAACGCAATATGTTTTTCGGTGTCGTTATCCCTACAATTGCTAGTTTAAAAATTAAATTAGAAAAGTTAAAAACCAAAAAATTTAAATACCTCAACGCAGTTTTAGAATCATGCATATGTGGAGTTAAAAAAAGATTTAAAAATTATTTATCATTATCGCATGAGTCGCAAGATGCAATAATTGCAACAACAACGCACCCACTATTTAAACTGCGATGGGTAACAATGTATAAAGATGACGTAGATATACATCTGGATACCAAAATAAAAGAAATAAAGAAACTTATTATTCGCGCGGCAAGCAAAGTTTGCAAACAAAATAAAACAGCAGAGCAAACAAAGCTAACGCAGTCAAATATTACTGGGATTGGTCAAGACTTTTTTGAATTTGAAATGGGTGAAATGTCAACATCAATGCCTGACAGTGACAATAAATATAAAAGTGGTGAAGGCGAGCTGCAGTTTTTACAATATTTACAAGATTGTGAAACTGATCTAAAATCGTTGAATAAGTATCCGTATATAAAAGAACTTTTTATAAAATATAATACAACATTACCATCATCGGCGCCTGTTGAAAGGATGTTTTCATATGCAACATTTATCAACGCACCAAGAAGACAGGCGTTGACAGACTCAAATTTTGAAAATTTGGTATTATTAAAAGCAAATAATGTTTAATGTAAATACATTATTTATTGTAAAACATATTTTTAATAAATACATGTGTTGTAATTGTAAGAGGTTCTTTTATAAAATTCGTTTTACTTAACATCGTTTTTTGTGCTTATACGAAGTCATTTACTTTATGTATTTGATGTGTTCAACATGCGACTTGTAAGAAACGTATACCTGTTTATTAAATAGTTTCAGTATTTCGTACATCTACTTAAATAATAAACATATAAAAAATATAAAAGTATTTATTTCTATAAAAAGTATTTAAATACTTTTAATATTATTTAAATATAAAAATAGTTTAAAGAAGTATTTAAATACTTTCAGTATTTAAATATTTTAAAAAGTATTTATTTTCCAAAAAGTATTTAAATACTTTTGGTATCTTATATTTAAATACTTTTATCCAAAAAAAGTATCTTTTATTTAAATACTTTTTTCATAGTAAAAGTATCTTGTATTTAGTGTTTAAATACTTTTTTAAAGTATCTTTCCCAGCTCTGAGGCCCGTTAATAAATGAATAAAAATAAATAAATGAAAATTTTTGATTTCTTGTATAAGATCACTATATTATTTCTGTTTGGGATATTTGTGTAATTAAAACTATCAATGTATATGTCATTGTAAACCGTTTCATCAATTTATATATTTGAATGTTTTTTACCAATAAGGTTATCACTGAATTGTTGCAATTTATTAATAAGAAAAATATAATCCTTAGTCAACAAATGTGAAGTCTCTTTATCGAACCTACCCCTTGCTTACCACAAACCCTACGAGCTATTTAATGGGTAGCAGCATAACCATGCAGACGAACGTTATAAAAGAACATCAATAATGCAGACTAAACATTATTATATCCAATCCAACTGACGATTTGGTACAAAGTATAAGAACAACTAAAGTAATCAAATGTATAAGAACCAAACACATTCTTAGGAGTGATAGCGTACGCCTTTACGTATCGTCAGTCGTGGCTGTTTGGTATATGCGGGGCTGTTTTTTTTAACCGCTAAACATTTGGCAACGCCAGTAGAGTATACTGCTAACTGCTAAGTAAATTTGGCAGCATGTTTCGATAGATGGATGAAAACTGGTGCAAGTGTATTCTGGATTTCGCAATTCAATTTTAATAAATTTTACTCACAAGAACCGACGACCTCTACTATGTTACACAACCCTTTTCTTCCGGTAATAACAGTAAGTCAATTGTTATTGCTAGGAATGTGATAATTCCATTAATATACGTATTTGATTTGACTCAATTTAAAACCATTTTTTACCTTCAGATAGTTTAAAGATACCAAATTTAATTCACGAATGCCACGAAAAGACAAGACTCAAGAAATATATATGTTTAATCGTGGTTGTACACATCTTAAACAAGTTGTCTAGCAACCAAGGATTGTATTGCACCAGCTGCTGATGGAACACTATGGCCATCATACATGTTGTACTGTTTGGATGGAAAGCCATCTAATACACATTACATCCGTTAAAAATGCCATTGTTTGTTAAAAAAACCTCATACAGAGTAGAATCGAACCCATTAACTCCCGAATGCTACGCATATCATGTTACCAGTGACCTACTAGGTTGGTAAGCCATTCGGTGTTTTGAAAAGGACATAGGAAATAGTGCAAAGAAGTTCAAGACATTAATTAAGTGCTTATATGTCGTGACAGAATCAGCGTTTGCATTATTTGGAAATACTTCCATCCTCTTTCAACATTTATTCGTTAGAACAAACTTATCAACCATAAATTACAACTTTTCATAATTGTCTTGAATAGCAAAGTAGGGTCAAGGATAACTGCAGTATTTTTACTAAACAGCAGATGGTCTGATGGTTCGCCTACAAATACAGTAATTTCATTCGTAATTTCAAATTTCATCTGACTATTTATAATTAACTTTATATTCAGAAAGAAAGTAAAACTTGGCAATGTAACTGTTGAATATTATTTTATGCATTTTGTTTTTTTGATGATCTTCGAAACTTTTCTTAATGTTGCACTAAGATGTGAAAGTAAATTGTAATTTTGTGTTTGTACTGTAATTAATTACAGTGTATAACATTCTTATTTATTACGCAATTGCTAATAGTTAACTTCTATGATCTTTTAAACGTTCTTAGTTGAAAGGTTTGAATACCGACACTATTCATATCAGCTAAACAATTATAATGTACGAGAACTACCGATGTTATTAAAATAAACTAATGTAAATTAATTTATAGCACGTACTTTTTTTAATATTGTTGATGAGTGGTTAACTGAAGGTCTCATGCGATTACCATATTATTTATTAAATAAATTTTTTTTTAATATGGCGAGGATAATTAATAGTTATTTTTTAATAAAACATGAACCTGGAACTTCGTCTCAGCTTTCAGCCCGTCAGTGCATTAATTCTGCTGTCTCGAATTAATCGTATGATTTTTGGCTGATTGTGTAATTTGTGTTTGGAAACAAGTTTTCTAAAATAAACTGTACAAATAAAAACGATTTTATTAAGCTGACTCAGCGTCAATGCCAGAGATGCCATTAGTGACTGTTAGCTATGATTTGTTGTGCTGTATACAAAATAATTGTAGTATCAGTTCTGAATCTGGAAAATATAAAATTAAAAAAGTTAATCTTAAGTGATACGCAAGAAGCGCATTTCCTTATATATTACACATAAATAAATAAAAATTTTCAAAATTCTGGATTCCAAATGATGCCACATAGATGAAAACGAAAAATCTTAGTTGCTGCACAATATTACTAATTTTTCCTAATGATGCTTACCTACAAATAGTTTTTTTGATATGTAAGATTGAAATTAACATAAATAATAATTTTCAATAAATATAACGGATCCAAAATAATCTCCAAATGGTTAAAACGATAAATCTTTGTCCATGTGGATGTTCCAAAGAATGTGGGCTACAAATAAAGATTTCTATATTGCAGATCCAAAATGATGCCCAAAAATGTAATTTGGACCAGAAACAAAGATTACATACTACGGATTCAAAATGATGCCTCAAAAGTGAAAACGACAAACGTTAGTTGTTGTTCACATAAATCATATCTTCAACATTTTTCCTAAGGATTTCTACCTACAAAATTATTTTTCTGATATGCTAGATCTAAATTCATAATAAAAAGGTTAAAATGATAAATTTCAGTTACTGCCTATTATCCTTTTGTTCAATTAAATTGACCCACAATTAATGATTTTGAATATAACGGATCCAAAACGATGTCCAAAAATTTAAAACAACAAATTTCAATGGATGCCTACCAAAGCAACAGCACTGCTTATTTTTCAAATAATCTGGACTACAAATAAAGGCGATCAATATTACAGATCCAAAATGATACCCAAAAGTTAAAACAACAAAGCAGTCCGTCAAATCAATATTATTAATTAGTCTTTTTCAAAATAAATATTTCCATCTATAATTCAGAATTATTGTCATAAGTTTAAAGCGAAAAATTGTAATTCTTAATTTAGACTATAAATACAGATTTTCAATATTAAAGATTCAAACTGATATTTCAAACATGAAAACGGCAAATTTTAGTGGTTGCTGATGAAAATCATACTGTCAACCTTCTTCTTAATAATATCAACGTACAAAGTCTAGTTTATGATGTGTTAGTTCCAAATTCATAACAAAAAATTAAAACAAATAACTTCCATTATTGCCTAACAAAACAATACTATTATCCTGATTCCCAGTTACAAATAATGATTTTCAACATAACGGATCCAAAATGATGTCCAAAAGTTAAAACAACAAATTTTAATTGCTGCCCTATTATTCCAAAGAATTTGCACTACATGATTCTCTATATTACTGATCCGAAATGATGGCCAGAGTTCCGAGCAACAATTTTAAGTAGCCCATCCAAACAACATTATTACAGATCCAAAGTGATCCCCAAAATTTCAAAACCACAAATTTAATCAACCTGCCAAAACAAACTTCTTAGCGTTTTTTCCAATGAATTTGGACTATGAATAAAGATTTTAAATACTACGGATTCAAAATGATGGCCCCCTTTAGTTGTATGCTCATCAAAACCCTATTAACAACCTTTTTCCTAATCTTCACCTAGAAAATCCCTAGTTAAATGATTAAAACGAAGTTTCTGTTCATTGCCTAACAAAGCAATACTATTAGCATTTTTCCCAGTTAAATTGAACTACGAATAATGATTTTAATTGTAGTCTATGAAAACAATACCACTGGTCCTTTTTTTTAAATAATCGGGGTTAGAAGTAAAGATTCTCAATGTTCCGGATCCAAAGTGGTACCTGATAGTTTAAAACTATAACATAAATTAGTCTGTTTGGCAATTAATTTGATCTAAAAATACAGGATGCGGATCCAAAAGATTAACCCGTCTACTTTTAGTTACTTTCAATCAAAATAATACTATCAATCCTATTTTCAACCAATTTGCATCACAAATATTAAATTTTTCAACATTTAAGGGCTAATATTTGACTTCCACTATTTGCAAACATGTAACACATTGTAAGTCTAATGATGTCATTTACGAAAATTATACTGTGGACTTTGACCTCAACGGCAATTTTTTTAATAATCGAGGACCTGAGCAGGCTAAATTTGGCTTATCGTGCTAAATCACTTACGTACACTTAAGAGGATGGATAGAGGGATATTGCATTTCCAAGGGATGCCTATGAACATCTACCTTTAATTGCTTCATATCATAAGTGAGAGGAAAATAGGAACTAGGGAGATCATTCCAGAGTTTAGAAGGCGTGCAGAAGAATGTGGATTGCACCCGTTTGATACGACAAGTGGAGATTTGTACTGAATACTGATGATGCATTGTTAGCAAAGGTAGTCCAAGATGGCATCAAAGAATGTAATTTAGCAGCCTAATAGCCATTGTAATACCGATAATACAAAGAAAGAACTAAAACGATTCTTCTATGCTCTTCTATGTCAGACCTTAAGGACGGGTCATTTACAAGCCTAATAGCTCTCTCTCTCTCTTGAATACGATCAACGATATCGAGAGTGTACTGGGGAGCACCAACCCAAAGGTGAGCATTATATTCTAGACGAGTTCCAATTTGGGTCTTATACAACAGAAACAGTTCTTGGGGGGTAAAGTACTGCTTAAATCTGTACAAAAAGCTTATTTTACTAGCAGATGTTCTGATAGCTGACAGAATATGGTCAACCCATGATAGAGTTGAAGGTACAGTCATTCCCAACAGAATAATGCAGTCTGAGAACTTAAGGTTTGAGCCATTTATACTTACAACAGGAAATGATCGATCTTTTTTGGCGGACACAAAGCAACACTAAGTTTTGTTAGCAAACTAGATTATTGGTTCACCATTCGAGCACACATTGATTGCCTTTGTTGATTGAATTTGACATTTCAGCTTTATTGTCTTCATTTGGCCATAGAAGGTGGATTTACCATTATGTGTAGACTGAGATGAACTACAACGAAGAGTGCTGTCATCAGCAAAGCAATGGATCGGGTTAGTTATTGAAGAAATAAGGTCATTTATGTATAACAGAAAAGGTGTAGGCGCTATTACTGATCCCTGTGGCACATCCACTTTAATGCTACGACACGTATTCGTCTTTCATCAAGGAAACTAGAAACCTAGTTGATGAGCATATCATTTAATCCAAACGAGGTGAGATTGGCAAGGAACTAAATAGAAGGCTGCTTCACCCCAATAACCACTTGAGCACAAAGCACAAGCAAATTCATGCATAAACCATGAGTGAAATAGGCTTAAATGATTCTAAATTAGTTATATGGGGCTTCCCAGATTTTTAGTTGTAACTTTTTTACCAACTCATTCTAAGACTTTTCTTCCTTGTTGCGAAGTTAGTCAACATTTTGCTTAAAAACTGTAAAATACTCATATTCTGTCACAAAATCAAAATATATCTTCAAAAATAAATCTATAACTTGGTTTCCGCACCAGTTAAAATCTCTCGACACGTTTGCATGTGCAAATACAACATTCTACATATCGTTTTGAGTAATATTATCTCATAAAGCAAACATCACCGTGCCAGAACGACGATTCGTCATGGGTGCCTCCTCGGATACGACAAGAGAATGGCTAGATATGGTTAGTAACTAGAAAACAAAATCAGTACTCATCCGGAGCACCAACAGCGTCTATTTACACATCGGTGTGACAAACTCATTAACGTGTCTGGTAAGCACGGCGTTTTAAGATAAATTACTCTCTAGCAGAACCGTAACCTTAAAACGTACAGAAAAAGTACTCCAAATAGAGAAAAAGAATTGTCTTCGGGGAAGCTAAGAATCAACAGACAGAAAAAAAAAGAAAAGTAGCTTCACAACACAATTAAGGGATACCACAATAATGGTTGTCACAATTGTACAAATATATAAGTTGTTCACCATGGACATGCAAGCTGTTTTACGGTACCAGTAAAACATCAAGTATCAACTGTTTACTACAACAGAAAACTTTCTGTCCACAACTTCACCTTTATGATCTGAAAGTCAAAAGGTAACGTGTTTTATTTGGAACATGTCGAAGCGTTACTCTTCCACTATAACACAGTTGCTTATGAACGAAATTGATCAATTTTCAGTGACCATGCAGCGAATGATGCACCAGTCAAACCATATCACAATATGCAAAATCCTTGCCTGTATAAAGTGAAACACTTGGAATCAAAATACGATTATCTAATAAGGTTAAAGGCGAGATTACCAAATCATATCATGCTCTTTATGGTCAGTTGCTGCATTCTTAAATTTCAAAGAACTTTTTTATTGTTAAGACTTCGCAACTTTTAGTTTTATAATAATTAATAAATGAATGCAATGACATATTTGTATTTCTTTACTAGGAAAGCCTAGGGAGCCACACTAGTTTATTTTTGAATATAGAGAACTATGTGCAAATTTACAAATTTGTTAGAGAATTATATAGAATTCCCAGATTTGCCCATAAATTTGCAGATGGATCTGTAAACTTTACGATGGATCCTTTAATTTACAATACGGTTGTAAACTCGCGGATACATCTGTAAATTTCCAGATAATAATCTAAAAATAATACAATTGCTAGATCTAACTGTAAATGCCCAGATAGGTATGTAAATTCTGAGATAGGCCTGTATATTCCCGGAAATGCTTGTAAATTCCAGAATAGGTCTAAAAATAACACAATTTTTTCATCTACGGGATAGATCTGTAAACTACCAGACAGATCTGTAAATGTACCGATCTGTGGATTTTCAGATATATCCGTAAACTTTCAGATAGATACTCGTATATAGATTCTCGGATAGATCTGAGTATAATACAATACCTAGATCTAACTGTAAATTTCTAAAGAGGCCTGTAAATTACAAAATGGATATGAAACTAATATAATTTCAAGATTTCATCTGAAGTTCCCAGACAGGTCTGTAAACTACCAGATAAATCTGAAAATTTGTTGATAGATTTGTAAATTCCCAGGTAGATCTGAATATAATACAATTCCCTGATCTAACTGTAGTATCCGAAACAAAGCAGTACATTTTCAGTAAGATGTGCACATCCCCAGTAATATGTGTAAATTCCAGATAGCTCTGCAAATTCCCAGATAGATATGTAAATTCCTAGGTACGCTGTAAACTCCAAGATAATGAAAATAATTCAATTATTAGCTCTATCTGTAAATTTTCAAACCCATCTGTAAGTTACTAAATTTATGTAAGAATTTACAGATAGAAATTTAACATAATTCCCTGATAATTGGGTAAATTTACAGTTGGATCTGTAAATTGTTTAAAAAGTAACTAATATCACCTTTTTACGCTTCCGTGTATGGTATCTGTATAAGAAATAGTAAAACTAACTTGGACAATTATTTCCCACGCTTAAATATTAAGCGTAAAATTTCGTGAGGGTGCAGTTTTTTTAGCTTTTGTAAAATTAAGTTTTTCTGACTATATGATCTAAACATTCAGCTGACGATATTCTGGTCAAACAAACCTAAGCATCTGATCATATTTCTGTATTGTAGTGTTTTGTAACTATGGTTTCATATTAGTTGAGTTGATCGACCTATTTCCACAGTTTTTGCTTTTATAGCGCGACGATTCGGAATCAGAGTGTGCTTCCGCCATCAAACTTAGTCGTGACAAGGTACCTTACACTTACAAGTCTGACACCTTTACCTCTGAGCCGCTGAGTAATCCAATATACATTTTTTAGAACTTTTTCGTGGTTGCGCAGTGGTTTATTGCGCGTGTTGCGCCGTAACCTGTTCTGCAGGTGTATTGTGCTTAAGCTCTTTGCGAATTATTGGGATCCAAGTGAGCTTGGCTTATTGGATTTTCTGCTAGTCTGACGTACGTGGCTTCTTTGAATTGCCGGCGAGTTGTATTGTCGTCCTTTACTATTATCTGTATGTTATCCAATTGGATGCGGTGGTCTTCGTTCCAGACATGTTCGACAATTCTTGATCTTTCTGTGTCGCCTTTGCGGATGTTGTTCATATGTTCCTGAGTTCTCACTTTGAGTGGTCTACTGGTCTCTCCTAGGTAAGCTCGGCTGTATTGGCATGGTAGGTCGTATGCACAATTCTTGGAATTATGCTCCTCATTGTGAGGTTTGGTTTTGGTTAGTGTTCCCCTAAACATTCTTGTCGATTTGAAGGCAGTGCGTAACTTGCATTTGCTGCACATTCTTCGTATTTTGTCTGAGGTACTCTGTATGTACGGTTTTATCGCTGTGTATTTAGGATCTTCTTTTTTGGTTCCCCTTTCCCTGTTTGGGTTAAGTGTTAGATCGGGGAACCCTTTTCTATAAGAGTTAGCGATATTTTCTTTTTATGTTTCCATATACTATTGTTTTGAGCATATTGTTTTCGTTTTATCGTACAAGCATCTTGCCACGCTTCACGCTTTTGTGGTGATTGAAGTTGTAGTGTAGGTACCTCCCCGTGTGGGCAGGTTTCCTGAATACACTTGTCGTGAAAGTGTTGTCATTCCTGCATACAAGTACATCCAGGAATGGCATTTATTGTTACGACTCCAATTTCATTGTGAATTTTATGGAGGGTGCGTGGATATTCAGATGATATAGGAATTCATCCAGCTTATGCTTTCCGTGTTGCCAAACTACGAAGGTATCGTCCACGTATCTATGCCACATCCTTGTTTTTTCGGGAATGTGTGTGTGTGTGTGTGTGTGTGTATATATATATATATATATATATATATATATATATATATATATATATATATATATATATATGTACCCTATTTTAGAGTAAACGCCTTATTTTTTAGCCACACTGTGGGTACTACTTTCAAAATATTTTGCAGTAATATGTTTCAAGACATTCTCTACACGATGGTGATACCAGATTTTCAATTTGATGAATTATTTCAAAATGGCGGCCTTCAACTTTTATTCTATATGGAATGCAATAATTTTTTTTTATTATTGAGATCCTAAAAACATTCATTTTACGATAGTATTTCGTTTTTCTCAAAAATTCATTTCTTTCCCTATCAAAAAGCAAACTAACATTTTAATCTAGTAGCGCATGAATGTTTTACAGTCAATGTTATTTTTGTCCAAATATCAAGTAACGGTAGACACAAAAGAAACAATTAAATTTTAATCTAGTAGTCAAACGTCAATCAATGCAATTTAGTTGTCAGTGCTTGTTAATAACAATTGTATTATTGAAGATTATAATTGTTAATTTAAAATTAATTGATACGTTTTTAAAATGCCGTTAAGTTAACCCTGAACATCCAACATTTACTAAATTATTGGAGAGAACGCGTGAAACGGGAACTGTGGATTATAAGAAACCGGTACATGAAAACCCACCTGCTTGCAATGACGACAACGAAAACGAGGTAATGCTACACATTATTGAGAATCCCCATGTCAGTACTAGGGAGATTGCAAATTTGGTTGGAATATCGCGTAGTTCGGTCTGGAGGATAGTAAAAAAAAAATAAATTTCACCCATTCAAAATGATTCTTCGCCAAGAATTAACCGAAAATGATTTTCTGTTAAGAATTAATTTTGCACAATGGGGTTTGCAACAGATAGGACAAAATAAAAACTTTTTTAACAACGCTTTACTTTCGGACAAAGCAAGTTTTCGAAATGATGCTGTTGTAAGAAATAACATGCATTACTACGATAATGTCAATAACATCGATGGAGTTTACACGTGTGGTATGGAATTGTAGGACAGCACATTGTTGGGCCAATTTTCATTAATAGACTAACTGGAAAGAATTACCTCAATTTATTAGAAAATGAAATTCAAAATCATCTAAATGAACTCCCACAAAACATCAGAAATAATTTGTGGTGGCAACAAGATGGCGCTCCAGCACATTATTCCCTTCCAGTTAGGGAGTTTTTAAATAATCGATACGAGAACCGTTGGAATGGTCGTTGGTTGGCTACCTAGGTCACCTGATATGTCACCACTGGACTTTTCCCCCTGGGGGTATGTAAAATCCCACGTGTACATTGTTGAACCAACAACTATTGAAAATATGCAAGAGAGAATTCGTACTTGCATAAACGAAATTTCTCCAGAAATTATCCTTCGATCTATTGACTCCATTGGATGACGTTTCAATGTATGTCATTACGAGCTATTTTTAATTTTGAGTTTCAAAAAGTAGATGCTTATTACAAAATAAGGTTTAATTGCTGCTTTTGTGTCTACCGCGCGCGTGTGTGTGTGTGTGTGTGTGTGTGTGTATTGCTCACTATGGGTGATAGTGGGGAACCCATCGCTATCCCTAACTCTTGTTGGTAGAATTTGTCTTCTACTTGTAAATATGTAGTTATAATGCATATTGCCAGAAGTTCAATTATTGTGTTTACCGAGAGTTGTCTGAGTCCGTCTAACGTTTCATCCTTTTCCAACCTCTCCTTATGATAGTGCCTTATCTGTGGGCACATTTGTGAAAAGGCTCATGATGTCGAAGCTTAGCAGTATTTCTTCGTGGATTGGTTGGAAGTTTCTGATGGTAATTAATTCTTTATTCTAAATAGCTGGTTTACCCAATGGTCCTTCTGTTAAACAATTCTTCTTCCTTTTAAAATCGATTCGCAACATCCTGGATGTATTGAGCCATTAACTTTTTCATCTTTACAGGTAAAATGGTTTCTAAGCAAATTATGCATATATACAAACCAAAATGCTAATAGCCATAAATTGAGCGGTATGTGATGGGTGAAATGTACCTACAGCACTTTCGCTCTCCGAATTTGGTTGTTTCTGATTTTTTAGGCAAGATGCACGTTAAAGTTAGTTTCTATCCGCTCCTAACTTAGATAGTTTAAAAAACAGAAATTTACCTGGATTAGTCCCAAAAATTCACGAATTTTATTAGCTTATTAAATAAATTATTTTTGTAGGTGGTCGATATATTGAACATCGTATACGATAAATCGGAATATTTTATTTCATGTTTATCTTCCAACCTACATTGACATACGTAGGTATAGGTTATGCAATCGACTTTTTTTTCACTATCGAAATTCAGCGGCGGAGAGGGGGAGTTTACTAGGGACAGTTTTCGGTTTTTATCAAATATTCCTAAACCAGCTGCATATTTCAAAGATATAAAAATACCTAGATATAGATTAATTACGTTGTATGCAATTACGATCGATTTTGTAAGAATAAAAGGGAGACGTATTTTTTAAAGAAAATTTAATGTCATTCTGACATAAATTATTAGGTTTGTTTTTAAAATAGTTATCGTAAAAAAATTTAAATTAAAGTTATTTCGTTTCTTTTAATTTGAGTTACCATCTGGCTAACTGCTCTGTCTGTCATGAAGTTTTAAACGTCTGTTTGACATAGATTATTGTTTTTGCTTTTACAGTGTTGCCTATTTTCGTAATGAACTTCTTATAAAACAGGTTGCATAATTATTCTAAAAAATGTTATTAAAATTATTTCCATTTTGTAGGTTGGAAGGTCGTGTAGTGTTCCACGCCGATATTTCATTTGTAAAATTGTTAGTATCTTTAAACAAGATATTGTCAACTTCATACTCTTCACCTATCTAAATAAAATGTATTAACATACGAGACGTTCTTTTTGAGAATACTAGTTTATCTCTGTTCGAAAAATGCAAATTTATTACTGGAAAATTCGAAAAAAGCAAAAGTAAAATTTCGAATGTCACATAAAACTTGTTATTTTTTAAAGCCATTTAGTGAAAACCGCTCGTCGATATCACATTGGGTCAGGAATAATAATGCAGTAAAAACGTGCAAAATAAAATGGACATCCGGTATACAAACAGTATTTAAAATAAGCGAGAGTCGCTCCAGTGCAACTTTTTTGAAAAATAAATGAACTAAAATTAATTCTAAATGCAAACACAAATCATTTCTTATTCCTGTCAAAGGCCCTGTAAGTGGAATACGTTTAGAACGCCACACAAAAAGGAAAAAAATGTTAAAGAAGTTTCACTATGTTTATGATTATTTTACTAATCGTCTCAGTTTTACTTTTATGTGAAACCACTCTCTTGTTTTACTTGAAATTACATTATTACTAGGTAAAAGCGTTTTAACTTAACTCATTGGAACTACTCAATTACAAATTACCTGATTCTCTTTAGAATAATTTCTGCTACAATTATTAATTCTTTCTTTCATATCTATCAATCAATAAAATATTTCTTAGGATTGTATTAACTTTCTCACAACTTTTCTGTAATTATTTATGCCATTCTTCTGTAAAAATTCAATGAAAGGAACTTTATGAAAGTCCAATTGTATACAAATTATAATTATATTTGCTGGAAATAATCATATCCAAAAAAATATATTAATACAGATTAAAAACTAATTATTAGTAAAGCAGAAATAAATAAAGTTAGTAATCACCAATTGAAAGTATATAAGAATAAGTGTTATAATGTTACCCCTGTAATTAATATCATGATCTCGTGGTGGTGATGAGTAGTGATGATTTTCGAAATGATGATTTGAGTGATCATGTAATGGTCCCGAATCGAACGGTGGTCGATCCACGCTGTTGGAATCCACATCCGTCGGAAAATCCGGTGTAAAATAGCTCACCAGGTGGAATATGTCTGCTTAGTATGGTTAGTTGATTAGTGAAAAATGCACATACATACTTATTACTATTTTTTTAATCATATAATTAGTGCTCACATACGATTTTATTTATACAATTAAAAATTGGTGCTTAATTAAATATCTGTTACGCATGCAAATCAAGTTAAATAACACGAACATAAATTCTCAGTTTAACAAATCGTTACTAAGCTAACATTATTGTTTCAAAGTATAACTTTTCGTTAAATTAAAATGCGTTTAGTTACAATATGTGAATTTGAACAATGACGTCAAGTTAAACTGATACCTTTTATGATAGAATAATATCTCAGATGAGGAAATAGTACAAAAAGTGTATTAAATGTATTTAATTAACGATTATGTGACGGTAAACCCATATAATTTGAGATTCATTTTTGTTAGTTTGTGGTAAAAGTTAGTTTTGCAATTTCCAACCCTTGATACAATTTGACAAATTGTGAAATAAAATGATTATCTTGGTATTGCGTAAGATATATAAACTATTTTAGCGTAAGTGCACAAATTAAATTAAAAAAAGGCATTAATGTTCATTACATATTTACAATAAAGGTCACAACATATTTTTTTATTATTACATATTTAGACGGTTTGGAAGGATTTTATAATTTGCCCGAAAAAATGTAGCATATTGTAAAAGTAACAATAATTGTTACGTAAGTGTTAATTTTTATGATTCATTTAAACTAGTAATTAATTTAATTGTAATGGCATAAATACACCCGTAATATAATTGTCCAAAAAATTGGAGGGGCTGAAATCTACAGAAGTGTGTCTTTTAGAACTTCTATCAGTGAAGAATTCACTTATTGAAAACGCACGTTTTTGCTGTTTCTAGTCCTGATCACTGTATGTTAAAGCTCTTCTATCATTTAGTGTGGCCGCAGAGCTGGGAAGTATTTCGATATTTAAATACTTTTTAGTATTTAAATACTAAAAAGTATTTAAATACTTCTATTTAAAATATTTTCCTGTAGAAGTATCTTGTATTTAAGATTTAAATACTTTTCAAAAGTATTTAGTATCTTATATTTAAAAAAGTATCTAAATACTTTTAAAACATTTAAATGCTTGTAAAAATATTTAAATACTTTTAAAATATTTAAATACTTGTAAAAGTATTTAAACACTTTTAAACTATTTAAATACTTTTAAAATATTATATACTAATATACTTTTAGAAATATTTAAATACTTCCAAAAAGATTTATATAAATAGTAATAATAAAATAATGAATTCTCTTCTTAGCAGCGTATTGTCAGAAAAAGGTTACCTAGTGTTAATTGTATAACAATTAACAATAATATGTTTACACCGTGCTTGAACGAAGGTGACAAGGTGTATTGAAATATTGTACTTGCAACCATCTGCCTTGTTTTTAATGTAATCAAACTTATTGAGTAATGAGCATTATGGATTATTCTAAATTAAACTAGAAACTTATTACATATACATCACCTCATGTAAATCACCTTATCTTATTCCATATACTATAGCTATAGATAATTAAATTTAGTACCTACGTACATATTATTTAATTTATGGGGGCTTAATTTTGAAGGATTATTTGTATTTGACTCTAGTCCTAGTTTATAAAAATATATAGGAAATCCAATAAATGGTTACAGTAATAAATACTATCAATCGAAAGCGGAGGACCCGGATGTGTTTGAGTTTGAATAGTGAAAAAAAATATGATTTCATTAAAATCTTAAGACGGAAACGACGGATTAGAATAGATATCTATAATAATAGTAATTTAATAATGAATTTCTAATTACAAAATACAATAAGCTATTGGCTATCGTCTATTGTTACATATGTCCTTATATTAATTACACCCTGAGGATAAAGGTAATTAAATTTTCTGCTGCTTTATTAGTAAAATACTGCAATTTCAATTTAGTTTCTTATTGTACCTGCAGTGGCGGAAGTTACTATGGTGCAACCGGTCCAGTGCACCGGGGCCCGTGCCCTCCATGCCCTATAGGGGCCCAAAAGATACTTTTTAATTTAAATTAAAAGATGTAATAAATTAAGAACAATTTTTAAAGGAATGCGTAATGAATCATCGCTTGGCGTGAATTGTATTTTTCAGTCGGCCACATCCATTAATTGCTTACCCTTGTATTATTGTCAACAGATGACTAACAACGGTGCCTTTCATGAATAAGACCTTTATGAACAAGGATAAGATAAGATAAGAATAAAATATTTTACCTAGAATTCTTTGAAAAATATAGAAGCAACAGGAAGATGTTAGGAACAAATTGCCAAAAATAGACCAATTTTTCAATCAGAAATCTGAAGATTTGTCTTCAATTGTATTGCAAGAAACTCCTTCAACTTTTGAACGGTGTCCAGAAGATTCAGAAGAAGTTAATGTTCAGAGTAATCTAACAACGAATAATAATAATACTGAAGAAGTGATATTATCTTCAGACCGAGGAAAATTTGCCTCAGATGTAATTGTTAGTGCAGAATTGAAACGGTCAATCATTTCACTAGGATCTTCTCGACCTAAAGGGCCATTTCCGAAAGACAGTACACAGAAAGGTAGATGCTTTTCCGAAAACTTATTATTTTAAAACATCAAAAGCAGGTTTAAAGATTGCTCGTTCGTGGCTTTGTTACTCCCCTTCTAAAGACTTTGCATATTGCGAGCCATGCTGGTTATTTGCCAATCGAAGTGCTTCTTCCTTTAATGGATCATATATAACTGGTATTAGAGATTGGGATCATTTAAATGACAGAATTAAGACACATGAATTGTCTCATGAACATCTAAAGGCTTGTGTAACACTGCAACTTTGGATTTCAAATAAGACTATTGACGTTCAATATGAACAAGAAATTGAAAGCCTAAAGAACTTTTGGAAGAATGTACTACGTCGTATTATTAATACAACCATTACTCTAGCGACTTGCAATTTACCCTTTAGAGGACATAGAGAGTCGACTGACAACCCGCACAGTGGTAATTTTATTTCTGTAATCAAACTTTTGGCACAGTATGACCCAATCTTAAGGGAACTTATTGGAAAAGAAAAGGTTCTCATAAATATTTAAGTCATCAAATTCAAGATGAAGTTATATCATTGCTAGCACATAAAGTTGAAGAAGATATTATTCAAGAGATAACGAATGCACCTTTTTTCTCTATAATTGTAGATAGCACACAAGACGTTTCAAAAGTTGACCAATTATCTCTCATATTTCGCTATGTTAAGGTTTTGAATAACGAAAACGGTGTTCCGTGTGACATAAACATTTTGGAATCATTCATGGGTTTTCATGAAATTGTTAGTCAAGCTGCTGAAGATATTGAAAAAGAAATATTAGGCATAATTGAAAAAAAAGGGACACCCTTATCCAAACGTCGCGGGCAAGGTTTTGATGGAGCTGCAAATATGAGTGGAGCATGTTCTGGAGTACAAGCCAGAATACGAAAAAAGGAATCAACGGCAGATTATGTTCACTGCGCTGCGCATAATTTAAATTTGGCCCTTAGTGACAGTGTTAAAAATGTTACTGAATTAAAAAATTTCTTTGAATTGGTGGAAAAACTGTATACTTTCTTCGGACATAGTATTAAACGATGGCATATGTTAAAAGAGTTGTCTTCCATCACAAGTCAGGTAACTTTGAAGAGACTTAATCCAACCAAGTGGTCTTCCAGACATGATTCGTTAACCGCTCTGAGGTACAGATACCTAGATATCCTTAAAGGTTTAACAAAAATTATTTTGTTAACAACAAATACAGAAGAAAGAAATGAAGCGTTATCAATGCGTATCCAACTGGAAACCTTTGAATTTTTATTTCTCACAATATTTCAATGTGAATTCCTTCAGATTATCAATGGAATTTCAACATTTCTACAGCGTTCAGATATGCAGTTAGACAAGGCTGTGGAACTACTGGAGAGTGGTATTAACAAATTAATTAACCTCAGGAATAGTTATGATGACATGAAAAATAAAGCTAAGGAAGTCGCTACTAAATGGGATATTTCATCGACATTTACTGAAAAGCGAAGAAGAAAAACAAAAAGATGCTTGGAATTTAAAATTGGTTATAAAAGCAAACAAAATTGGATGTTTTCGGGCAGTATGAAGGAGGGGATGCAACTAACTTGGTTATTTCCTATCAGATTTCATTAAAATTGGACAGTTACATTACTAATTGTCTGTTATACGAACAAACAAAAAATAGACATATCGGACCAATATGAAGGGAGTGGGCGTTATATCTAACTTAACTTAGTTATTTCTTTTCTTATAACATCTAAACATTCATTAAAATTTTACAATTGCAATAGTTGTAGTCTGGTTATATATTAACAGCTATTACAATAAACAAATATCAACAGCTAAAGCACTTTCGGTGACTTTTAGCCTGATGATGGTAATAAGATCTTTCGAACGATGTACGGGCAATTAGATTTTGTTTTAATAATAAGGGAAATGCATTTGACCCGATTGAAACACAAATTTTAAGTAGTAATTACTCAGATTTTTTGAATTCGATACTTGGATCTTTTTAGAGTATTCTAGAGTATACTAGGCCGTAAAAACGACTGAAAGAATGACGACCATTTTTTACCGATGAGCATTAATTAGTTATGGGTGGCCTTTTGACAAATCCTTATTTGCAAGTTTGAAGAAATCGTCCCTAAATTTCTTCTAAAATTTGACTAATTTCCTATAGAAGAATTACAGAATTATCATTTTTAATATAATGTATCTTACGTATGTATTTGCACTTTGAAATGAAAAAATCGTATAATGATTTTTCATCATTTTATTGATTTACCCATTAAATGATTTCCCTACTTAAAATGTGTTATTCAGGATTACACCAAAATGGGTGAGGACATTGGGGATCAGGACGACCGATTTTTATAGGACGAGTTTGCGACTGATTTTTATGGATGAGAAACAGGAAGAAAAGATCCATTTTCTCCAACGGATGATGAAAATGATCCAGATTACGATCCGAAGGCAGACGACCCTAAACAGAAAATGTTCGACATTTTTATATCATATGGGCCACAACCACACATCCCAATGTAATAACGGTTTAAGTGTAGAAGTAGAAACATTACGAGAATCAACTAATACTGATGTCGGTACTAATTGCGACACTCCCTTGTTTGACGGAAAATTTTCAAAATTGTTCAGAAAGGTGGTGGTGACAATCAGTTAGATTTGAAAGCAGAATGCCAAAGTTGTTTACCAACTAGAAAGTATATAAAAGGTAGGCTAACATCCACCACTAATTTTTGAAACATTTAAAACGAAGCACATTTCTGCATATAATGATTACATAAATTATAAAGTTGTAAAAAGCAAAAGAAATCATGTCAAGCAAAACTATTAAGTCAAATTTAGAATTGAAAAGTATTAATAATAAACAAGTCGACATCAAGACAAGCTTTAGTCAATCAAGAATTGTCAGTCAGAAAGAATTCGACCAAAGAATGCTTAAGTTTATTGTTAATACAATGTCAGCTGTATCAATAATTGAGAATCCTAGTTTTATCCAAATGTTTGATGGAATGAACTTCAAGGTCATGTGTAGGGGCACAGAAATAAAGAAGATAAAAGAGTTATGTCAAAGTAATCTAGATAACATAAAGAATGAACTCTATAAGGTACAATATATATGTACAACAGCGGATATATGGTCGTCCAAGAAAAGAAGCTTTTTGGGGGTCACTTGTCACTAGATCGAAGAAACTTTTGAAAGAAAGCCAGTCGCGTTAGCTTGCCGCAGGTTTAATGGTGTTCATTCCTATGAAAAAATTGGAGAATTGTTACACGAAATTCATGCAAAATTTCAGCTCAACTTAACAAAAATTGTAGGAACCGTAACAGATAACGGTTCAAACTTCGTAAAATCATTTAGAGAATATGGAATTCGGATATCCGAAGATATATTATTTTCTTCTTTAACTGACATTTCATCCAACCCAGTATCAGATGATAATGAAAATGAACATATGATAACTTCTAACGATGATATAGAAGAGATCGTGTTCGAACCAGTCATGACTCAAAGTGAACAAATTGCGGATATTTATTTGCCTAAACACGTTCGTTGTATAAGCCATACGATTAATTTGATAGCCACTACAGATATAATGAAGACAATTAACAACAACCAATCATACAGAACAAAACATACATTAATTATGTCGAAATGCTCGCAGTTGTGGAACAAAGCGGGTAGACCCAAAACGGCAGAAATCATACACGAAATACTAGGGCACTATTTAAGTTACCCAGGACTTACAAGATGGAATTCCTTTTACGACTCCATTAATCAAATTTTAAAAGAAAAGGAAAGCTGAGGGCGTTGTTTGAAAAACTTAATATAAAAGAACATTGCTTTCGTGAAGCTGATTTGGCGTATCTCGTAGAATATACAGCAATATTGAAACCACTTGCCCTTGTAATCGATATTTTGCAAGGAGAACGCAATATGTTTTCGGTGTCGTTATCCCTACAATTGCTAGTTTAAAAATTAAATTAGAAAAGTTAAAACCAAAAATTTAAATACCTCAACGCAGTTTTAGAATCATGCATATGTGGAGTTAAAAAGATTTAAAAATTGTTTATCATTATCGCATGAGTCGCAAGATGCAATAATTGCAAAAACAACGCACCCACTATTTAAACTGCGATGGGTAATAATGTATAAAGATGACGTAGATATGCATCTGGATACCAAAATAAAAGAAATAAAGAAACTTATTATTCACGCGGCAAGCAAAGTTTGCAAACAAAATAAAACAGCAGAGCAAACAAAGCTAACGCAGTCAAATATTACTGGGATTGGTCAAGACTTTTTTTGAATTTGAAATGGGTGAAATGTCAACATCAATGCCTGACAGTGACAATAAATATAAAAGTGGTGAAGGCGAGCTGCAGTTTTTACAAGATTGTGAAACTGATCTAAAATCGTTGAATAAGTATCCGTATATAAAAGAACTTTTTATAAAATATAATAAAACATTACCATCATCGGCGCCTGTTGAAAGGATGTTTTCATATGCAACATTTATCAACGCACCAAGAAGACAGGCGTTGACAGACTCAAATTTTGAAAATTTGGTATTATTAAAAGCAAATAATGTTTAATGTAAATACATTATTTATTGTAAAACATATTTTTAATAAATACATGTGTTGTAATTGTAAGAGGTTCTTTTATAAAATTCGTTTTACTTAACATCGTTTTTGTGCTTATACGAAGTCATTTACTTTATGTATTTGATGTGTTCAACATGCGACTTGTAAGAAACGTATACCTGTTTATTAAATAGTTTCAGTATTTCGTACATCTACTTAAATAATAAACAAATAAAAAATATAAAAGTATTTATTTCTATAAAAAGTATTTAAATACTTTTAATATTATTTAAATATAAAAATAGTTTAAAGAAGTATTTAAATACTTTCAGTATTTAAATATTTTAAAAAGTATTTATTTTCCAAAAAGTATTTAAATACTTTTGGTATCTTATATTTAAATACTTTTATCCAAAAAAAGTATCTTTTATTTAAATACTTTTTTCATAGTAAAAGTATCTTGTATTTAGTGTTTAAATACTTTTTTAAAGTATCTTTCCCAGCTCTGAGTGTGGGTAATAAATAAATCCCACTTTAGTTATCGCTGTTCGTTAACGATTGCGAGAAGAGTCGAAACGGCGTCTTCTAATGTAATAAATAACATAGTCATATTTCATAGAAAAGCTTTAAATGCTAGAACCAACAGTGAAACTTACATGCCTGTCCTCTATGTGGTATCACTTGATCAATGCACATGAGCTAATCAAGGTGGACGAGCGAATCTAAATGCTTCGGATGCATGGGTCGATTTTATTTGCCCTCAAACATTCCACCAGAAAAATATGATGATAACCCAAGCCAAAAGAGCCCAATTTTAGGTATGGAAACGTGTGCAAACGAACTGCTATGATATCCGCTGGAACGTGCGATGAAAACACACTTACGTGATATATCAAAAATGTGTGCTCAGTTAACAACGAATTGGTCTAATCAAAATGACAAAAATCTTATCTAAAGATATGTTCAAAACTCAACCTCTTAGGAGATACAGGGTGTTACAGTTTTCAAAAATTAATCGTCTATTGTCTCTTTAACAAAAAGCAGTATATGATTCAAACTCGGTAATGTTAATTAACATTAAATTACATTAGTGTTTGACCATAAGTCATCATTTTTCAATTAGGCAGTGGCGTATAATCGAGGGATTCGGAAACCATTTTAACCCCAACCTTCTACGCCAAGGAACAAATTTGTCATATCTCCTTAAATTTAAAATTTACCTTCCAGTTCCTTCAAAAACTGTTTAGGGTATATCGTACAAAGCAACTGTTTTTCATATATTTTCATTTCAAGGTTTCGATACGTCTGCCTTCTCAATTAAAAGATAATTTTCGTTACTTCAGGAATTGTGTTTCGTACAGACAGAAAGGTCCGTACCGAGTGTCCCAATCAGAATGGCTCTCGGTCATATATCAGAAATCGCTTATTAGTGCAGTTTCGGAAAAAAATGTTTTAATAAAAGTGACGTCGAGAAAAACCAGGGAATTATTTATACAATTGTAGGGCCACCGTTAGAGGGTGTAAATGAAAATTAAAAATTGAAAAATAAAGGTTTTACAAATTTCGCCTAATTAAGAGGTATTGAAAATACCATCATTTTATTCTTCTAAAAATTCTGCGTATATTTGATTTCACAAGTTTTAGTCCATCTTTTTAAATATGACGAGGGGGGAGCGGGAACCTTATTATGTAACTCCGGTTCTGCTTAATTGATCTTTGCAAACTTAGTCTTGTTGAAAACAGCTCTTTTCCGCTAATATAAGAGTAATAATTTCGACACAACCTAGGAAGTAACATACACGCTAGGGGGTGGTGTTTGTTTATTTTTTAAATCTAGTTTTCTTTGGAAAAGTATTAAGAAAGAGTATGCAGTTTTAATCGTGGATTACAAAAGTAGACCAAATTACCAACTGAATGGCGGAAACCGCATGTCGATATTTTTCCTATCCAGAGATATTTTAAGGTACGTGTAAATTGTTTTACTGAACCAATTTTAACAATTTTGAACTGCTTAAAATTTACTTTCGTTGCCCTATAAATTATGATATCAATTATAATTTCAATGTTACTGTTACTGTCACGCGGATACGGCGGTAAGGAAGTTAAAGTGGTAATGTATCAAAACAAGTAGTGAGCCATGGAAAAAAACAAAAAGACATGAGTCAAATTATTAAACATAGTAACTCGTTCATGTACGTTTCATTGCGATTTATTAGTATTGTAAAGGGACGCCGTCAGATATCCCAATTTTTTATTATTATTAATTAGGTTCCTAAAGTTTATTAGCAAGACGCCGTCCTTTATCAAAATTTTCCTATCATGATTAATTATTTGCTAAGTAAAATACCAGTACTGATATAACATTCACGGAATTTATTAAGATAAGGTGCAAGCAATTATAAAAATTCGTAGAAGTTTTAGTAAAAGTTAAACATATTTCATAACGTTGCAGAAAATTTCACAATAATTAATCATGCATTCTCCCTCCAGACGTAAATCCCAAAAACGTTTAAAAGTTTGTATACGTCAGAGCATCTTCCGCCAATACTGGCCTACGGAATCTCACCCCCAAAGTTTCTCCACCAGAGACTCTCTTTTTAACAAACCTTTTATCAATCTCGCGCTACCAGAAGAATCCGAATAGAAATCGTGTGCTCTATCGTCGCGTTCGCGCCGACTACTACCGTTTAAAACCGCCAACCTGTAACCGCCGTCCGAAGTAGAAAACGCGACACCGCGACTTGATAACATCACCGAAGTCAAAGAGTTAGAGTTGCAGAGATCTAACGTTGAACGCACGTATGTCGAGATAAATACAACACTATACACCTGGTGATAGGGATATGCAGAGTTGTAAGCCCGACCTACTCTTTCATTACTAGACACCTACACTGTGGAGTTTGAAGGGTAGTTGCCCGACTTCTATTGACCGCCGGAGATCCTTCTGTTTAGTTTAACGGGTGGTTGCCCAGATTACTAACAAAGGAGACCCACCTACACAAATTTACACTAACACTAAAACAAAAACACCTCGACAAACGTACCAGTAACCGCAGAGTACCTGTAATTAAAACCTCGTCGGAATATTAAGCTGAACACCTAGTTAACGCCGTTAATCCAGTAATATAGAAACGTAACCGTAAAAACTAGACAGTATTAAATTAGTCGCCTGTAATAAAACCGCCGCCGCCACCACCGAGAAACGTAAGTTACACCGTTTGCAATTAACAAGATTGTTACCGGTAAACCAGAAATTATCCGATAATATATTTCGTGTTAAATAATTCAAATCATTATTATTAGACGCGAAAGATTCAACTTAATAGAAAACTAAGGTTTTATATTTTAAAATCGGCCAACATAACAAAAGTATTTTTATTTAAATAAAAACCGGTGTACTAAAGTAATTAATATAGGAACAGAAACAAATAATCCGCAGCTACCGTATAGAAGCTACCTTCAAAACGAAAAGCTTTCATTTATTTAAAAGGGCAAAATTGAATTTAAACGTGAATGAGTTTATTTTCATAAGAAAAGCAAGTATAAAATTAGATTACTTTTATACATTTGAGAACCGACCGCTTTAAAATATCGATTATTTCTTTAAAGGCAGAGCATTGAACTCGGTGTTTCATCGCACACGTCTTTATAACAGGGTTATCGTGCTACCAACTTCTGTAGTTTATACAGGGACGCATTCAGGTAAAATTATTTATTTTATTTCGGCAGTTGAACAATATAAATTGAAACAAGTCAAAGGACGTAAATTAAAAGTCAAAACCCAACCCTTCTATTAATGTTACATTGCAGAAACTCCAGAGGACCACCTAACCCTCCGTTCCAGGACCAGCCAGGAAGGGGAGAACCACAGGAAATTATATTTTGTATTTATATCTTAGAAGTAGTTTACAGTAACGGAATTAGTTTTATAAAAATATAATAGGGAATAAATGTATATAAACTTTTTTTATCTATTTGTTCAAAGTGTTGAGAGCCTGAATAACGAGCCCCGATCCTTATTTTGCAAGTACAAAATCCGACTGAGCTAAAAAGAGCAAAGTGAAAATTATTCATTAGGAATACACTTAACAGTAAACCTCCATTTCCGTCACGAGGAAAGGAGACGGTACAGTATTAAATTCGATATAAAATTTACTTTATAAGTTTAATCTAAGATAAGATAAGAAGCAATTTACGTGATAGGCACGTATTTTGAATGCAATACAATATCCCCAAAGACGTCATCCCGAGTTTTTCGTCGACTCATACACTGTTTAAGAACGACGGGAAATGTAATTCTTCCTGTTTATAGAAGACGCGGCAGATGTCGCTCAGAGGAAAACACAATAAATGTTTTGGCATACTTAACCCCAATTTAAGTATAATAGCTAGAGGCAATAGCTAGAGATTTGCGAATAATCAGAACCACCGTATTTTGACAGAACACATGTACATTCTGTAGATGTAAAATTAAAAGTAGATACCTTTTCATCTGCATAATATATGTTTCTTAAACAAAATATACCTACAGTCTGGAAAGATATTTATTACGACTTTATATTTATTTTAGGTTACATCCATATCATGTATCATGCATCAAAGATTGGATGACCACGATTACGATAGAAGGTTGTATTGTTGTATCTGGTTGCGAGATATGATATGTGACGACCCTCAATTCCTGTCACGTATTTTGTGATCAGATGAAGTTACATTTTGAAGTGATGGTATGGTAAACCGTTACAATGTGCACTATTGGTCACAGAATAGTCAACGCTGGTCGGAAGAGGTTCAATATCAGGGTCGATGGTCGGTAAATGTATATTGTGGTATCTTAGATGGTCAGATAATTGGCACGCACGCACGCACGCACACACACACACGCACACACACGCACACACGCGCGCACACACACACTCGCACACACACACTCGCACACACACACACACATACACATACACATACACAACACACACACGCACACGCACACACGCACACACGCACACACGCACACCACACACGCACACGCACACCACACACGCACACACGCACACACCACACACACGCACACACGCACACACGCACACAGCACACACGCACACACGCACACACGCACACACACACACGCACACACGCACACACGCACACACGCACACACGCACACACGCACACACGCAGACACGCAACACCAGACACGCGCAGACACGCAGACACGCAGACACGCAGACACGCAGACACGCAGACACGCAGACACGCAGACACGCAGACACGCAGACACGACAGACAGACAGACAGACAGACAGACAGACAGACAGACAGACAGACAGACAGACGGAGGACGGACGGACGGACGGACGGACGGACGGACGGACGGACGGACGGACGGACGGACGGACGGACGGACGGACCGACAGACAGACAGACAGACAGACAGACAGACAGACAGACAGACAGACAGACAGACAGACAGACAGACAGACAGACAGACAAACAGACAGACAGACATACAGGCAGACAGACGGACAAACAGACAGACAGACAGAGAGTCAGACAGCCAGACAGACAGACAGACAGACAGGCAGGACAGGCAGGTAGGCAGGAAGCCAGACAGGCAGGCGACAGGCAGGAAAACAGACAGACAGACAGACAGACAGACGCGGTTTCCGCGTGACAGTGACAGTTATATTGAAATTATAATTCATGTCAGCATTTATAGGACAAGGAAATTAATTTTTAAGGAGTTTAAGTATTTTAGTAAGGTAAGGCACTACATGATCCGTAATACATTGTAATAGTTTTTATTTCATTATGTGCAATTTTTATTTATTGCTGTATAGAATTGCATCTGTGTCTGTAGGGAACATACTTCCAGAAGTACCCAAAAACCTTTAAGTGAGAAGCCAGCTACACTGAAACCATAAAACACCAAAGTAAATGAAAAACGAGGAAAAGGCGATATTGTTCACTGCCGTAAAATTTAGACGGTTTAAAAACCTTTTACGCCACTACCTTATTGAAAAATAACGATTTATGATTAAAAACTAATATAATTTAATGTTTATTAACCGTGTCTAAAGCAGGTACCGTTTTTCGTTAAAGAAATGACTAAAATAAACGATTAATTTTTAAAAACACCCTTCATCTCGAAACGGAATTTTGGACGTATCTTTATACCGGGTGATTCACGTCGATGGTACCTTAGACGTTTACGGAAAACGAGACATGGGATCTTTTTGAAAATTTGGTCATTGGCTCGGATCTATCGATCTAAAATATTTTCAGCATTGCGACGTTGTCTCTTATGTGGAAAAGTGGCATCACCTTTGATATTTTTAATGAGACACCCTGTATATTATTACATTGTTGGGTTCGCTATTACTTTTAAATTATTTTTTCATCACACATCCCTACGCCTATCTTCAACCGTTTTTGAGTAATTAATTCATTTCCTTATTTTTTAGCCAAAACATGGTTCCAATCGAATGTTCATTATTGTGGTGTTTGAATTTGTAGAAAGTTGAAATTCTGGATGCACTCTATGAATAAGCTGTTCATCAGTACTGCGTAACGAAATTGGTTCCATATCGTACAGGGTCGTTCGAAATTCGTTACGTTTCCGCAAGGCACAAAAATGCAGAAAAGTTCATTATTTCAAATAGGGCACCGTATATATTATCGAATATTCTGATAGACAATTGAAGTCCCTTTAAAATGATGTATCTTGTTCCTATACCTAAACAGTAAGGTTTCCGAAATAGAAGCATGTTCCTATAAAAATTTGTAATCTAGTCACATGTGTGTATCGTTACAATGAAGTGTCAAGATTTTTTGACATTATGAAATTCTGACATCAGTATTGTTAACATTAGCACGCGTTCACATTCGTTAAGAGTAGTAGCGAAAAGTATTAAAATGGAAAGGAATAATTATTCTAATGAAGTTTTGATGAAACTCTTCATTTTTCATGGACAATGTGACCAAATTATAGCGAGAACATGCAGGAAGTTCAACGAAATGTATATAATTTGCGACCAATGGACAAAAGAAAGTTTGTACGATTATACAATAATTTCACTAATTATGGATCAAAACTGATTGCGGAACGAACAAAGTATCACTTCAGACGAAGACAATATTATAAACGTTCTGACCTATTTTGAAGAGATGCACGCATACAAGTATATGATAGTTCAAGCTCTCAACCGGAAGATTATCAAGATAGGATAAAATTTTGTGAAGATATTCTGATCCGTATCCAAGAAGATCCGAACTTTTTAAAAAGAATAATTTGGACATACGAAGCTAAATTTTCTAGGGAAGGCATTTTCAACAGAAAAAAACAACATTTCTGGACAGACCAAAATCCAAAAGTTGTTAGAGAAACGGGATTCCAAGAAAAGTTTAGTTTCAATGTTTTTTGTCTTTTGAAAGATAATAAAATAAGTTATTATATTTATGATGAATCTTTGAACTTTCAAAAATATCTTGAAATTTTAAGAACGGTACAAACTTTTGTCCATTGGTCGCAAATTAGGATATATTTCGTTGAACTTCCTGCATGTTCTCGCTATAATTTGGTCACATTGTCCATGAAAAATAAATAGTTTTACCAAAACTTGAATTGTGTAGTAATTTCCTGCTATTTTGACCCTTTTCAAATTTCTCCCGTTAATAAACACCCGAATGTTTTACTATTAGTTCACTAATTGTGACAGAAAAGACAGAATAGTGCGATTTTTACAGGAACATGTTTCTATTTCGGAGACCCTACTATTTAAGTATAGGAACATGATATATCATTTCAAAGGGACTTCAATTCTCTATCAGAATATTCTGTAATATACAGGGTGTCCCATTTGAAATAATGAACTTTTCTGCATTTTTGTACCTTGCGGAAACAACGAATTTCGAACGACCCTGTACAATATGGAACCAATTTCGTTACGCAGAACAGCTTATTCATAGAGTGCATCCAGAATTTCAACTTTCTACAAATTCAAACACCACAATTATGAACATTCGATTGAAACCATGTTTTGGCTAAAAAATAAGGAAATTAATTAATTACGCAAAAACGGTTGAAGATAGGCATAGAAATATGTGAGGCAAAAATAATTTAAAAGTAATAGCGAACCCAAAAATGTAATAATATACAAGGCGTCTCATTAAAAATATCAAAGGTGATGCCACTTTTCTACATAAGCGACAACGTCGCAACGCTGAAAATATTTTAGATCGATATATCCGAGCCAGCCATGCAAGTGACCAAATTTTCAAAAAGATCCCATGTTTCGTTTTCCGTAAACGTCTAAGGTGCCATAGGCGTGAATCACCCGGTATAAGGTTTTCACGTTGGTCAAATCTCTAGGCTCACGGTTTAGGTTGTGCGTTATCTGTCACTCAATCTGTCAGTCACGGTAGTGTTTTGCGGATATAGGATCTTACCCGCATAAGGGATGAATGTTCAAATTTCTTTTCTTAGCGAATACCTACACTCTATAAGGGGCCTATCGAACAAATTTTACTTTTGCTGTATAATTTTTTTTAAAGTTATACGGTTATTGAAATTTCGCCAAGCAAACTTACCACCACGATTCACCCTCTGACGAAATTAATGTTAAAAAGTAATTAAGCACATGTTATCTTATTTATATTGATATTTACAAAGTGTTAACATCGTAACACACTAAAAGAGTTAATTATAAATGCAAACAACCACCCATTTAAAAAATCCCTGGTTATGAGACGGTCAGCTAATCACGGATTATTTACCAGAAGACACAAAAAAATCTAAAAGGGCAAGGTTTGTAATTGAGTATCAAATAAATATAATTATTTGAAATTGCCTTTAATATCAGATTAAAATATTACTAGTAATCTTTTTTTTTAACTTTAGCGCAATTCAGTGTCACATCTCACTTTATTAAAGCGCAGAAATAGGAATGTGAACCGCTAAGACTAACCTTGCATATAATTTTACAAATTACTGTGAGAACAATGCTTACATGTATTTAGTAATAGACTCGATCCGGTTTAGTAAAGTTGTATGTTCCTTAAAATAAAATAGGGTACTTGTGCTATGTTATTTGTCCAAACCTAACTAGATGGAAACTGTTTTAATAAATGTTTACATATTTTCTGGATACTGATAAAAAAAAGATATTTCACGTTTTTATCCAAATTCGGACATTATTTCATTGCTACTGGTTAAACACGCTATAGACTTAGTAAAACATTTGATTTATAAGTGTTTTTTTCAATTTCTCACTTTTTATACTACGTTTTAAGTCTTAATTTTCTTCAAAAAGCACAAACATTAGCTACTGTTATAAACCGAATGGTTCTTTTTTTGCTCATTCTACTAAACAACAAATTTTGTACGTAATTTTGACTAATACAGTGTTACCAAAAACTTCTTTGCATAAATAATTAACCTGTGTTACTTGATAAGCAATTATACAAAAAATTGAAAATCCTTTTTTAACTATTTGAGTTTTCAAACTAGTAAATAAATTAAATTGAATACTTACTTCCTGATTATAAATTAATTCGTTTTGTTCCATTTAAACCAAGTGAGTTACGTTAAAGCGTATGAAATTTAATTCATTAACGTAATTGTATGTACATAATGAGTTTCAATTGGTCTCTCCAACGTGCCTTGTTTAAGCATTTAAGTGTCGGGTTATAGCTCTAAAGTTTTATTGTATGTTTTACTACCTTCATTCTACAGTCAGTTTTTAAATTTTAAGTATTAACTACCAAATTAAAAATTAATAGTTTATTAAAACGTAACACAAAGAAAAATTCGTTAAACGGTATTTACATAAATAACATATTGGGGATATAGTATTGGTGTTTACGAAAATAAATTTTAAAATGTATTGTGTTTCAAAGCAAAATCTGCATAGGTCAACCGAAATTTCATACCATGTACAAATTTTGGTTTTAGTATAATATACATATAATATAGAATAGTTATATTTCAGTAGACTAAAGACACCAGTTAAATGATTCAACTGCGCCTTAAACACTAATCTCGAGATAAACCTCTAATTGCGTTCCACCAAAGTTTACTTAAAAATAGTAGGCATTAGTTTAACGCGAAATTAAAACTGAGACGTCCAATCTAGAATTAGTACCAAATTCTGTTCCACCATGCTCTATTAGGCACTAACTTTGAATTAAATGAGCGATCAGTTTAATTCATGGATATCGGTCAATTAAGTAGACAGTTTTGAAATATTACAATCAGTTTAAAGGATTATGCTTTCCTTCTTATTTTCATTGTTGATTTGTATATTCCTATTTCATTGTTCATTGGTGTCGCTTTTAAATATTTTTATTCATTCAAAAAATCGGAAAAATGTAAGTATCAAAATAAACATAAAATATATCTATTTTTATTATATTAAATTTACAGGAAAAATTTCATGGTATTTATTTCTATTCAAATCTCGTGGCAAAATGTCTGACATATCTTCCTTGTCTTCATTATCGGACTTCACTGATGAAGAACCATTGCAGCGAAGTTCCGAGACTCCAGTTCCGCGGTAGGCAAAACTATTTCAAATTATTTGATGATGGTGAGTTAATTCATTCAATTCAACTCAAATTGTCTGCATTGTCTGTGATTATCATCATATATTTTTCTGTAGACTGCCACCTTTGTAACACTGCAGCAAGGTTAATAGAGAATACAGTAACTCATACTTTGGAAGTAAGAATACATATTATGTTGTAGTCTCATAGTGAAATATATACACAAATTTATGTTTAGTATTGCTTTTCTGACGGTTGTTCCTTTTTGTTTCAAAATAAAACAATTTTAATAGGTTTTATGTAATGTACTAATTACTTATCAACTAATGCTAACGATAGGTTATTTAAATATTAAAGCTGTAGCCATGCGCTGTTCACTCCTTTAGTAAAATTGGTATTAAGTTTGGTTCCAAACCCCATAGTTATGTATCACGTCACCGAAGGCGCTGGTGACGCTATATTTAGTGAGTTTAGTCAAGCAACATTTAACCACCATAATACCCTAAGGTATGGTGTTTATTTAACCTTATTCTTTCTATTAAAATGACGTAAAATGATTATTACTTATATGTGTATGTCAAATTTATTATTTTATTTTATTTTGCCACCATAATGTTCTAATGTTCTTTATACGCCCCCAAATCCGCGCGTAATGTGGTCTTTATAGCACGGAAATGTCATTGTTGCTAAGCAGCATGATTGACAGCAAACACATGACATGATATGTCACGTAAGTTGAAAGAATTATTGAAACAACAAATTAGCCTACTGTCGACTTTATTTCACTGCATTTGCATTTAAAAGCTTGCCGAAAATACTGAATCTTTTTAAAATTTTGTTCCAGTTTCATGGTGCAAAATAAAATAAAACATTGTATGTACCACGGGCATAATTAGATTATGGCTCTCAGGAATATAAAAGCCCTCCGCTTCGCGTCGGGCTTTTAACATTCCCTCGAGCCATAATCTTCTGATTATGCATAAATATCTATCATGAACGAAGTATTGTATAAATAAGTATAAATACGTGTTTGAATAGATTAAATTTTGTTACTTTTATAATGTTATTTACTTTTGACGAATTTAGTGTAAGTAAATAAAATTTTTAGTTAGACACTTTTAAATACCGTGATTTAAAAAAATTGTATATTAGAATTCATATACCTACTTATGTTAGTAAATACAATATTATGGAAGTTAAATGTTTTAATACTTTTAGACCCATTCGCACCACCTCGGTATTAAATTGAGGTGGTGCAAACAGGCCATTTCTTATACATTCACAATAAATCATTTGAACATGAATTTTTAAAATACCCGCATGTGGTTCATTAGCGCTCAGGTGACGTGATACACAACTAATTTATGAAAACGACGCGAATGGTAAGAGTCGTGTATCTATCCCCTCACTTATCTATGGCTGTAGCTTCAATCACAACCGTAAACCTTTACAGTTTTATTACGGTCTTCTCCTATCCACGTTATGGCGAAAACGCAGAATAGAATTAACGCCAGATTAACTAAACGCGTGCTAAATTATGGGTGGTGGAACGCAATAAATTTAATTCAAGATTAAATTCTATTGGTCAACTAGTTATCACGAGATTAGCGGTATTTGGTAGAGCCGGCCATTATCCATCCACTTTTTGAACTGTTTAATAGAACATTCGGCTTAATTTAAAACCTTAAATGAACTTTAGTAAATTTTAAATTTTTGATAGAGATTCTGGAAGATTACAATTTAACATAAATGCGATTCTGCCTATTGCAGGACATGTAAATCATAAAAACATAGTTGTGTTTCTTTCAACGAAACAGTCGTATACATACTATATTCCGCAAGTGGATGTTAAGGGATATGGATCCCTTCAAAGGGATGGGATAAACATTACATTTTCTGATTTATCCACTAAATGCTTCAGTCATCAATCTGAAATTTCACTCGATTAGACCGTATGCAAAATTAGTTAACAGCGATCAATATTTGATATTTACTTAAGGGATAGTTTTAAGACAGTATTTCAACCATAACTTTTTTACTAAACAAATTGCAAGGTTCCTATTAACAATGATTTTTACGCTTTAGAAATAACGCTTGTTTTAGACCAGAAGTGTTCTTAGTAAAGTTTTTATTCAATCATATCTCAGTAATGCATGTACATACATTACTAATGGTAATGCTGTTCGTCAATATATTTCATTCGGTAACAAACAACTCATTCACGTTTCCCTTAATAAATAGTTTTCGGAACAGTATTTTACGCGATGTTAGCCGGACGTTTTTTGTTAGGGTATAACGTAACGCAAATTTCATGAAAGTTATTTGCGGATAGGTTCCATTTTGATGTTGCCCTAACCTTACTATTTATGTTTTTGTATATTATCAAAATATTATGGCAAAATTGACTGAAAATGGAATAATCTTGTTAGAAGATGATGATATTGAAATTTACATAACGAGCCACGAAAATGGTAAATGTCGCACAAGCGATTACAGGATAGACACTTTCGCGCGTGCTTAATATACACTATTTTTCTCCTTAATGTTTTATGGATCACAAATATAAAAATTACAAAATAGGTATACTTAATCTAATATTTCATGTTTTTTATTAAGAAATCATAATCATGCCCTAACAAATAGTGTAGTTCGTAATTATTATGAATTTAAGACGATTACCTGAATGTTTGGACTTTGATCGCGACCGTACTCCCTGTCAGGATGACAACTTACGGAAAAGCAATGCTGAAGTAAAAGGCACAAGTATTTTTTACTTTCGTATTGGTTACAATGAGAAAGTAAAACGCACCACTGTGCGAAAGTATTATTTTCTGTACGGTTAATTGGGTGATATGAATCGCTTTCGCACATGGTCGTAGGAAAATATTATTATTTATAAGGCGCTGGAAAGAGTAATTGCAGAAAGAAAATTATTTCATTCAACAAATGAATTTTTTTCAGGTCAATTCGTTTAGATAAACAGGTTTATTTCTTAGCATTAACACCTCATAAATATTCACCGTTCGCACTTTTGTTGATATTAATTACCAAAAAAACACGTTTTAGGTTAGGAGGCGCATTCACAAAAACAGATGGAAAAATAGAATGCGCATTCACATTAACATTCATATACCTTGAATTTCATTGATTCCCCTATTTATAATTATATCGTACAGAAACTCCTCATTCCGTATGAATTTTTGTAATTTTGTGTACAATTATAAATATATATACATAAATATATATATATATATATATATATATATATATATATATATATATATATATATATATATATAATTGAACGCCTGATGAACATCTGTGTGGAGAGAAGCCTGTTTGTATCCAATACGTGGTTTAAACATAAAAATGTGCATATATATACATGGCAAATAGGTGAATCTAAAAGTATGATAGACTTGATACTGTATGATAAACGGCTTAGTAACCTTGTTAAAGACACAAAGTAATGCGCCGATCGGAGTGTGGATCGGACAACTTTTTGTTTATATCGAGAGTGTTTTTGGGGCAAAAGTGGGCCTGGAGAAGGAAAGCAAACCTAGTGCGAACGTCCAGAATTAGCGTAGACAAACTAGTGGATAATGGCGTGAGAATGAAATACGCAGATGCTGTGAGTAAAGAGTTGAATGTGTATGAAACAGTGTGGAACGAACAAATAAAAGACACTGACGTTGAATGTGCGTGGATAAGTTTGAAAAACTGTGTCAATTGCGCCGGGTGGATATGTGGAAGGGCGACTGTAGGTAGACAAAAAAAATATGCTTGGTGGAATGAGTCGGTAAAAAAGGCAGTATGTAAGAAAAAAAGATGCGACATGGCAATGTTGCTGCAAAAAATGAGATTGAGAAAAAGCAATTGTGTCAGATGTACAGATTAAGAAACAAAGAAGTGAAAAAAACTGTGAGAATAAGTAAAGAGGAAGTGATGGCTATTGAAGAAGAGAAAATGCAGAATGATTTTGAGGGAAACAAAACTCTTCTGGAAATGGGTCAAAAATACAAAACGTGACCCAAAACAGAACGTGCAGGAGTAATAGATACGAGCAACGAAATAGTATGGGACGATTGTGAAGTGAGGAAATGCTGGCAAGAATATTTCGGAAAGCTGTGCAGTAGTGTGGAAAATAAGACTGGAGGATTAAATAAGGAGAATGTAGAAGGAGTGGTGAATGAAACTGAGGATATTGGGATAAATGAGCAGGCGTAGATGAAATCACTGGTGAAATGCTAAAGTATGGGGGTGCAAATCTTATACGAAGATTATGTGAATTATTCAATGTATGGATGGATTGGAAGAGCGCGATTATTGCACCACTGTATAAGGGTAAGGGGAACAAGAGTGATTGCAAGAACTACAGACGAATAAGTCTGCTCAGCCTGCCTGGTAAGGTATTTGGAAGAGTACGAGAAACTACACAAACTAAGATTTGAGACGTGCAGGGTGGCTTCATTCCAGGAAGAGGATGTGATGATCAGATGGTTGCTCTCCAGCAGGTGATGGAAAAGTATTTAAAGGTAAGAAACGAACCTGTACCGTACGTTTGTAGATCTGGAGAAAGCATACGACAGAGTGAACGCATATGGCGCAAATAAAGGTCTAATAAATGGAATAAGGGCAGTATACAACGGTAGTTGGGCATGTGTTAGGGTGAGAGGAGGTGTGAGTGAATGCTTTAATATGGAGCAAGGAGTGCGACAAGGCTGTATGATGTCACCGTGGTTGTTCAATGTATATATGGATAAATGTGTTAGACAAGCATGTACCAATACAAATGGTGTAATCGTTGGTGACGTAAATGTACGACTTCTGATGTATGCAGATGACACAGTCTTATTAAGTGACAGTGCGGATGAGCTACAAACCGCTCTGAGTGAGTTTGATACTGTCTGTGAGAGCATGGACCTAAAGGTAAATGTGAACAAAACTAAAATTGCGGTGTTCAATCGGGAAGGTGGAAAGGAGAGTAGAGTATTTACCCTGCAAGATGAAATTGTGGAGCAAGTGAACGAGCTGGTATATCTGGGTAGAATGTTTACTGCAGATGGTACAATGGAAGACGAGATTGGGCGAAAGATCAATGCTGGAAGGAAAGTGATTGGAAGTATGTGGACGATAATGAGAAACGAAAGCATGAGCCTAGCTCCGAAACGAGCTATCTATAATGGCGTGTTAGTCCCATCAGTACTGTATAGAAGTGAGACATGGGTATGTGAAAAAAAGCACGAAAGAAAAATAAATACCGTGAATATGAGATTCCTGAGAAACGGATGTGGTAAAACGAGAAGGGACAATATAAAAAATTAATGCATAATGTGGCAACGAAAAGACGATGATGGATACATATAAAAGTGGTACATTACGTTAGTTTGGTCACATTGAGAGATTGAACAACGGGAGGTTAACGAAGCAAGTATATGTTGGTGAGGTTAGAGGAAAGGCCGGGTCTGGTAGGCCGCGTAAAACTTGGCTGAATGCAGTAGAATGTATGATAAAGGAAAGAAAGGTAAAGAGTTTTAAAAATAAAAGGGGATGTCAGAGACAATGTATGAACCTTACGGAAGCTAAGGAGGTGTGCGGAGATAGGAAATCATGGAGAAAGATTGTGAATGAAAAATAAATAAGAAGCAGGGATAGTTTTGCCTACCCCGCAAGTGAATGGCGTGAAGGTTAAGTTAAGTTACAAGTTATAACATGACTTTAATAACAAAAAATGCAGTTCCGCAAGCTCCCTTTCTGACCAAAGGACATGTATCTATTATACCTTAAGCCCGCCATTCTAATTCTAGTTTCATTCGATCCAACCGTTCTGAAAACAGTGGAAACCGTTATAACAGTCCGGTTACAGCGGTACGACATTTGAGCAGTACTATACTTCCTTCTATTGCAGTTATTCGTTATGATAAATTTTATCTTTTTCTAGATAAATAATTCAGGAAAGCTGTAAACAAAATGTTTAGTTAACTCGTAATAGGTATTTGGTTAATGTACTTAATGAGCGGGAACCGTTCATGAGATGCACTTTCTAAGAGCAGTAAAACACAAATACTTACGTATTTTATTTGTTCGCTATCGTACGTTGTCCCTTAAAAATGTAATTCCTTAAGACTAAAAAGGGAAAAGGAAAAGGTCGCGTGTTTCATTCGATCCCCAAGAGAGAGGGCGGGCTGATTGGGCTTTCCAAGCACCTTCAGCCACAATTATGGATTCCAGCATACATATATACATTACGTATAGATGCATGGTGGAATTAAGGAGTGTAGTGAGGATAGGATCCGAAGGAACTGAGTTAAGATTCTGAGGGAGAAAATACTACCCCAGCATTCGTCTAAACAGCCGCACATGGTGTGCGTATACGCAGTGAACATACCGCTACATGTGTATAAGGAAAACCTCTTGAAAAAATGTCATACAAGGTGGACGGTAACGGGAATCAAACCCATTACCTCCCGAATGTCAAGCAGGTCGTGTTACCACAACTGTACTAGCTCGGTTAAGACTAGTTTTAAAGGCCTTTGTTATCCTATAAATGAATATCTAAGCAGATGGCGGCGATTGTCGTAGAAAGCTGTGGCCCCTACAAAAAAAAACATGCCACAATTGATTGGAAAGTAGAACCACAATTCGGATCGGAAAAATGTTGAACGAAAGAGAATTGTTACCAATAAAGACATGGTAAAAACAAAAATAGCACAGTAACCAATATGTGTCACGCTGTAAGTGTGTCAGTTTTATCTGAACCGTCAGTTTCAACCATACTCGCAATATTACTTTTGGTAGCTGCAGTATTATATCGCTTACGACGTAAAAAGTGTGCTTCACTTCCAAAAAGTGAACATTTCAGAAAATTTGAGGCCCACATTTCTTGCTGCGGAATGTGGAAATCCGAAACAATGGACAACTTAAGAAACCTGCCAACGACAATCAAATGGACGGTACATTTATTTTGCTCGCTTATAAACGGTAAAACCATCAACCAAGTATTGCCATTAATGTATTGCTTTCAAAATTGGGATGTTCATATGTTCCGAATTATAAAAAAACATTACACGATAACAGATTTGAAATGATTTCTAACGCGATTACAGTAGATTTTGAATAATAATTAATTTCAACAATACAAAAATCCTCCAGCAAGAACTCGTGGATACTATGAGACTGATTACTAGAGGCGTACAGGGACATTGTCAATTCCTTCTAATGTTAGAAGATGGGGTACCGTTACTATTATTTCCTGTATTTGATTGCCACTGATCAATCCATCTCTGTGTAACATATATAGGACCAAAAAGTGAACCAACAACGATGTAAAGGACGTTTATCATCTTATTATGCCAGAACAAACGGTAACAGTGGCTGTACTGCTGCAACTGCAAGCGAGAAAAATGTTGGCAGGCATAATATTATACATTATGTAAATTTGTTCTACGTTCATTCCAAAAACGAACACTTTTCGTTTTTAATGTAAAAGTTTTCATGTAGAGCACTAGTGCAATAAAAATTGTATTGTACGCTATGCACACATATTAAGTTTAATTAAAAGATGGAATTGCAAATGTAAAAAGATCGGTTAAGTATGGATTGCCAAGATAATTGAACTTCATTTGAACAGATGTTAAATATTTTTGTATTACGTTTTTAATTGTTTAATTAGGTGAAACGCAATTAGGAGATTGTACACTTAATAAACCATTACTCTCAAATTTTTAATTTTATTAAAAACTTTTACAACACGAATTAAGTTTTGTTATGATCGAGTGTAGAAACATTGTTTCATGCGCACCTTATCGCTATATTTTAGTTTTTTTTTTAAATCGACATCAGGTAACAAATAGGTTTCTTACTCATTAAAAGTTATTTTGGTTTGTCAGTAAAATAAAAAAAAATCGTTTTATAGTTGTAAATGAGAAATATTATTGAAAATACGAATGACATTAACGATAAAGATTTGTTTGACATTCCACCAGAAATTAGTGTACTAGCAAATAAAGCATATTTAAATTTAATATCCAGCAAACACGGTAACAATGATAATAAATCATAATTAAACATCAAATATTACATTAAAAATATATTCTTTGTTTACCGACACGTATGGCCACCAAATAAAACTGTTGATATTGGAGGCAACTCATGCAAAAAGTGTTCTTTGTACTCTACGTGCTATAAACACTCACCTTTTTCACTTGAAATATAAATAACTACAAATAAATGAACAGTCGATAAGGAATACTTAAACGTTAAATGACTTCATGGTGTTTCTTTCACATTAGCAATACTATTGCTATCTTGACAGGTTCAAACGCTTACTTTTCCCACCTATCTAATATAATACAATACCAAAAAGTAAGGATGACCTTTAGTACTTGAACTACCTTTAGAAAGTGACGAAATAACGAAATTGCAAGTCTGCTCGTTGCAATTTTAAAAAATGTTATTGTATGCAGAATGTGAGTATGTTAGTCTGTCTCAAATTTTCAAAGGATTAGTTAACAAACATAAAGTAGATTCCTTTAAAAAGTTTAGGGTATCGTTGGTGCTTGTTTTGTACAGTAATTTTATTTTTGAAAACTTATAGGGTTCATTCCACACAAGTTGAGGATTGCTATATAATAGCCTCTTTTGCGTGTACATTCTGAACGTAGATGCATTTAATACACCAAAAATTTTCGAAAAAGACATTTAAAGAAAGACATCCTTGTTAGTAAAGCTTTTCATATGAAGCACAGTCTTATACTATAGAGCCAAATAGGCAGAAGTAAGAGTAATAACTGGATCCGTCAAAAGTTCAAAGAAGCCACACATATAGCTCTAGTTAAGCCAAGCTGGTTTAGAAATAAAATCTATATGGCTACCACTACAAAGAGAACAAGATAGTTTAAAAAATCTATATGTCTACCACTACAGAGAGAAGAAATACAACGCAGTAATCCAAAAGGAGAGCAAATTAATACTATTAAGCAGGCGCTAGGGAAAAGTTAATAATATAAATTTAAGTTTCAACTCTTTCCTTGAAACTAACAAACTCCCTAGTGATCACCAATATGGTTTTAGGAAGAATCATTCAACATGTGATTTTCTTCCATGTGTGACCCAAATTTGGAACAATACATTAGAACGATCCAGTGAAACAGTTGTTGTAGTCGCTTTAGATATTACAAAGGCATTTGACTAAGATTGGTATAAATGTTTATTTGCCATATCCACCTAGTTTGGGTTAAATGATACTCTCATCAATTGGGTTTCTAGTTTGCTTGATGAAAGATAAATACGTGTCGTAGTTGATGGCTTCCTTCAAAATAAGTTGGCATTAACGCGGGCGTGTCACAGAGATCAGTTATAGCGCCTACACTTATTCTGCTATACATAAATGGTCTTATTGCGATCTAACCCAATCCATTATTTTGCTGACAACAGCACCCTTCATTAGAGTTCATCAGAGTCTACTCATAATGGTACCATTTCAAATCAAAACATTTAAGCTAAAATGAAAATTTCAATCAACAAAGACATTCAACATATCCTTCAATAGCGAAGTAAAAATCTAGTTAAATTTAATGCTAATGAACTTTGGTGTTACCTTATGTCCGCCAAAAATATTAAATCATTTCCTGTTGTACGTATGAATAGGTTAGACGTTAAGCTCTCAGACTCTATTATTATGTTGGGAATTATTGTACCTTCTAATCTGTCATGTGTTAACCATCTTCAGTCAGCGTACTCGTAAAATAGACGTATTGTACAGATCTAAGCAATACTTTACCTCCCGATAACTATTTGTGCTGTTTAAGGCTGAAATTTGACCCCGTCTAGAATATAATTCTCACTTCTGGGTTGGTCCTCCCTAATACACTCTCGATATCGTTGATGTTATTCAAAAAAGAGCGATTGGACTTATAAATGACTCGTCCCCGTCCTCATGTAATGTCAAAAAACCCCTCTAGCACCTATACTCTCACTATAGTCGCCATGTTTCTATAGGCAAATGAGAGCCTACGATGCCTGTAGGTGAACCTGTATGCTCTCTCACCAATACAGTGCGAGTGAAATGGTAAGGGAGAAAAAATAAAATCTTGAATTTTGTTAAACACCGTAGAAAAGGAGTAAAAAATCAAACAATTAGAAGTTATATTTAGGTACGGTGCAATAAATCTAATACATCTTGAATTTTAAAGCACCTAACCTAACATTGGTTTGCTCTTACTGTTAGAATCCTGTATAACAGTCATTAAGCATGCATTATGTCGGTTTTTTTTATTTTTATAAATCAAGTGTAGTTTCTAAATGTTCTTGAAATAGAAACGCAGTACTCTTCTTGCTAGCCACTTTTGTATCCGCTTTGCTCTTAAATATATTGCATAAATAAGGCTTGTTCCTAAACAAACCAAATCGAAAAATCACTTGAGACCATGAACCACTCAATTATTTTCTATCATCGAATACTCTAGCGCATTTGAACATTATTTTGGTACCTATTGTATGTAGTTGAATTTTTATTTCTAACATCAACATGAAAACGAAAAGGTAATTCCAATAGGAAAATATAACCAAGCGGTATTAATAATGTCCCATCACTAACTTCTCTAAAGGTAGCTTATTCGTAATGATATATTTAATATATTTTAGTTTAGAATGATATTAGGCGTTAAAAATCCTGTTTAAGCTTTACCAATGTTTTGGGGTTTAAGGAAAACATACATACTCCCACGGTCAGAGGAGGCACTTACCGAATAAATCGTGACGAAAAATTCAGGGGTATGAGGGCGGTTGATAACAATTAACACAGGCAGAAACCGATAAAATCATAGCGAAGTCCTTTATATCTTTATGCAAAAATTATATACTACGGATTTCCTTTATGTTTAAGATAGAGAACGCAAATGAATTCCAGTCTTTCTCATACTTGTATCTTTGTTGTTGTGTTGTAAGGTTGCGTTGACGCACCCTGTATGTAGGATGTTATAATGACGTGTATTACGTGTTTTGAGTACGGGTGTATTGAGTTTGAACGAAGAAAAAAAAATTTTTTTTGTGTATATGCATAATGTATGTGGGTGGGTGATACGCCACTGGAAATTTAAGAGAAATATTATTCAGTATGTAGATACGTGTATTTGAATGTTATAAAGACATTGGTGTTGGAATAAATAGATTCTGATGAATGTAAATGTGAAGAGAAATTTGTCGATGGGACGATAATGTTTGCTACTGTTTTGCTACTGTAAAGAATGGAATGTTGGAAGATAGAGGAGTAATTTTTTCCGGAAGATGTGAGTGTATAAGTGTAGAATGTTTTAGAAAATATGTAGAGAAAGATTTGGTATGTCAATTGTTAATTATAGAAAGTTCTCGTAATGTTGTGCAATTTGTTTTGAGAATACATGTAAGTATATGGGATTTGAGACCTTAGACTGTACTTATTTTTGCAAATGTTGCGGAAGGAGATCGAGCGCATGCGGGAGATAAACGTTGAAAGTTGTGTAATGGTCCAGAGTGGCTACTGAATGAATGTGATGACGAAAAATGGCTTCTCCATAAGGTGATTGTAAAATTTGCAAGTAAGAACAAACATGGCGATGTATTGTAGTTATAAGCGTGGTTGTACAGATGGTAGCATCAGTCGGCACTAAGAAATTTTGAGTGAATACCATTGGAGAATATAGCGAGGAAGTCGGACATGTTTAAAGATGGATGGCTTAAGGTATAAATAGGAAAGTCAGAGATTGACGTGAGCTTTTTGGTTTTTAGCTTTTGGCTTGTGGTGAGAGCTCGGTGAGAGACGCGCGCGAGGTGATGTGTGAAATTAGAATGGGTTGAGTTGGAGTTATATTTGTGAATAATATTGAAGGCAGTCATTGTTTAAACAACCGAAAGGGGATGAATCGTATAAGACATTCATAAATAAAACAATTAATTAAATTGAGATTGAAGATAAAATCAGTTTGTTTATTTTCAAGAAAGTAAAACGTGCGTAAGCAGATTTATAAAAGATAACAGTTATTACTTTAAAGTGTTGATGTGCGGCGCGTGTTCTTGTACCGATATTTAGTTAAAATTATTTATGGGACCACCTTTAAGTAAATGAAATATTCATAATAAATTAAGCCAATGTTAAGGTAATTTTATGTGACATTAAAGGTTTATTTGTGTTAAGGAAGGGCTTAATTGTCCGAAAGGTTGCGAGAAACTTTTAAGAGGCAACCAAATGTGTACAGTTTATTACGGTTTATTGGAGTAATAACCTCGCATAGTTGGACTAATCGCGAGTGCAGAAAGGAATAAGTGGTTGTGGAATTGTGAAGTATTTGTTATGTACCGTCGGGTAATTTAAGGAATACAAATGGACTACAAATAATTGATTTACGGGAAGAAAGAAGAAATAAAAGCGTAGGATTAGTGGACAATTTTAAGTAAGACTTAGATTTAAGAACCTTGACGACTCAGATAAGCACGATTATCTTTTTGTTGGGTTAGTTTATTTGCGTATTGTTATGTAAATTATTATTTTTTTTTTAATTATTGTTGAAAGAAAAAGATAATCGGTCTCGAGTTATGTTGAATTGGGTGTTTTAGCAGTAAGAATTTTTGTAGAAATGCAAATTGGTATTGACGGTAGTTTATCAACCACGCGGTTGTGTATGTAAACATTTGTTTATTATTTTGGTGCAGGACAATATATATTTATCGTTAATTTTATTTTGTTGTTTATTTGGCCAGTTATGAGATACATTTGTGACGTTTACTTAATTGGTGACCTAGTAGATTTTGACAAGTTAAATGTAAACTTTGCATATTTTGGATTTAAGATCAATGAACAACCTGAAAGGTTATATTTGCCAGGTTGATTGCAAAAATGTTTATGTTAGTTTCATTAACGCAGTACACTAATGACGGATCAGCTGTTGTTTTAAAAATTTTATTAAGTATAACTAATAGAGATAGAGTTTTGAGAACTTACATATTTACGAATGTCACGATTCAGAGGTATTATATTGAAGGAACAATTATTAAGCCAATGACATTGCCTTTCTTTTGGTTAGGAATTTTAAAAATTAATTATCGATCATTGAATGAAGAACTATTTATTCATTAACAAGTAGAAATTTAACTTTTTTTGTATACGAAGGGATACGTAGGAAATATTCAGTTAACGTGTTATAACTTTGGTATTCTAGATGCACAGGGTACAATCAGGAAGTTTGTGACGACCCCTGTATTTCAGTTTTTATTTATAACTGTTGGTTACGTGAATGCAGTTAAATTTGAGTGATAAATTTTGTTTTGGAAATTGTGGTATACGAGGTGTATTCAAGAAGTTTCTAATAACCTGGGTAGTACTAAACATATTTGAGTTTGAGTTGAATTGTTTGGGACGAGTGGTTGTTTTAGAACCCTCGTGTGAAAGTTTACTGAGTAAGCACAATCCTACTTTCCACAATCAAGTAGGGTTAATTTACACCCAGCTTAAGACAATTATTTTAGGAAAGTTTCGATTGTGGTGGCGCCTAGAGACATATTTTCCCGGACTGAGCTGTTTGAATACCGGTGTAAGGTGTTTGAGCGTATTAATCATTCATTTTACTTATTATTTCGACCACGCCCATCTCCCTGTTAGCTGGCTTGGCAACCCGCTTACATTAGTAAGCATACATGACGCCTAGTGCGGTTTGGACGTGTAACAGTGTAGATGGTCACTTTCGTTATGTAAGAAATCCGATTTAAAGTTTCAGTTAATAATAATCCTTTAGTTGTAATTGAAGTTGCGGTTTGATCGCGAGGTCAAAGCTTCATTAGAAATCACCGTTCATAATAACCCTTTAGCTTACATTACAGTGCATAATTGCGCGAAAATGGTCTTTCTGTATTGTGTTTTTAATAAAAGTTTTAAATAATACATTGAGGTAAAGCTGATTTAAATCAATAATTAATAATAAGCGTTTTTCTTTCATTACATATGTACGGACGTGATAAAGATATCACGTGGTCACTAAGAACCATTATAAACTACTTAAAGTTTTTATGTGTACTTAATCCAGCCTACTCAATTATAAATCGCTGTGATTACGAACTAATTTATTCATAATTCAAGTGTGTGTGTGTGTGTGTGTGTGTGTGTGTGTGTGTGTGTGCGTGCGTAAGTGCGCGCGTGCGTGTGTGTATGTATGTCTGTATGTATATGTATGTGTGTGCGTGTCTGTGTATCTATGTGTATGTGTGCCTGCATGTGCATGTGTGTTTGTGTGTGTGCGTGTGTGTGTGTTTGTGTGTGCGCTCGTGCGCGTGTGTCCATTCGTGTGAGCGTTTTATTGTGGGTAATTTTAGTTTTTCTGTTATTTCATTGACCATATTTGTCAAAGTGGTTGATTTCACAGTTTAATTTTTGTGCGCACTTTAAACTAATTGATAAGCAAATTTCTATGTTTACAAGCCGACTTTAAATTTACTGATAAATTTTAATATTGATATCTGGTTAGTCTTGAGGGACCGTCAAAATGGATGTAATATTACAAAGCTCGTAAATTATAACCTTTTTATATTATTTTATATTATTCCTTCTCTTTATCTTGGCCTCCATGATTCAAGACTGACAACGTAAGGATACGACTAGACGACCGTCATTTTAATAAGATTGTCATTGTTGCTTGTAAATTCAATATTATGCTTTTAAATGCTTTATAGTTTACTTTGAACTATTGCAAATAACGTCAATTTGCGCTTTTCAAGATAGGGCAGCTTGGGACCCTTCAGTATTTGTGTTACATTAATAATATTAAAAGTATATTTTGATGAGAATTAACTATTTTTACTATAAGTTTTTGTTATGAACGAATAATAATTTTTTAACTATTTTTACTGTTTTTCAATATGCAGTAATTTTATTAGGGATTATCTTTCCGAATTTGTATTTCGAACCAATTTCAGTTCGTTCTAGAGTAGCAATTAATTTATGTAAAGTATATTTTCGACAACTCTTTAAATTTTAAGTTTACTTTAGAAATTTAAATTGAGTTTGAAACAAAAAGAGTCTTTAAAGTGACTTCTTGTAGGTAAGTACATATAGGCCGAAATCCAGTGTTATGATTTTATGAGCTTACATAATGAAAGTTGATTTTCTAACTCCTTTAGTGCGGGGTTGAACTGCATCTTATATATTTGACGCAATTACAAAATTGCTAAATTAAAATGTGTTTGATATCAGATTGATCAACCGTGATAACGTCATCAAGCACACATCATTTCAAGAAGGAAGAAGTCAAAAATATTTGACAAATATGGTTGAAGAAATGAATCAATCAACCTTTTACACGTCTTTGTAAAACTTACAAGGCGAACAGTAGAGAAGGTAAAGTAGAAAGCAAGTCACTATGGAGAGAACTAACAACATTTAGCATTAAATGCCCTGTGTGAAGGAACAGTGATAAAACTGTAGGTCATATTATGCAAACTACAGCTGATGAAAGTCTCAAGATGCTCACATGAACGTTTCGTAAGTACTTGATTAGGACAAATTTGGAAGAGTTGGTTAATCACATATCCCATGTTTAACTGCATTTAGATGTATGAAAACACATCAAAAAATTTTTAACCTAAACTTTGCTTTCTCATCAAATGTAGTAGAGGACTATTGTAAAAACATTCTGTAAAAGCTATAAGTTCAATTAGAATTATTAATGTTCTCGCGTACACTTTAGCTATCTATTCAAATCGCCTACTTGCTTTTCAAAATTGTTAGTCGTGTAACCTGCGTGGAATTTTTTAGAGTAGCTGTGATGAGGACGTTCTCTTTGGCGGAATTAAAAGTATCCTGAGAGATTCCTAAGTGGTTATTTGTGTGGATTTTGCACGTATAAAAGTTTCCTTTTATAGCTTGCGAATTATGTGACGTAAGCAAAAATTATGTAGTTGTTGTAATATACGCTTCCAATGACTTGTTAGATCACCTTGTATTGTAGAATTTATTTATGGATTATATGTGAGTATGAGTAGAAAACTTCGTTTTGTCTACAAAAATACATTAAAACAGTTGAGAAGGATGTCGTTTGGTCCTTATGAATACTTCTCATTTCGTGTTATAGAGTACAAAACAATAATGTGTTGAAGTTTTCAAACTGTTGGGTTACTACTTTTAGATAAAGCCTGTCCGGTAGAACTGAACGGGTATCGGATTAACAAGGAGGATTGTCAATATATGGTTCTATTGTGCTTGAAACCGCCTTAATGCTTTGCTGTCTCGTACTTATTGTACGTGACAAAGAAAGATGCAACTTTCACACATAATGACAAGGCAATAAGAATCAGATGCAGGTAGAATAGAAATTCAATAGGTATAATAAAATGCCAGTGGTTCTCAACACTGCTTTAACATTACATTTAAAATTTATGGAAGAATGCAAGTTTTATAATAAACATTTATAAAAGCCATTCATAATAATGAATATTCGATTAAGTATAGGTATTTCAATTTACATTTAGAAAGTTCATTGTATACCTAAGTATGGTAATGACGTTTTAGTGTACTCCAATTACAAAAGAATCCAAATAAATATGCAATACTGTAACAATAAGTAATTAATAATAGATTATTATACCATTTAGTAGGTACATATAGGTATAAATAAAACAACTGCAATATCTATATTATCATTATTCTTTGAGTAAGCGTTTATATAAACTAACCATTAATATAATGCCGAAAAAGTTGAGTAAAGAAATTGCGAATTAGTTTTAAATACAGTCGATTATTTTAAAGAAGAAAAGAAAATGGTGGTCCACTATTATCTACATTTTCTGTTCAACAAAGAACAGCAAACGCGTTAAAACTTTCGGTTTCGACGGTGGGAAAATCTGTGCTTTAAAAAAATGGCGGCGAGTTGGAACCTCCAGTGAAAAAACAGCGTGTCAAACTTTGCACTACAGATTTTCCAGAAAATGGAAAACAAACAATTCGTGCATTAATATACGAGATGTACGCGAAGAAGGAACACGTAACGTTAAATTCATTATTAAACTTCTTAAAATTGAGAACCGCGTATGAAATAGGAAAAACCAGTTTGGCTCTAGTGTTAAAAATATGGGCTTTAAATTCCAAAAACCAACAATAGACGCGGTTTGTGTGAACAAAGCCACATTGTCGCCAAAAGAAACGTTTTTCTGAAAAGTATCTCAAAATCTTAACTCCGAAAGTTCGAGACAGTTTGTTTTACAGACGAAACGTGGATATTTAGTAAAGGTAGTACGTCAAAATGTACTTGGCAAGATAACAGTGCAAAGAGTTTACATCAACCGAACAAATCATCAGATGGAAAACGATTTATTATCATTGAAGCAGGTAACAGAAACGGTTTTATCGACGGAAGTCAATTAATTTTCGGTACAAAAATAAATCATTAGATTATCACGATAATATGAACGCAGAATTGTTCGAAAAATGGTTTGAGGAATCACTTTTACAAAAATTAGAGGAACCATCAATAATTGTCCTTGACAATGCGAGTTATCATTCTCGAAAGGCAGAGAAGGCAGTCAAAGTTTCTTGGAAAAAGAAGAAATACAGCAATGGTTAACCGCTAAAAAATAGCGTGGGAAAATTTTATGACAAAGGCAGAGTTAGTGGAATTGGCCAAAAGAAACAAAGTAGACCAATGCGAAAAATATGTAATCGATGAGCTAGCTCTATCATATGGACATGAAGTTTTGCGCCTGCCCCGTATCATTGCCATTTCAATCCAATTGAGTTGGTATGGGGCATTACTAAGAACAAATACGACAAAAGTATCGTTGCGACATCCGGAAAAGACGAAGATGTTCTTAATACGTGGAACGACGCATTAAAAACAGTTAGTGCGGAAATATGGCAAAATGTATTGATCATACGGATAAAATAATTAAAGATACTTTTGTTAATGAAGAGATTGTGGATGAAGTAAGACCTCTTATTTTCACAGTTAACACTGAAGAAAGTGATGACGATGATCTTTTCCAAGATTTGGATGACTCAGGAAGTGATGAATCTGAAGCCGAATGACAATTATAATTTTACATTTAATTATAAAAGTATATCTTTGTAATTTAATTAATATTTACTAACTATAATAAAAATGTATTTGTTATTGTTGTTATAAGTATAAGTGAAAGGTGTCAATTGAAATTACTTATAGGTAATTAGTAATCGATTATTATTTTTATTATACAAAAGTTGCATTTCTTCACAAATTATATAATGTTAAAGCAGTGTTGAGAACCACTGGCATTTTATTATACCTATTGAATTTCTATTCTACCTGCATCTGATTCTTATTGCCTTGTCATTATGTGTGAAAGTTGCAAACGCTTTTGTTCGGCAGAAATAGAGGCATTATTCATAATATATCCATCTTTCTTTGTCACGTACAATAAGTACGAGACAGCAAAGCATTAAGGCGGTTTCAAGCACAATAGAACCATATATTGACAATCCTCCTTGTTAATCCGATACCCGTTCAGTTCTACCGGACAGGCTTTAAGCTCTTGTCTTACGTGGGATGCAATCCTTCGTTCTTTGAGTAGTTAAAATTTTCGAGAGTAAATGCGGGCGGTTGTTTTCAGAATAGATATCTTTGGAAATTTTTTTGTTAAAGGTTTAAAAGTGAGAAAATTTGATCTGAGATGGTCAGATTAATTTTTTCGTATTTGCAGAGGAGTCGAAAATGAACTCCGATTAGAAAGGATGTATTCGAGTAAAGGGTGAGCTCAGAGTAACAATAGCGATTTGGTATGTAGAGTAGGACATGGGTATTGTGTGTGTTTGTTAACTTTGTAACGTGTTGCGGCTATAATTATAGCAGTTCGATTTTGCATACTTTGGTAGCCTGTGGTGCTAACAAACGAATAATTTTGTTGGTGTAAATGTCCTAGTGTTCTGGATCTGGTAGATATAAAGGCATTGTCGAGTTGATTAAGCATCCTGAGAGTTCAACCTATTGTAAGAAGCGCCACCGTATGTTGTTTGATTTGGTTGTATTAAGTATAACTTTGCGAGAAATTCATAACGGTGTGCTTGAAATTATGTTAGTAGTGGCGTAAATGTTTCATTTCACAATTAAATGGAAGCTCTATCGAAAGATAATAACCTATCAACGGCGTAAGGAAAGTTAAATTTTGAAGTTGAGCTTAACTATGTAAATCGTTATACCGGGTGGCCGTAAAGAAAGGAATAAATTCAATATCTCGTAAAGCACAATTTTATTCAAAAATCGCTCGGACTCGTCGATTTTATATTTTTTCGGGGCATAGTTTGCGAAAAAAAAATTTTATACAGGGTGTCTCAAAAAAGATTTGCTAAAAAAAATTTTTTTTCCAAACTGCAACCCAATTTTTTTATTGCATTTTTGGATTGCCCTTACAATTCTAAACATTTGTCATGCAGCATGTGCTATATCTAAGTCTAAGCGTTTTGGAGTTATTCGCATTCAAAATTTAAAATTGAAAAAGGTCATGAAGAAAACGAGATAGAACATCCGGATTTGCCACACCATAACATCTGGTTCCAACAAGATGGTGCTCCATTTTGCTGTGGTAGTTCGAACTTATTTGCACGACAGTTTCCCAAACAGGTGGATTGGAAGGAGCGGTGTTATTGAGTGGCCACCAAGATCACCCGATCTAACACCACTAGACTTTTTTATGGGGATACCTTAAAGGCAAGGTATTTAAAGCCAACCGGCAAATCTAGATGATTTAAAACAACGCATCCGTCAATAAATACGTCGAATAACGCCCGAAATGGTTTGAAATGTGCAGCAGGAATTTGTAGATCGATTAGGCTATTGTCAGTTGACTAACGGAGGACATTTCGAACATTTGCTGAAATAACATTATTTTTAAGTTTACGAATCTTTGTTTTCGATACAATAAAACGTTATAAAAATTATTTTATTTTTCGTTTTCTTCATGACCTTTCAATTTTTAAATTTTGAATGCGAATAACTCCAAAACGCTTGGACTTAGGTATAAATGCTGCATGACAAATGTTTAGATGTGGCAATCAAAATGCAATAAAAATTGGGTTGCAATTTGAAAAAAATTTTAGCAAATCGTTTGAGACACCTTATAATTTTTTCCAATAATATGCCTACGAAAATATAAAATCGACGGGTCCGAGCGATTTTGAAAATAATGAGCTTACGAGATATTGAATTATATTCTTACTTTATACCAGTATAAATTATATTATTGCATGTATGAATTAATAGTCTAGTTAATTAGTTGCATAGCTTAAAATTTCGGGGAGACTTAAATATTAACTTTTACACATATCGAATTTGATGTGACGTTAGGGATTTAGCTCGAATGAATGTTAATTATTTTACAGCAAGAAATATTACAGTATTCCTGTTTTGGTAATCATTAATTGTCTGGATTTACATCATTTAGTTACCTTTGGATTGGTCAATTATTATTTTTCTTGGGCTAGTTTTTGAGACTGATAAAACTATATCCTTTATAAGTAAAGTATAATATGGAACAATGCAATTCAATTTCTAAGTCGCGTTATCCAAATTTTATAACGTAAACTTTTAAGATTATTTTGAATAGAAATAACAAACCGTTTGTCCACTTTGGAATTTTAAGATCAATTCGACGGCAAATTTTGCGTTTAGATACTGATGTTCAAGATTTTATTGAGGGAATATAAAGTTAGGGAGTAACTAATTATTTTAGTAGTGATTTTTAACTAAATTTGCAGATTGAGCCAAAATTCAAGGTGAGTGCAGTTATGGATAGAGCACTTGATGTGAGAAGTGTTTGGTGGATGTGTAAGTTTGCTCGAGTGTTTATTTTTGAGTAGACTATGAACAATCAGATCTTGTTCATGGTGTATTATTTTTCGAAATTGGAAGGGAAGTGAAGCATTTGTGTCATTTTGATTACTGATTATTGATTTTCTGGAATTTAATGAGCGCTCTTTTAACTATTAGATAAGAACGACTTACCACGGGATGGCACGATTTAGTGCGGCCGTTTTGGCGTTTAGGGCAAGCCAAATTTGTAAATTTCGGTTATGTATGTTATGTCATAGATCACAATTTGTATTTATAAGAATTATGTTAAATTTCAATTATATTGTTATGTTGACGAATAAGAAATGTTCAACCGCCCTTTCAATCGGGAGGGGGCTAAAGCTTTAAGTATGTATTAGTGCATTTTTGTTTTATTTGGTTAATTCCAGCCGATTCCAGTAGGAAACAGTTTGTAATTTTTTGGGGCTACACGTCACACCATCCATTTTTAAGTAACTCAGAAGTAGAAAGGGGGCACCATGCGCCATCTTGAATTTTGACGTCACAAAACCGCCCACGTGGGCGACCGCATTTTCAACCCCTATTTTTAATGCTTTCTCTTCGAAGCCTTTTTTCAACCCTAATTAAGGTCTTTTTGTTTTTGTACGCTTACGTGGGGGACCGCATTTTCAACCCTTATTTTTAATGATTTCTTTTCGGAACCCTTTTTCAACCTTAATTAAAGCCTTTTTTGTTTTTATTAGCTTACGTGTAGGACGTACTTTTTCACCCTTATTTTTAATGATTTCTTTTGGGGTTATTTTTCAAACCTTATGGCTGTATTAAGGACCTTTTAACAGCTAGGCTTTTTTTGTGGTTACTAACGTGAGGACTGTATTTAGGATTGGGGGTTGGTCTTGGTTTGGCTTAGGGCTGTATTTAGGGTTAAGGGTTGAACCGGGGTTTGGTTTGTATTTAGGACTTAGGGTTATTTTCTAGTAATTATCTTCAACCTCAATTAAAGTCCTTTTGGTTGTATTTAGGGCTAGGGGCTGAACTGGGGGCTGGGGCTGTATGTAGTGCTAGGGTTGGAGCTTAGGGCTTTATTTAGGGGTGGGGGCTGGGGCTGTATGTAAAGCTAGGGTATGGAGCTTGGCTTTGGTTGGGGGTTATTTTCTAGCAATTATCTTCAGCCTTAATTAAGGTCCTTTTGGTTAGATATGAAGTTTGACTTTGGTTGTAATCCCTGGGGGTTAGGCAATTGTGCATGCATGCTCTTTAAATGGTATCTTGTAGACACGTTATATATATATATATATATATATATATATATATATATATATATATATATATATATATATAACACATACACGCACACACGCACAAGCACGCACATGTATATACCACTAAGACATGAGAAGGAAAAGTAAAAATAACAAATCAATAAAAGAGAAAGAATATTTATTCATCTGTTTCTTTTAGTTTCTGAAACGAGTCAAAAAGCTGGAGTTCCAGGTCGGGATCAAAATCGATGGACAACGGCTCTGTTATAAGTAAACATTCTAGTACCCGGGTTGTATAATTATTATACGGTGGCGCTGTTGAGGCTGTAGGCACCGATGGCTGCTGCATGTATGTATGTTGCAGCTGCTGCTGCTAACTGTCTGCTGTCCAGGGATCTTCTATACGCTCTATACGGCGAGGAGGTAACCACAGGAGCTCCTCTAGTATCGATGACGACGATGACCGCATTCATACAGCAGCAGAAGTAGACACTTGCTCAGAATATACATGTGCCACCGCCGATTGTCGCTGCCACACCATATTCAGACCCTCTTCAGCTTTAACTTGTTTCGGGAGAGACACTCCTGACCGTGGATTATGGATAACGAATGAGTTTAGTGTAGACTGCTTCTGTAATGACGCAAATGCTAGCGGTAATTTACGCCTCTTCGTTTTAACAGTTTTCACTCGGTGCACTTTAGTAGTTGTTGTCACCAAGCGCCGCTGCTGACGACGATGACGATGTTCTTCTTCATCAGAGCTTAGATCGATTATTTTTTCGGTATCACTAGTTTTACCCACGAGAGAGCACTGATTTCTTTTTACACTTTGAGCCCTTAAATTTTGGGTCACACGCGACTCGAATCGCTCCAAAGCAATACTTCCCTCTATGTACAACCGCTCTTGACGCTGTAGACGTTCTCTAATTTGGCTATCTAGGGTCTTCAGCGTCTCGACGATATTCATATCGCAGGCGTCATAAGGAGTCAAGAAGTTTATAATTTGACTCATTTTGCGTTACTAGTTAACACTGTAAAATATAGCTGTAAGACTATATATATATATATATATATATATATATATATATATATATATATATATATATATATATATATATATATATATATATATATATATATATATATATATATATATCAGTTTAACTATTTTCAGAAATTAAAAGAAACAGATGAATAAATATTCTTTCTCTTTTATTGATTTTTTATTTTTACTTTTACCTCTCATGTCTTAGTGGTATATACATGTGTGAGCGTGCGTGAGTGCGTGCGTGCGTGCGTGTGAGAGAGAGAGAGATAACGTGTCTTACAAGATACCATTTAAAGAGCATGCATGCACAATTGCCTAACCTCCAGGGATTACAACCAAAGCCAAACTTCATACCTAACCAAAAGGACCTTAATTAAGGCTGAAGATAATTACTAGAAAATAACCCCCAACCGAAGCCAAGTTCCATACCCTAGCTCTCCATACAGCCCCAGCCCCCACCCCTAAATACAGCCCTAAGCTCCAACCCTAGCCCTAAATACAACCAAAAGGACTTTAATTGAGGTTGAAGATAATTACTAGAAAATAACCCTAAGTCCTAAATACAAGCCAAACCCCCGGTTCAACCCTTAACCCTAAATACAGCCCTAAGCCAAACCAAGACCAACCCCAAACCCTAAATACAGTCCTCACGTTAGCAACCACAAAAAAAGCCTAGCTGTCAAAAGGTCCTTAATACAGCCATAAGGTTTGAAAAATAACCCCAAAGGAAATCATTAAAAATAAGGGTGTAAAAATACGTCCTACACGTAAGCTAATGAAAACAAAAAAGGCTTTAATTATGGTTGAAAAGGGGTTCCGAAAAGAAATCATTAAAAATAAGGGTTGAAAATTCGGTCTCCCACGTAAGCGTATAAAAACAAAAAGGCCTTAATTAGCGTTGAAAACGAGCTTCGAAAAGAAAGCATTAAAAATAGGGGTTGAAAATGCGATCGCCCACGTGGGCGGTCTTGTGACGTCAAAATCCAAGATGGCGCATGATGCCCCCTTTCTACTCTCTGATTACGCTCTTTGAATATAAATTTCAATTCACTATGGCTAAAATATTTTTGTGAAATCGTCAGTTTGTACATAGGCGTCGAAAATGTAATTCAAAGTTATAATTAATTACAAGCATTTAAAAATTGGTAGAATCTGTAATTCATTTACTTTTGAAATACAAAAAAATTAAAGTATGTAATTATGTAATTGAATCTAACCAAAGTAATTTAATCACATCTTTAAGTACTTGTACTTAAATACTTAACAGCACTGTTCCCATTGCTTAGGTACCTTCAGCTCTACCTACCTTGTAACGTTAGGCGTTACAATGACTCCATTACTTTATGAAATAACAAAATACACAATACATGCGAGGGAAATGCCATTATGAGCTTATGAGAATTTTCCCATATAATACAATATACTATTACCCTCTATGTTAAAAAATGCGAGTAATGCTCCAAATCCGTCTCCGCGCAAAACCGGCTCGCGCCCAAATGGCCACGACAAAACGGCCGCGCCTAATCTATCTAGACCGGACTCACCACCACCATACATCGTATGTGCTGGCTGGTGTCGCTGGGGAGATTTTGCCCGTTATAATCGGCTTAAAAGGAAATTAAACCATCTGAATGGTGTAAAGGTCGATTTTACCACCAATAACGGGTCTTTATCAGATCGCAAGACTTATTATGTAAAGCAAGCCTCATTTTAAATCACTTAGCAGTATCTACTACTAAAGCTTATAAACGTGAGTTCAGTTGTGAGAGTTATGCAACGCTCGACATGTATTTGGAAAACACCTACTGTCAATCTCAATTAAAGAAATATAACGATCAGTTTATTATCTCCGTAACATGGATATTGCGGCATGCATAAAAAACGAACAAAGATTAATTAATGCAATAAGTATAGGTATAGACTTAAATAAGCTTCTAGCACCTTAGAAAGAATAATAGCAAAATATTGTCCAAACATTCAGTGCAAAATCTTATTGCAGGTATGCAAAGCACTTGGTCGCACACGATAATACCATACTAGATATAGTTATATTTCTAATTAGGTGTAAGATTAAGATGAATGTTTTAATAAAGTAAAATTTGTAAAAAAGTTTTTCGCGCGTTAATTTTCCCCATGAATGCACACAGACCAAACCAAAATTAAGCTGAAGTATAAAAATGTGCATCAAAGATTTCTATTAAAAAGTGTACTAAATTTAAAATTTATTGCATGATTTTTAATGTTGGTTTAGTTATGTAGGTTAGACCAAAAATAAAAGTAAACAAACCATTTTTTTTTGTTAACTTGGTTTGATTACTGCTCTATCACATTATTATTATAGAAAGAAATCACCTTTCAACAATTTAGTTCAGTGAGGTAAATAATCATCTTATTAGTGTTGGTTAAATTATTCCATTAAACAAGTGACACTATTAATATTTCTGTATATTATGTGAGCATAATTGATATATTCATCAATAATGCGAATACTTATGATACAACTAATCCAGAATATTTGAAGACTAACAGACGCTTATATCTATATGATGTTGACAACTAACTGAAACTGTCGATTTACGAAAATGTAGGAGTTTTAAATTCTGGAAATTTTGTACTATACTAATCCGATGGAGAAATATTTTCAAAACGGTGACACTTCTAGTTATATCGGAAGTCAACTCCAACTCACTTAATTTCAATCTAAAGCGAAAAATAAAAATATGTGGTATAACACGTCAATTTTTCAAGTCATTTAAAATTGTCGGTAAAAAAAATCGCAGTCCTTACAATTCATGACGTTCTTAGTAAACCATTTCTAATGCAAGTTGCCCGTACGTAAGACGAGCCGGAATATAAACAATACTAAATAAGTCTGAAACGTTTTTTAATCAGGGTGTTCGAAGAAATGTTTCTACGATATGAAAAATCACAAAAAAGGTCATTCTCTTTATGGAAAGGCCTAACTTTTTTGTCATATGGGTACTCAGTGTTTTAAAAAAGAGGGACACTCCCAGTTAAACGGTGGTAACGCTCATCTGGCAAATGTCAGTTAGAGTGCCATTAAAACACCCATTTTTAATAAACCATTTCTCAGTGTTAAAAAGAGGGGCACTCCCAATTAAAACCAATATACCTATAATAGACAGTTCTCTAAATATTAAAAAAAAAAAGGTTAACTGTTTATTGGAAGACAACGAGGGTGGTAATGGTTATTTGACATATTTCAGTTAGCGCGATTAAAAATACCTATGTTTAGGCAATTTGGACACTGTGTAGAAGAACCACAAAGGCAAACGACACTAAATAAAATTTGGCTGTTTTTTATACAGAGTGCTCAATATCAAAAATCGCAAAAAAAGTAATTCTTTGTATGGAAAGGCCTAATTTTTTGTCATATTTGTACTCAGTGTTTTAATAAAGATGGACACTTCCAGTTAAGCGTTGGTGATGATCATTTGGCAAATGTCAGTTAAAGTGCCATTAAAACACATATTCTTAATAAACCATTTCTCAGTGTTAAAAAGAGGGACACTCCGAATTAAAACCAATATGCCTACAATAGATAGATTTCTAACTATTTAAAAAAAAGGTTTACTTGTTTTTTGGAAGACAATGGTGGTGGTAATGGTCATTCGACAAATCGAAAAACCGCGAACGCAAACGACAATGAATAAAATTTGGCTGTTTTTTATACAAAGTACTCGAACACATGTTTCTAATATTAATATCAAAAATAGCAAAAAGGGAATTCTTTGTTTGCAAAGGCTAATTTTTTGGCATACTTGTACTCAGTGTTTTAATAAGAGATACACTCCCAGTTAAACGGTGGTAACGCTTATTTGGCAAATGTTGGTTAAAGTGCCATTAAAAACACCTATTTGTAATAAAACATTCGTCAGTGTTAAAAAGACGGATGTTCCCACTTAAAACCAACATATCTACAATAGACAGCTTTCCAAATATTTTGTTTTGGAGGACAATGATGGTGGTAATGCTCATTTGGCAAAAGTCCGAGCGGTTAGAAATATATATGTTTAGGCAATTTGTGCACTGTGTAGGAGAACCACGAATGTAAACGACCCTAAATAATAATAAAATTAGACCGTTTTTTATACAGAGTGCTCGAACAAATGTTTCTCATATCAATATCAAAAATCGCAAAAATAATACAATAACAAAAAATAATAAAATGTAATTATTTTTATGAAAAGGTCTATAACTGTTTGTCATATTTGTACTCAATGTTTTAATAAAGAGGGACACTACCGCTTAAAACCGATATACCTACAACAGATAGTTTTCTAAATATTTAAAAAAACGGAATTTTATTTTTATAACTTCAAGACCGTTTACTTGTGTTTTGGAAAAGAATGGTGGTGGTGAAAATACTTCTTTTATGGCAAGACCTAAATTTTTGGTTATATTTGTACTTAGTGCTAAAAAGAGGGACAATCCCAGTTAAACCGATACACCTTACATTAGATAGTATTTTAAATATTAAAAAAAAACGTAATGTCATTTTGCAAAAACTTCGAGGCCAGTTACTTGTATTTAGGAAGACAATGACGGTGGTGATGTTCATTTGGCAAATGCTAAAGTACGATTAAAAATACCTACCCTTAGTAAACCTTTTTTTATGCAATTTTGACAGTGCGTAGGAAAAGCTGGAATGTAAACGATACTACATACATTTTGGCCGTTATTTACACAGAGTGTTCGAAAAAATGTTTCCATCACCGATACAAAAATCGCAGAAAAAGGTAATTCGTTTTATGGAAAGGCCTACTTTTTTTGTCATATTTGTACATACCGTCTAAAAGAGCGTGACACTCCCAGTTTAAACCGATATTTAAATTTAATTGGATTACTTCAACTACCTACAAGCTTGACAAACAACCCTTCAACTACATTTTTATTTGCAGCTAATTCATTTTTATTATCCCAGGGAGTGAATCCTTTGCAAGTGTGGAAGGTATTCAATTCATTCACACACCAGCAAATGTGCTGCGAATTCCGGCAGATTACTCAACGTGTGTTGCGCACGTTTATCGGAACTGTTATATTTAGCAGGTCAGAATGCATTGCCCAATATTAGTGCCTATTGGTTTATTAATGCATCTTTGGGATGCCAATTTGACAACATTTCAACTGGAACAACACTTGGGATCGATTCAAAGGAATAAAAAAATATATTCTAGTCTGCGACAACGATAACCTTGACGAATGTGATAATTTCGCTAAAACAGCTCCGTCTACTATAGAAAATATTCATGTAAAATGTTTAGAAAATGCAAGCTAATAAGGTTTCTTTTTGGCTTATCTGATGGATACTGCTACACCTTTATCCCTTACGCTGAACTTTCGACCAACATCGTTGAAGAATTCGGTTTGGAACGTTGATTTAAGCCTTCCATCAAATGTAGAGCGACCTACAATGCTTAACGTAGGACCAATGAAGCACCGTTAACGGATAGCAAGGTTTGGAAGTGGTACTTCAGACTTTCGACGATGGAATGATAGTTTCGTTTGTAACTGCGATGTTTAACTTTTTTAGACATAAAGGGTATGACAGGAAAAATCATAAAAAGATAATTATTGAACGAGCCTATCAACAATTACCAAGTTTTTTATCACAAATATTTCAAAAAACACAGCCAATCCCACAACTAGATTACGGGTAAGCGTTGTAGAGTCATAGGTAATGGTTTCTAAAATACGTCATCCTGGTACACAAGGTTTCATAAATACCCAAACTCTAAAAACAAATGCACATGCACTATTGCAAAATTGGGCAGTGTAAAACGAAAACGAACTACGGGGTGTTTGAAATGTAAAAAATTTTTATTCCAAGTGATCCCAAGGTTACCAAATGGTTGTTTTTAAACAGTCCCATGAAGAAAATAAAACCATGAACTGCACCAAGCTGAACTAGGGGCTTAGTGCCTTGCATGAACTGCACCAAAAATAAATAAATATTGAGAATTTCAACGAAAGTTTATGGTATTTGTAAAATTCAAACTAGATCAGAAATTTTTGTGTCCAAACTAGTTTAGATTAGATAAACAAAACTAGTGTAACCTAATAGAAGGGGTATGCGTACATTTCCAGGTAAATATGTACATTCACCAATTACGAACATTAGTACATTCATAATGCCTACATTACATAACATCATTTAAATGTTATTAAAACGTGGTGGTGCAATTCATGATAGGGGATTAGGAGCAATTAACCTTGCGTGGTGCAATTCATGTTGCAGACTATTTCGTAAATAACATGTCAACAATAACTTTGCAGCTGCGATTTTTTAAAGACGGTTTCAACCTCCCGCTATCCAATAAACCTACTACGATCAATAGCGTCTAAGCGTCTAATTATTTTCGACCCATCCCTCGGAATTAGGTCTTTCAATTTTAAAATGATTGACATTGATATTGGAAACATTTTTTCGAGCACCCTGTATGAAGAACTAGCCTGGGTATAGCTTACATTCTGGCTTTTTGAAATTTTGAACATATTGTATTAGTATATTACTAAGTTTTCAAAATTTTTAAATTTCTATTGCAAATCTGCACTGTATACACGCTGATCCATTTCAATGGTATCAACATTGTGATTTCTGAAACCTAAAAGATACGAGATAGGTTAAATGACGAAAAAGTTGCAGTTTTAGGGAACCAATCCATTTGTATTAAAACATGCTTTAAATTTTTTTCAGTTTAAACGTTATACGGAAAAACAAAAAGTTGATTCAACATTAGCTCTCTCAAGAAGAAGCTAGATTCTCTCTGCAACGTTTCGTGTCTTTGAGGATATCATAAGCTTTTTTCAAATACGGACCTGTATTTTTTATTAATTTTTAATTTGTAGAGCCTAACACAACTACGTAGCACAATTGACCATTTTACGACGTTTTTGTTTAACAAATAACCATCATCAATGAAGGTTATGGGAAAAGGTTATTTTAAATCTGTAGAAACAAATTAATTATATCCATTAACCTCCATTGTTGTTAATGCACAGCTTACATATATTATCAATAATTATTATTTAATCCCACGAACTCTATCGAATTGTTTGCTACCGCTATTTGCTCAATGTACCTTTTTTAATGATACCCTTTAACAAAAAGTTTATTACTTATTAGATAAAAACGTTGACTGATAAATTGAATTCAATGGTAATAATTTATCTGATATTGATTATTTACTAATCCAAAATAAGGAGGATCAGCTCCCTATTCACTGCGATTGTTTGTAATTTGTCATTTCTAACTGTTTCCTTAAATTATACTATTTTCAAATTTATTTATAATTGTTCAAATAATAATCTTGATTCTGCGTAAAATTCAATGCACAGTCTCTTTTTAACAGAAAGGTAAATTTATAGTGTGTTTTACCTTTATGAAACCATGCATATCAAATTATTCATTAAATGAATTGAACATGTTGCTATTAAACAAAAAAAAAACAGAAATTATTTTGTTGCAAGAAATAATTATGCTGTAATGTGCCCAGGTCGGAGAATACCTACCATGAGGTTATTTAAAAAATTGGAAAGAAACTTACCAGAAAATGGAGCATTTCAAAAGACACATTTCCGAAACAAAGATATCACACGACAAGGAGGTGTAAATGAAATCAACGGTTTGGGTTATTGCTATAAGTAATTAGTAACCATTCTTTGTTCTCTTTTAGGATTTATTCATTACAAAAATAGAATAAATGGCTGGATGTACAATTTGGGAAGTTTCTAACGAATTTGGATTGAGTTTTAGTTCAGTAAGGAGAATTTTGAAAAGAAATAAATATAATCCATACCAAGTAAGAAAAGAACATCGTTTGTACCCACGTGATTACCAAAGATGAAAACGATTTTGTCGTTGCATTATAAGAAAAAATCGAGAAGTGGGAAATATATTTAAAAAAATATTGTAGTCTAATGAATCTAGGTTCACAAATAATGGATGGTTCAATACCAATGGTCAGATGTAAATAACTACCTCCATAGAGAAACAAACTTCCAAGAAAGATTTGTGATTAATGTGTGGATAGGAGTGTTAGATGGAAAAATTACTGGTCCTCATTTTTATAACTATATTCTAAATAGTCAACATTACTTAAATGTTTCAGACGACAGCATTACAGGATTATTTAATTATAAATCGTATTTAAGTAGATGTAGGCTGATCATTAGAAACAATGGACGTCAATTTGAACATTTCATATAGTTGTATAATTGTTGATTGATATTAGTGCATAATTCAGTTGTTTCTACAGATTTAGAATAACATTTTCACATGACTTTTATTGATGATGGTTATTTCTTAAATAAAACGCCGTAAAATGGTCAGTTACATGTTTGTATTAGGCTTTACATATTCTGGAAAAAATTACAAAAAATACAGATCCGTATTTGAAAAAAAAGTTGATGATATGCTTAAAGGCACGAAACGTTGGAGAGAGAATCTAGTTTCTTCTTGAGATAGCTAATGTTGAATCAACTAAAATTTTCATGTATCACTTTTTGATATTTTTAAAAATAAACTTATTACTGGCAAAAATCGAAATTTGAACTTTTTGGTTTTTCCCGTATAACTCTTAAACTGAAAAACATTTATTTGAAGCATGTTTAGATATAAGTGCAACTGCAACTTTTTGTCATTTAACCTATCTCGTATCTCTTACAGTTTCAGAAATCACAATGTTGATACCATTTAAAGGGTCAGCCTGTATGTCATACTAAGTTTGATGTTCAAAGTGACCTTGCAAAAGATTCATTAATTAAAAGTTTCACTGAGTCTAATCAACTTTTACCTCCAATATTTCTTTAAATAGGTATTCAGTTTTCGATATGTTGGTTTATCGGGAAATTTATATTCGGTAAGAAAATATAAGCATATGTCCTAGATATGAGAACATTGCGTTGTACGAGAGATTGATCAAAGGACAACTGAACTTAATTACATCATATTAATGACTTAGGTATATTATTAGGTCTTATTACATAAAATTGCAATCTTGGAACTTTAACAAGGATTAAACAATACATATTAATATTAATTATACACATTCACATGCAAATTTTCTTAATCTCTAACAATTTGCCTCAAAACCCAATCAATAAACTAAAACGTTATGAATACTTACTAGCGTTATTTAATAATCCATGTTCAGTCGCTGTAGGCGAAGGATAATTTGAATCTTCTTTGTCAATACAGCAAGACCAAATCATGCCTCCTGAACATAAATCCAAAGGACGACCACCACCCAAAACACAACTAAAGCTTAAACCACATTCGTATTTTAATCCTTTATATCGACACGATTGCGGTATCACTGAAAAAAAATTTTTAATGTTAAGGTGGCAAAATTGTTTTCGTTTTCTTAATTAACAATTTAAAACAGAAAAACATTTGTCGCAAGTTTTGCAAACTAAATTTTAGCACACGTGTAACACTGTGTCGTTATGTTTATGTTTCATAAGTCACGAGGTAAGCAATCTGAGGATTCGCTTTGGTGATTGAAGTTACTACAGAATGTTAGCTTCTGGTTTAGTGATTTCGTTACCATGAAATATATCAGTTTTACATTTCCAAAAGTAAAAAACAATAGCATTAGTTCCTACATTATACGTAAGGCAAAAAAAAAAACTTTTACAGCATCATATTTCATATATATACATAACAATCTAAATTGTTTTAAATATTTGTATGATTGTTTCTACAATTCAATGATTTCTATGGCATTCTTGTTATTTATTCTATTAATACAGTGAAGCAACCTATGAACAATTTCAATTGTCTTTTTTTGGAAAAAAAGAAAAACAAAAGACAATGGAATTTAATAATACCGCATATATGTAAACTAATTGTTTAGTAAATTGATCATCTGTTTCTATTTAACTATTAATATTTTTAATATTTAAAAACCAGTGGGCTAAATTCAATTAATTTTTTCACCCCAAAATAGTAATAAATCAGTTTTTGTTAATGGCGATTTTAGTTAAATAGTGTTACAGGCTAATTATGAAAATAGTGTACCTACAGAACCACAAATAAATGATGTCAAAATAATTAAATTATATACCGGCTTAATAAAAAAATTAGATCCAAAATCAATAAAACTTGTAAATAACACTTACAAGGAGAAAGTAATCACTTCGTATACGATAGCAAACAAAACAGATTTTTTATACGAAAAAAATGATACTCAATAAAATATTAATAAAAATGTTAACCTACTTTTTCCTAACATATCAATAAGAATTCCTTGCGTGCTTTCTAAAGATCCTCCTTTTTTCCCTAAAGCGTCAAGCATCATTAATTCCTGTGTTTGTCTTTGACTTGGTATTGAATTAACAAAGCTAGTTATTTTTAAAACCACAACCACAAACACCACACACCAGTTCACCCCAAAGATGAAGCACATGTTAACAACACTGCACTCACTTCCTTACTAACATGTAGAGCACTAGAATCCACTTTCAAGCTTTTAATGTGAAGACCATCAGTATTAAAGATAGACTGTTTGATGGCACCAACAAGAATAAGTGAAAGCTGGTGTAATGTTTATAGTTATATTAAACTCGGCATACTTTTGATGCTTCCATTTAATTATAATGTGTAATTTGGATTTCCTTTTTACTTATACTATCTATAATTAGCTATTTCGATTACGTCTTGATAATTGGACCGAAAATTGATTTAAAATTTTTTTTCTTCAAAATCTTTCCAAATTTTAGGAACTTTCCATTTAATAGGACCATATTTACTTTAATGTAATTGAGAAGATAATTAGAAATAAATCCGCAATGACAATGGAATTTTTGTGAGACATTTCGTATTTAATGACTTAGTAATCTTGTAATTAGTATTGTATAGTTGCTACACCGTTATTAGCTCTACATATAAATTTGCAAGAAATGTTATTAAATAAAGTTAAAAATATGCGATTCTATAACTGTAATTTTAAAATTAATACCTACAAAGAATAGATAAACAATTTTATCCGCTATTTACATCACTCGCGTTGTTTGTCTTAACAATCTAGCAAAAAATTCAACAATGACTTAAATGAAATCCTGTATAAGTTAAAAAATTATTTTTATGTTACAACATATTTCACCAACAGTTAATGAGTGATAAACTAAGCTATTTAAACGTAATGGAATTCTGAATTAACTGATTAGAGCACAATCAAAATACTTTTCCGTAATTATTATAAAAACCATCGTTTAGTGTATAAATTTTTCCGCCTTTAATGATGAAGTTTATGAAGATTAGTATATTAATTATTATTTATTAATTGCATGCCAATAAATTAATTTACTGAGAGATAATAGATTTGAATGACAGAAGAAGTAAGATATAGCATTTTTATTTTGTTCTTCTGTGAGTTGTAAACCTGAAGTTTATTAATTCTATATTATAGTTTACTAGATAATCGTAATTTTTACATAATAGTATTTGCTGATTTATGCTAATTTAATTTAAACATTTAGGGTAACAATAGGTTAAACCTTTCAATTATATTCTCAGACGAGGAGAATTACATGAATAAATTAAAATCCATCAAATAGTAGAAAGTAAAAGTTTTTCCCTCGAAATACAAAAACACTTTCGTTATCGTTCATCAACTCAGTCTATTGTTAGTAGCAATTTAAAGGGGAAAATATATTTTCTAATTTTCAATTCTGGACCAACGAGCCTAAGTTAGTGATATGACAGTTTTATAGTATATACGCTATTTAAAGCCAAATCTCTGTATTCCAATGATGGACAAGGTACAGGAGTACAAAGGTACATGTAATAAAATAATTATAATAACTATTTTTTTGGACAAATAAATCTTTTTAACGCATTTAAGTTAAAAGAGTACCTAAGTGAAATTTGGCATTTAAGTTAAAATAGCACCTAAGTGAAATTTGGCATGTTTGCTAGAGGTAAATAAAATATTTATTTTTTGAAAGCTGCGATATAAGGTGTTTGCAGAAAAACATGAAAGTGGCTATGTACTTTTTCCAAAGAAGCTATATAAACTAGCGAAATACCCGTGCTTCGCTATGGTATACAGCAACTTTGAATACATCAGTGATTGAAACTATTGTTGCCAAGTGAGCAAATTGCGTGAATGAATTTTGCCTGAATTCAAGCGGCCTCTACTTCATTCTTATTTGATTTCAAGTGTAGATACTAACTTAAAAAGTCGATTGCATAACCGTCTACACTTACATATGTATGTGTAGCTTAGAAGGTAAAAATTAAAACAAATTGCAACCTCTCATACGTTCATAATGAAAACGGGCAACATTGTAAAAACAAAAACAGTAATCTATGTCACAATGACGTTTAAAACTTCATTTCAGATAGACACGTTAGCTTAAAAAAAATGTCAAAGCCGCCCGCTTCTATAAAATATCAATAATACATTTTAACCATTTTCATTCATATTTAATTATTTTTTCGAGTTACCTTGCATTATATTAAGAAAGTTTATAAAGAAAAGTTATGTAAAATTAAATATTCTTTAAAAAGTATGTCTGCACTTTTTTTAATAAAATGAATCGTTGTTCAGAAATTGAAAACATTTAAACTAACAGTCCTTAGGAATTTTTTAAAAAAATTGCATAAAAAACGTGATAGACGTCTCATAATTTAATTGAAGAATATGTGTACCAATTTTCGAGTCAATCGACCCATAGAATAAAGTTTCACAAAAAAATTCAAACCTCCATTTCACCCTCTTAGGAGTGGAATTTCGAAAAACCCTTTCTAAGTGGATACCTACACTTCACAACGAACACACCCTCCAAATTCCATGTCTCTAGGACCAACGGTTTAGGGTTAATATATCAGTTAGGACTTCCACCCACACCCGGCCGCACGCCACTGTAAAATTTTTTTGACCGTCGGAGAAGACGGCATAAAATAAAAATCGGACGCGGGGCGCCATTTTGTTCAGATAATCCTTTTTTTCTGACTTTTTTGGCACTTTTTCGAAAAACACGAAAGGAAGGTCCTATCAAAGTTTTAAGTAGATCCGTCGAGCCGTTTCGACTGTGCGATGATTATCAGTGGGTGAGTGATTTTCGCTTATATATATATATATATATATATATATATATATATAGATTTTCAATAGAACGTATTCAAAATGCTGGTATCTATGTCAATAAAATTTTAATGTTTTACAATCATAAAAATATGGTCTCCAGTTTTAATCATAATAGTTCATAACTAATATAGCACATTAAATAAAATGTCTGGTGTGGAACACCACACAACCTTCCAACCTACAAAATGGAAATTAAAAGAAATGAAATAATTTTTTTAGGGTAATTACGCAACCTCTACTATAATGAGTTCATTTCGAAAATAGGCAACATTGTAAAAACAAAAAAAAATAAACTATGTCAAACAGACGTTTAATACTTAACGTCAGACAGAGGTTAATAGACATCTAGATGCTAACTTGAATATCTGGTGTGGAACACCATACGACCTTCCAACCTACAAAATGAAAATTAAAAGGAATGAAATAATTTAATAATATTTTTTTAGGATAAGTATGCAACCTCTTTTACAGTTAGGTTCATTACAAAACTAGGCAACATTGTAAAAACAAAAACAATAAACTATACCAAAGAGACGTTTAGAACTTCATGTTAGACAACTTGGATCTAGCGCCAGCACCCTTCATAAATGATCCTAAGATGTGCGCATGCTCCATATCCAGTTATTCACCTTTGATCTGTCTAAAGATGGAAATAAAAAGGAAAAAAAAATCTACGGTAACCTGGGATTCTCTCAATGGACTGTAGCGTAACGTAGCTTGGATCCTAGGTTACTGTAGATTTCAGATTCCCTTTTTATTTCCATTTTTTTAAACGGATCATTTATGAGGCTTGCTGGCGCTAGATCCAAGTTGTTAGACAGAGGTTAACAGACATCTAAATGTTAACTTAAAAAATGAAAAGAATGAAATAATCTTAAATGTAATTTTTTTAGAATAACTATTCAACCCCTTTTTTATACGTTCTTAACGAAAACAGGCAACATTGTAAAAGCTAATATAATAATCTATGTCAGGATAACATTTAAAACTTCATGTCAGATAGAGATTAATAGACATAAATACATGTTAACTTAAAATAACATTCCAAAGCCACCCTCGCTTCTATAAGATATAAATAAGACGGTTTAACCATGTTTCATTAATTTTTAGACTTACCTTGTGTTATATTAAGAAACTTTATAAAGAAAAGTTATGCAAAACAAAATTTTCTTTAAAAAATTTGTCTACCCTTTTTTTATCAAATTAATCGTTATTCAGATATTGAAAAAATTAGAACTAACACTTAAATTCTACTTTCAGAATTTTTTGCCGCTAAATTACGGGTCATATCAAACTATCACATAGAACATAATTAATGAATATATTTAAGTCCTATATCTAGGTATTTTTATGTCTTTGAAATTTGCAGCTGTTTCAGAAATATTTGATAAAAACCAAAAACTGCCCCTAATAAATCCCCCCGCCACCACTGGATTTATCCCAAAGTCTTCAGCTTCAAGCGAAATGAAAACAAGCTTACATACAATATTTTTAAGTATGTAGGTGTTTTCGTTCTGGAGTTGTCGTCGATACTAACATACATCCACACAGACAAACATCCACACATCAAGGTCGATCTTGGCGAAAAATAGGTAAAATGAGCTAATAAGTCGATTTAGCGATAGTGAAAAAAAGTCGATTGCATATCTTTCTATACCTATCTATGAGTAGTATATACTAGGCCGGTTCTGGACCAGTTCAAGATCACCCATGTAAATCTTATGGGGATTTATTTCAAGGTCAAGTGAGTTTTCTCGTTATGCCAGAACGCGCTCCACGTCTCACGGACGTTTGAAGCATGCTTTTGGCGGGGAATTTAAATTTTTGGAGTCACTCGCCCTCTGGTGGTGAAATCGGAAGCTTTTGGAGCTCTTTCAAGGTCAAACTTTAAGCGGGGAGATTTAAAATGTTGGAGTTGGGTCAAGGTCAAAGCTAAAAATAGAAGTTGCAAGGTAATCATAAATCAAAAATAGTTTTGAAGGTCAAAGGTTATTGACTTACGGTGGTGTCATATTACATTTCTTAGAAATATAAGGTCAAGGTGAAAAGCTAAAAATAGAAGTTGCAAGGTAATCATAAATCTAAAAATAGTTTTCAAGGTCAAAGGTTATTGACCTACGGTGGTGTCATATTTCTTAGAAATATAAAAAGGTCAAGGTGAAAAGCTAAAAATAGAAATTGCAAGGTAATCATAAATCTAAGAATATAATTTTCAAGGTCAAACTTTTTAGCGGGAAATATAAATTTTTGGGCTGATCATCATCATCATATTTTATTTCTAGTCAAGGTCAAAAGTAGGTAGTTTAAGCATGTGGTAATATGTAGTCAAGGACGCATATTTCTTATATAAATTGCAGCGAGCTGTATGTTGAGATCAGTCTGTAACACGTAATTGTTAAATATGGAATTAACAGGGTTAAACCAAAGCACCTATTGCAAACCCTTTAAAAATGCGTGCGAGCTCGATATATCGAGAAAGTATAAAGTAACGAATATAGATATAATTAATACTAAGTATGGTGAACGTATAGTGATAGAAACGGGTGATTTTAAATGTGTATTGCCGGAACGCTTTTATGTGTATTTCAAAAGAAGAAACACGAATTGAAGAATTTAAAACACTCCTAAACACGAAGGATGTGTTTATAAGTAGTTTGGGTGCAGCTGGCAAAACAACAAACATAACATTTTCTTTTTAATAGTAGCACCCCTACCATATGTAAAATTGAAATACTAGAATTATTTTCTTAAACAGCGTTTAGTCATAGTGAAATTGTGAGCAAGTAAAGTCATGCAAGTAGCAATAAAATCATTTCTGGAACGATCGAAACTCAGAAGTTCACCGTTATATATGGATACCCCACATCATTGCAGTAACAATCTGAATAATAATTTAACATTTTGTTGTTGGTGCTGTCAAAATAGTGACGGTAGTAGTAGTAGTAGTAAAAATGAAGAGAAACACGATGATGGTTATTCTTCTGCTAAGACTGACTGGACATCATCATCATCATTTCAATATAAGGATGAAGTGTATAAACAAGCAGCTAAGGAATACTTAATCGATTGTACTTATTATAAACTATCGAACGATACTCATCATGCAAATCATCTGGAAATTGGATACAGTACACACCTCAACCTTGCACCAGTGGTGCGTATTGGGTGTGGTAATTGTGATCAAAGCAATAATGTGGTGTTGGATATGAAGGAATGGAATGAGCTTCTAAGATGGCATTTGTATGTAGAATTACAATTTTTCCGATCCCAAGAAATTGAAAATGAAATTGATTGGTCAAATGTAAACGAAGAAGAAGATATAATCTATGATCAACATTATGAATCTCTATCTAGTAATCTTGGTATTTATTACAATTGGGAATTAATTAAAGGATATGACAGAATTTTGATAGAAAACTACAAGTGCTGTTCTTGCAAATTTTACTCACATAGTATAGAAGAACTATTCAATTTAAAGGATACTTTGAACTGGTCCAGAACCGGCCTAGTATATCTACTCCTATGTATATGTAGGTAAACTTTCCCTAACACGTCAATGTTTGGACATAAATAAAATAGTGTCCAATAAGCTAACGTACAGTATTTGCCTACAAAACACCGTGACCACCCTTTTCCCAAACAAAAACTCACCATAAATAAATATTTGTATACGATAGAAACGTAATTATTGTAATAGCATAAAACAATAAAGTTTGATAATTAAAATACTTAGCGTTTGGGTGTTTAAACGGTGTATTTTTCTATTTATATTTCGTGTAAATCTCTACGTTTCGATAACAATTATTGTCGTTAGTAAATGGTAAAATCTGTAAGAATTTCTTAAGACGTTAGGACCAATTTATGAAGTAAAACGCAATGGTAAGCTTGCTCTTAATATTACAGTTTGATATACATATAAATCCAAAGGTGGAATCTAATTTTAGTAAAAAATTAATTAATGAATTAAATGTTATTAAACTGCCTCGAAGATGACAAAGCAGAGGTCGAAGACTAACAGTGAAAACTATCATAATCAAAGAGCAAATTTAACAAAATTTAATCAAATTGTGATATAAGTTAAAAAATATTTAATTTGAAATGGATAAAAGCATTCAGAAATACCAACTTGACATGCCAATTAAAGATCCAGCTAAATCTAACAAAGAAATAGTTTTTTTGTTAATAATTGTAATTGCTATTGTACAGTGAAAACACAATGTAGCACGTTTAACATAACTTTTAATTTTAACTGCGATACATATGTTGAATTGTTATAATGCTGCGGTAACTTAACATTCAGGGGGAGGCAGCGAAAAGTTTTATATTCGATTATCTGTCACACAATTCTTTTTACCGAAAAAATCCGGCATAGGTATATTTTTGTTTTAAGGGGGCCACATTTTTATGTAGGCGTCATTCTCTATAACGTTTGTCATTAGTCCGATGCCATTTGCCTGTTCTTTGACCATCCAAATCTTTTTACTAATAAATTTTTAACGAAATCGTAATTGCTTATAATAATCGACTTCGGTCAGCATTTGGAAAAAGTCAAGCTTTAACAGCGATTAATGTATTTAAGTAAACAGTGTCACTTAACAGACATCCAGGAAGAAATACGTATCATACGTACATTTCAAAATAGATAAACAAAGTCACCCAAACTGGTTCAGTAATTAATATGAAGAGACGTGCCCAACAACCCGGCAGAAATGAAGACATTCAAATTGCTGTATTGGATCATGTGGCACTAAATCCCAAAGTAAGCACTCGTCAATTATCACATGATACTAGAGTGTCCCAGTCATCGGTGTGTCGAATATTAAAATCAGAAAAATTTCATCCATATTATGCATAAACTCAATGAAGATGACGATGAGCGCCGGCTGGAATTCTGTGACATGATGGCTCAACGTTTGATGAACTTACTATACAACATTTGTTTTTCTCGACGAGAATGCTTTCTTCGTAAATGGAGATATTAATCAACATAATTGTAGATACTGGAGCGATAGTAATAGAATAACAAAGAGTCACGTATACAATATCCTGAAAAGTTAAACGTTTGGACAGGAATTTTTGGTAGGTTTCCTTATGTTCGTTGCACTTAATAATTATTTCATATTGAAGACAACTATTTATTATTATAACATTTCAGGTAATAAAATAATTGGTCCATTTTTTTTTTTTTTTGACAATAACCTAAATGGAGATAATTATTTAGATTTTCTGGAGGAGCATATTGAACCCATGATGACGGAGGCAATTGGAAACTACCCCAATTTCCGAAGTTGGTATTCATTTTCAACGAGATGGGGCTCTGCCACACTATGGTATTGCAGTTAGAGAGTTCCTAAACTCAACGTTTTCTGGTCAATGGATTGGAAGGAGGGGCCCATCGAATGGTCAGCGAGACCTTCAGGCTTAACACCTCTGGCTTCTTCTTATGAGGTCATTTCAAGAATAAGGTTTACTCGACAGTTCCCAATTCTTTATAGAAGTTACGGGAAAGAATAGTGAATTAATATCGTTTAATAACTCCAGCGATCTTGACAAATGTGCGAAGGGAATTTCAAAGTAGGCTTTACTTCTGTATGGAAGTTGAACATTTGATAAAGTGATTAATTGTACTTTTAACATTTTAAGTTTATTTAAATGGCTCAGATTTCATTAAAAATTTATTAGATTCGTATGGTCATAGAAGAGGCTAATGTCATCGGAAAAAACAAACGTGTGGCTTATTTGCTACACCGATTTTCAATGATGGGTCACAAATGGGGTATTGAAATTTAAGATTTTTAAGTGACACTCTTCCCCACCCCACATTACATGAAAATGTGTCTCCCTTAAACAAAATCGACCGGTCCCGATTTTTTACGGTAAAAGCAATTATGTGACGGATAACCGAATATGATACTGAGATTTTCTTCTTACCTATTGAAGTCATTAGAACGTTTACATATCTCAATAGCTTCAGACTGTCAAGGAACATAATAATGATTGTTTGTCTTGACAAACTCATATTATTAGAATTAGTTAGTTGCGTGTGCGTGTGCGTGTGCGTGTGCGTGTGCGTGTGCGTGTGCGTGTGCGTGTGCGTGTGCGTGTGCGTGTGCGTGTGCGTGTGCGTGTGCGTGTGCGTGTGCGTGTGCGTGTGGTTGTGCGTGTGCGTGTGCGTGTGCGTGTGCGTGTGCGTGTGCGTGTGCGTGTGCGTGTGCGTGTGCGTGTGCGTGTGCGTGTGCGTGTGTGCGTGTGCGTGTGCGTGTGTGTGTGCGTGTGCGTGTGCGTGTGCGTGTGCGTGTGCGTGTGCGTGTGCGTGTGCGTGCGTGTGCGTGTGCGTGTGCGTGTGCGTGTGCGTGTGCGTGTGCGTGTGCGTGTGCGTGTGCGTGTGCGTGTGCGTGTGCGTGTGCGTGTGCGTGTGCGTGTGCGTGTGCGTGTGTGGTGTGTGTGTGTGTGTGTGTGTGTGGTGTGGTGTGTGTGTGTGTGTGTGTGTGTGTGTGTGTGTGTGTGTGTGGTTGCGGTGCGTGGTGCGTGCGTGCGTGCGTGCGTGCGTGCGTGCGTGCGTGCGTGCGTGCGTGCGTGCGTGCGTGCGTGCGTGCGTGTGTGTGTGCGCGCGCGCGTGTGTGTTGCGTTTGATTTTCGACTAGATTGTTAGTGTTTGTTGGGTTTCTTTGCTGACTAGCTTATTTGTTGTTTAATTTCTTGCGTGTGTTTCTTTGGTTTGTATTATTAGTTATCTTGTACTTGATTGGGGTGGTTGTGTTTTTTCATGTTACTTTATTTATTTTTGGATTTTGTTTGATGGCTAGTATGTGTATCTTCTTAGCTTTTCGATTTGCCCTCATGGTTTGGGCGTTTGGTTTTTTAGAGTTTTCCTTTTATTATTCTTATTATTATTTTTTATCTGCAAAGATAAAATTATACTTGCTAAAAAACCTTCCGTTATAAAGGTAACCGTTATTTAGAAAGAATTTTTTTAAATATGTAACCATAGCCTGGAAATACCCACGGTTCAAAGGTAAAAAATCATTAAATATAAGTTCTTAGTTATGTAATCAACAAGTCTGGTGTGGCATAAAACTCGCCTAGATTGGTATTCTGCCAAAATGATTTCAAGATAAAGGAACAACTTCAATAAGGACTAGTTTTCAAGATGTTGGACCAATTTTTAAGCTGATAAATCCTTAAGCAGGTTTATGGTGTTAATAAAATTTCATAATGAAACCAGTTTCAAGATGCTGCATCTTACTTCAAGATGCATGATGCTATTTTGAATTTTTGTTAAACGCGCTCGTCCGAACGTTTTAATTAAACAACATACACATATTTAGGTAATTATTACTATAATTTTTAGTGACATGCTATTTTTAGGATTTGTATTTTTACGATTGCCTATTCAAGGTCCTCACACTAAACCTTTTGACAACTTCTATCGATGAAACCTCAGATAGAAAGAAGCTTCAATTTTTGTAATTTCCTTCATTGATGGAACCGTTTGTGTAAGGTTGTTTAAGTGATTTAACTGGATACGTACTCAACATTTCGGGTTTTCAGCGTTTTAATGGTTTATGACACTAAGTGTTTACCTGTTTTGCGCACTTTGATGTTAGTTTCTATGATAATTCAAGGTTTGAAGGTGACAATTATGTCGAAACTAGTCATTACCATTTATTAAAGTATTTTTCTAATTAAACATTGTGGGGAAGGTTTTGAGTATTATTACATTCCTGGTGCAAGAACAATTTCAGGATAATGAATTAATTTCAAATGGCGTTTCAAGATACTTGATTTTGATTTGTTGATACATCGCAGTAGCTTTCTTTAGGTGAGAAAGTTAAAAATTAACAGTATTTCATCGTAATATTGCGTGTGCCGACTTAGCTTAAAATTGGCGGTTACGGACAAATTGTGCATTGTGATCATGTTGGGCGAGGTAGTCATTACTAAAATTAAGGAACGTGGTCAAGTTGGGGGATATGATCATTTTCAAAATTGGAACTTTTGGTCGAGTTGAGCGTTGTGGTCATTCTTCAAATGTACGGTTCGCGACCAAGTTGGGGGTTGTGATCAAATACATAGTGTGGGTTATGAGAAAATGATTTTGCTGCAACATCGTAAACCGATCATTGGTGTTGTGGTCTAGACCCACTCCCACTAACTGCGATATTAAAAATAAGGACGAGTCTTATAAAAGTTAGATAATAATAAATTAGTGTATTAGTTGAAATAATTAAGTTTTTATGAAAATGTAAACTTTCACCATTACCACACATATTAAAATACTTATTTTTTTTTGGTTTTTTAATGGTGTATTTTAAATTATACAATCTAAACGTTTCGATAACACTTACAGTTATCTTCGCCAGTAGTAATATCTGTTAAAATTGTTAAAGATGATGTAAACAATTTTGTCAAAGTTAAAACATAAACATCAGCCTGCTATCAACATAACAGTTTGAGAAACGTATAAACCAACTTATAGAATAAATTTTAGTAAAGAATAACTAGGTCATTCAAAAATTAAATATTGTTAAACTGCCTTAAAGATGACAAATCAGAACACTCTCTAACGGCGAAAGCTAACACTGTTAGCTAAAAGACACATTTAACAAAATTTAATCAAGTTATGATGTAAGTGTAAAGTTGTGAAAAACTTCAATTTCAAAATGATAGAAGCATTCACAAATATAAACATGACATCAAATAAAATAATCCAGTTAAATCTAACAAAGAGATATCTTTATCAATAAGTGCAAGTGTTATTAACAATGAAAAGCATAATGCAGAACGTTTTTGTAATTTTTTAATTTTAATCTTAATTTCAACTACTTATGTTAAATTATAGTGCTGTGGTAATTTAACATATAATTGGTAAAGCATTTGCTTCAAGGTCTAGGAAAAACACAGCAAAAAACCTAGACATACCAAAAGTCAAAATTTAAAATCAAATTAATTACAAGATGCCAAAACCTATTTAAACGGAGGTTTTCTTCTTGTCTATTAAAATTATTAGAGTGTTCATATATTTCAATAGCTTCACGTTGTAAACGAACATAATAATGAGCTTGTCTTGACAATATTTCCATATTGTCAAATTGAATGTCATGATTTAGATTATTCAGGGCATGGTTAGCCACAGCAGCCTTCTCTGGTTGACCTAATCTACAAGATCTCATATGTTTTTTACGTCCTGTATCAAAGCTACGTTTTGTGGTTCCGATTTATACTTTTCCACATGAACAAGATAACTTATACACTCCGGAAGATGATAAAGGGTTTGACACATCTTTAGGTGATCTTAAATGTTCTTTAATTTTTCTTGTAGGTTTAAAAATAGTCCTAATGCCACATATAATTAGGATTTTCTCAATTCTATCTGTAACAATAGCTATCTATAAAAGGAAGAAGAACAGTACCAACATTAAGAACTGATTTTGTTTAAGGTTACGTCTAGAAGGTGTAATAACATTTTTAATATCTGTAAGTGAATATCCATTATCTTGTAAGGATTTTGTTAAATATTAATATTCGTCCTTCAAAAACTCAGGGCCACAAATTCGTTTTGCTCGATGTATTAAAGGTTTAATTACACCAATTTTTTTACGTGGATGGTGGTTGGATAATTAATGAAGGTATCTATCGGTGTGTGTCGGCTTTCTGTGAACCTTAAAAGACAGTGACTTATTATTTTTAGATATTAATATGTCAAGAAATGGTAAACTTCCATTCGTTTCTTTTTCCACGGTAGACAGAATACTAGGATGTATACCATTTATAAAAACCAAAAACCAGTGTCTCTTCTCCATGTCTCCAAATAACAAATGTCATCTACATATCTATAGCAAACTGAAGGTTTTTTAGGTGTATTTTGTAACGCAAATGTTTCAAATTTTTCCATGTAAAAATTAGCTATAACAAGACTAAGGGGACTACACCTTCAATCTGTTCATAAATTTTAGTATTCCACTGAAAATAAGTTTGGAAAAAGATGATCAATGTATTCAATAGCTTCTTTTAGAGGCACTTTTGTAAAAAGCAAAGCAACATCAAAATTAATCATGATATCACCTCTTCAATTTTGAAACTATGCATTTTTCAACAAAGTCGCAGAATTTTAATGTAATGGGGTGTTTTTCCTATATGAGGTTGTAATAAAAATGTAAGATGTTTTGCAAGGCTAGATGTAGGAGAACCAATTGCACTAACAATAGGCCTTAAAGGAATATTAGGTTTATGGATTTTTGGTAAACCATATAGTTTAGGTTAAATAGCTTCAGAGTTAGTTAGTTTCTTTTTTATTTCTTCTGGAATAGATGATAATTTAATCAGTTCTTTAGTTTTAAAAGAAACTTTTTGTTGGATCTTTTAGTATTTCACGATAAGTTTCTGGTCCCAACAATTGTTCTATCTTAATGTTATAATCGTTCATATTTAATATAACAGTTCATTCCTGATGCAAACAATTTCAGGATGATGAATTAATTTCAAATGGCGTTTTAAGATACTTGATTTCGATTTTTTGATACATCGCAGTAACTTTCTTTAGGTGAGAAAGTTAAAAATTAGCAGTATTTATCGAAATATTGCGTGTGCCGACTTAGCTTAAAATTGGCGGTTGCGACCAAATTGTGCATTGTTGGGCGTTGTAGTCATTCCTAAAATTAAGGAATGTGGTCAAGTTGGGCGATATGATCATTTTCAAAGTTGGCACTTGTGGTCAAGTTGAGCGTTGTGGTCATTCTTCAAAATTAAGGTTTGTGAGCAAGTTGGGGGTTGTGATCAAATACATATTGTGGGTTATGAGAAAATGATTTTGCTGCAACATCGTAAACCGAACATTGGTGTTGTGGTCTGGACCCACCCCGACTAACTGCGATATTAAAGATAAAACGTTTCAGATATTCTAAATAACATTAGAGGCAGGTACAGGACGAGTCTTATAAAAGTTACATAATAATAAATTAGTGTATTATTCAAATAATTAAGTTTTTATGAAAATGTAAACTTTCACCATTATCACACATAATAAGATACTTATCTTTTTTGGGTTTTTTAAATGGTGTATTTTAAATTATACAATCTAAACGTTTCGATAACACTTACAGTTATCTTCGCCAGTAGTAATATCTGTTAAAATTGTTAAACAAGTAAACAATTTTGTCAAAGTTATAACATAAACATCAGCCTGCTATCAACATAACAGTTTGAGAAACGTATAAACCAATTATAGAATAAATTTTAGTAATGAATAACTAGGTCATTCAAAAATTAAATATTGTTAAACTGCCTTAAAGATGACAAATCAGAACACTCTCTAACGGAAAGCTAACACTGTTAGCTAAAAGACACATTTAACAAAATTTAATCAAGTTATGATGTAAGTGTAAAGTTGTGAAAAACTTCAGTTTCAAAATGATAGAAGCATTCACAAACATAACATGACATCAAATAAAATAATCCAGTTAAATCTAACAAAGAGATATCTTTATCAATAAGTGCAAGTGTTATTAACAATGAAAAGCATAATGCAGAACGTTTTTGTAATTTTCTAATTTTAATCTTAATTTCACTACTTATGTTAAATTATAGTGCTGTGGTAATTTAACATATAATTGGTAAAGCATTTGCTTCAAGGTCTAGGAAAAACACAGCAAAAACCTAGACATACCAAAAGTCAAATTTAAAATCAAAATTAAGACGTATCATTATGCCTTTTTAATTACAAGATGCCAAACTATTTAAACGGAGGTTTTCTTCTTGTCTATTAAAATTAGTAGGGAATTATATATTTCAATAGCTTCATGTTGTAAACGAACATAATAATGAGTTTGTCTTGACAATATTTCCATATTGTCAAATTGAATGTCATGATTTAGATTATTCAGGGCATGGTCAGCCACAGCAGACTTCTCTGGTTAACCTAATCTACAAGATCTCATATGTTCTTTACGTCCTGTATCAAAGCTATGTTTTGTGGTTCCGATTTATACTTTTCCACATGAACAAGATAACTTATACACTCCGGAAGATGATAAAGGGTTTGACACATCTTTAGGTGATCTTAAATGTTCTTTAATTTTTCTTGTAGATTTAAAAATAGTCCTAATGCCATATTTAATTAGGATTTTTTCAATTCTATCTGTAACATTAGCTATAAAGGGAAGAAAAGCAGTACCAAAATTAAGAACCGGTTTTTCTTTAAGGTTACGTCTAGAAGGTGTAATAACATTATTAATATCTGTAAGTGAATATCTATTATTTTGTAAGGATTTTGTTAAATATTAATATTCGTCCTTCAAAAACTCAGGGCCACAAATTCGTTTTGCTCGATGTATTAAAGGTTTAATTACACCAATTTTTTTACGTGGATGGTGGTTGGATAATTAATGAAGGTATCTATCGGTGTGTGTCGGCTTTCTGTGAACCTTAAAAGACAGTGACTTATTATTTTAGATATTAATATGTCAAGAAATGGTAAACTTCCATTAGTTTCTTTTTCCATGGTAAACTGAATACTAGGATGTATACCATTTATAAAACCAAAAACTCAGTGTCTCTTCTCCATGTCTCCAAATAACAAATGTCATCTACATATCTATACCAAACTGAAGGTTTTTAGGTGTATTTTGTAACGTAATGTTTCATAATTTTTCCATGTAAAAATTAGCTTTATAACAGACTAAGTGGACTACACCTTCACATCTGTTCATAAATTTATATTCCACTGAAAATAAGTTTGGAAAAGATGATCAATGTATTCAATAGTTCTTTTAGAGGCACTTTTGTAAAAAGAAAAGCAACATCAAAATTAATCTGATATCACTCTCTTCAATTTTGAAACTATGCATTTTTCAACAAAGTCGCAGAATTTTTAATGTAATGGGGTGTTTTTCCTATATGAGGTTGTAATAAAAATGTAAGATGTTTTGCAAGGCTAGATGTAGGAGAACCAATTGCACTAACAATAGGCCTTAAAGGAATATTAGGTTTATGGATTTTTGGTAAACCATATAGTTTAGGTTAAATAGCTTCAGAGTTAGTTAGTTTCTTTTTTATTTCTTCTGGAATAGATGATAATTTAATCAGTTCTTTAGTTTTTAAAAGAAACTTTTTTGTTGGATCTTTTAGTATTTCACGATAAGTTTCTGGTCCCAACAATTGTTCTATCTTAATGTTATAATCGTTCATATTTAATATAACAGTTGCATTACCTTTATGTGATTTTAATATTATTATACTTTCATTGCGTTTAAGATCAAGTAAAGCACGTCGTTGACGAAAGGATAAGTTACTCTTTGAAGGTTTTGTTTTGCGTAATATGTTAACGGTGTTACATCTAACTTCATGAGCAGCATCAAAAGGTAATGATTTAATAGAGTTTTCGATATTGGAAATTATATCTTCAAAAAAAATTTCCTCCTTTAGAAAGCGCTTCAATAGCATAACCTGAAACATATTAAGAAAGGTTTATAACTGTTTTTTTTTATAATCAATAGATGGTCTATTATTTTGTTGTTTATATAATTTATTAAATTTTTCTTTTTGACGTTGACATGAGATGTCAAAATTTATTTCCATAGATTTAAACGTTATAGAATCAATTTTATCCCAATCTTCTTTATTCAATATAGATGAAATTTCTAAATGTAAATATAAAAGTTATTCTTTACTAAAATTTATGCTATAGTTGGCTTTATACGTTTCTCAAACTGTTATGTTGATAGCAGGCTGATGTTTACGTTTTAATTTTTCAACTTTGACAAAATTGTTTACATCTTTAACAATTTTAACAGATATTACTACTGACGAAGATAACTGTAAGTGTTATCGAAACGTTCAGATTGTATAATTTAAAATACACCATTAAAAAAACCCAAAAAAGAGAGTATTTTAATCAAGTTTTTAATTGAAAAATTATCATTTATATATAACATGCCATAGTTCGTATATTAAACTATCACCATGTGACTTTTCCTTAATAAAATGTATACATGTACACTTATGCATTTCCATACTGCAATTGTGACGGACAGTAAATGTTTATAAGTAACCATGTAATAATCGATTCTGTTAAGGAGACCTAAATGTCTATAGACGACAGTACCATCAATGTAGATGAGTAAAATGCTGTTTTTAAAGGCACGGTCGAATAATTAGGTGGATATGTGTAAACTTTCACCATTATCACACATAATAAGATACTTATCTTTTGGGTTTTTAAATGGTGTATTTTAAATTATACAATCTAAACGTTTCGATAACACTTACAGTTATCTTCGCCAGTAAATATCTGTTAAAATTGTTAAACAAGTAAACAATTTTGTCAAAGTTATAACATAAACATCAGCCTGCTATCAACATAACAGTTTGAGAAACGTATAAACCAATTATAGAATAAATTTTAGTAATGAATAACTAGGTCATTCAAAAATTAAATATTGTTAAACTGCCTTAAAGATGACAAATCAGAACACTCTCTAACGGCGAAAGCTAACACTGTTAGCTAAAAGACACATTTAACAAAATTTAATCAAGTTATGATGTAAGTGTAAAGTTGTGAAAAACTTCAGTTTCAAAATGATAGAAGCATTCACAAACATAAGCATGACATCAAATAAAATAATCCAGTTAAATCTAACAAAGAGATATCTTTATCAATAAGTGCAAGTGTTATTAACAATGAAAAGCATAATGCAGAACGTTTTTTGTAATTTTTCTAATTTTAATCTTAATTTCGACTACTTATGTTAAATTATAGTGCTGTGGTAATTTAACATATAATTGGTAAAGCATTTGCTTCAAGGTCTAGGAAAAACACAGCAAAAAACCTAGACATACCAAAAGTCAAATTTAAAATCAAAATTAAGACGTATCATTATGCCTTTTTTTAATTACAAGATGCCAAAGCTTATTTAAACGGAGGTTTTCTTCTTGTCTATTAAAATTAGTAGGGAATTATATATTTCAATAGCTTCATGTTGTAAACGAACATAATAATGAGTTTGTCTTGACAATATTTCCATATTGTCAAATTGAATGTCATGATTTAGATTATTCAGGGCATGGTCAGCCACAGCAGACTTCTCTGGTTAACCTAATCTACAAGATCTCATATGTTCTTTACGTCCTGTATCAAAGCTATGTTTTGTGGTTCCGATTTATACTTTTCCACATGAACAAGATAACTTATACACTCCGGAAGATGATAAAGGGTTTGACACATCTTTAGGTGATCTTAAATGTTCTTTAATTTTTCTTGTAGGTTTAAAAATAGTCCTAATTCCATATTTAATTAGGATTTTTTCAATTGTATTTGTAACATTAGCTATAAAGGGAAGAAAAGCAGTACCAACATTAAGAACTGTTTTTTCTTTAAGGTTGCGTCTAGAAGATGTAATAACATTATTAATATCTGTAAGTGAATATATATTATTTTGTAAGGATTTTGTTAAATATTTATATTCATCCTTCAAAAATTCAGCGTCACAAATTCGTTTTGCTTGATCTATTAAAGGTTTAATTACACCAATTTTTTGACGTGGATGGTGGTTGGATAATTTATGAAGGTATCTATCGGTGTGTGTCGGCTTTCTGTGAACCTTAAAAGATAGTGATTTATTATTTTTAGATATTAATATGTCAAGAAATGGTAAACTTCCATTAGTTTCTTTTTCTATGGTAAACTGAATACTAGGATGTATACCATTTATAAAAACCAAAAACTCGTGCAGTACCTCTTCTCCATGTCTCCAAATAACAAATGTCATCTACACATCTATACCAAACTGAAGGTTTTTTAGGTGTATTTTGTAAGGTAAGTATTTTAATTAAGTTTTTAATTGAAAAATTATCATTTATGTATAACATGCTATAGTTCGTACATTAAACTATCACCATGTGACTTTTCCTTAATAAAATGTGCATATATATGTACACTTATGCATTTCCATACTGCAATTGTGACGCAGCATAGAACTGCTTGAAGTTGTCTCTTTCACATTATGAATTTTTCCTTGCAATTTTCAATGCGCGTCGAAATGCATGCTCCTATGATAATAGGCTGCAAATTATTAGTGATGGAAAACATGTTTTTCCGTAAACACGTTCCTTAGTGGAGGACCTAATAACTTTGTGGAAGGGACAGTAAATGTTTATAAGTAATCATGTAATAATCGATTCTGTTAAGGAGACCCAAATGTCTATAGACGACAGTACCATCAATGTAGATGAGTAGAATGCTGTTTTTAAAGGCACGGTAGAATAATTATGTGGATATGGTGTAGAAGAGCTTATTAATAATAGTCCATGTACATCACGGGCATCCACGTTAAGGGCATCAACACTTCCAATGACCAAAACCAAGCGGAAAATACAGGCTTCTGTAGCAAACTTTATTCACTCAGGTGTACAATCTCTGAAATGGTGCAGGAAAAAACCGCGGATCGATTAAGATGCCTTCGATATATTTGCAAGCTATGTATTTAAAAACAATGCCCCAACTATTTATTAATTTTTATTATTTTGTAGGACGGTCGCAATGGTAAATGATGCTGCTGTTCACACTTCTGGGATAATCAATTGTTGATTGTCCACCCTTAACTCTGGCAGAAATTGCACTCCTGCATGTGGTGTCCTGTTTTTCAATATCCTTTTAATAAGATTCAACAGCTCTTTGAAAGTCTCTTCGTCCAATCTAATAAAATTTTTGTAATGCTCTTCATCTATCACTACTAATTCATTATGTAACAATTAGAGTTGCCTTGATTGTTTATTTCCCGTTGCTCAACCCATGGTCTTCCCCTCCAACATCTCTTACGCTTTAATATTAAAGGAGTAAATTATCAATGTTAAAGCATGTTCTTCCGAATCCATGTTAAACACTGTATGGGTATTTACTAGTTACCAGAGATACATTTTAAAATTGAGGTTATATAAACAATATAATTTGTGGCGGTAAGTTCTGCCAAATCCAGTTCCGCCAATCAAAGAAAACATAGCTGGCGAAAAGTAAATTCCCTAAATAGCAGTGGTTGTGATGCATCAGAAATCGCACTAATCTGAATAACCTACACGCGTATGAAACCAGCAACTTCGATTGCCTTCAATTGCAGCATTAAAACACTTTAACGTGAACCCCGCTTGAGTTGAAGTCTTTTGGCACGCATTCCACAACAAATAGGTGTACAATCCGGAGAGCAGCCATTCCCTTGCATCCGAGCTGTAATAACAATTCCATTTTGGAATAAGAATTGGCGTTTCTGAACAATATGTTAATATACAGTGTGTACCAAAAGTTTGGAAACACTCAATTATCTGTTATTGTAAAGTGACAGAAAAAAAATTGGGGAGTTTATATTAGCAATCATGCTCTATCCAACAAGAATATTGTCAGTGATGAAGTGTTGCCGCTTCTACTAAAAATTAAAAGCAACTTTGATAATTCAAACGGAATACCATGTATATTATTCAATTTTTAAATAAATCTAAATACATCTTATGTATGAAGTCATATACCTATCTTCAACCATTTACGAAATGATTGACAGACCATTTCGACACTTTGACAGGCTGTAAAATCTAAACCTTACGAGATCGAGAAAAACGGTTTGCACATTCCTGTCTTAGTTCTAACAAGGAATTTATTGAAAAATTGTTTAAAAAAATTACGAAATTATCTACTATGTACTAAATTAATTGTCCAAAATGTTTTTTTTCACGTCTTGGCAAAGGGGTAGGTGGTAGTAAAATTTTTCGATATCCTTTTGAATCAAATCTTCGGCAATAACGTCAGACTCAATTTGTATGCGTTGTCTTAATTCGTCGAGGTTCTCCGGTTTTGTAGCGTATACATTTTTAGATGCCTCCAGAAAAAGTAATTTAATGGCGAGAGGTCGAGAGACCTTGCTGGCCACTCTGTAGAAAGCCTTATGCCTTTGCATCTGTTAGGAAAAGTTGTATTCAAATATACGCCCACTATACGAGCATAGTGCGGAGGAGCTCCATGCTGCTGAAATTTTGAAGGGTATCCAACTCTCTCTCAGCTGTTAAATTCCCTTCTATGAAAAAATAGTCCTGTAGTGCGAGTTCCATACAACCCTGCCCAAACATTTATTTTATGAGGGTGCTGGGAATACGCTTCTCTCATCCAATGCGAATTATGATCTGATCAGTAGCTATAATTATGACGATTCACATTCCCATTTAGCACAAATGTCGCTTCATCAGAAAAAACAATGTTATTGAAGAAATCATTATTTTCGTCTCACTTAGTCATCATTGTGTCACAAAATTTACTGAATAAATGTGAGTAATGTGTTTAAGCATTTTTCACCACTTCTTGCTGTTTTGAATCGTCCCGATCTAAACCTCTCTTTGCAGTTTCCTCAAATCTCCTAACTGTTTTCTGTACTGTTGATTTAGCAATTGGGGGACGTTTGGAAAATCATTATTGAATATATCCGCCACCTCTTTATAGGACCTCGCATGATCTCCATAACCACGCATCATAAGCAGTATGATTCTTTCTCGTTCATTTAAATTAGCCATTATTAAAAAGCAAAGCGGATGGGATCCACAATATCTAATTTTACTTTTACGTATGTCAAGTATGACGTGTTTCCACGTCTTTCATTTCTAATGTAACAAAGATGGATATCACCTATTTTATTATTTTTTTTATCAATTTTCAGTAAATTTCTTGTTAGAAGGTTATATGCATTTGTATTTGTCAATCGATATCTTATAAAAAATGAAGATGGGAATGTACAAACCGTTTTTCTTAATCTCTTAAGGTTTACAACCTTTCAAAGTGTCGAATGGTGTGTCAATCATTTCGTAAATGATTGAAGATAGGTATAGGACTTCATACATAAGTTGTATTTAGATTTATTCCGCGCATTTATAAATTGAACAATACACTATGATGTACCACAACTGGTGTATCTGTACCTATTTTATTTTATAAATTTTATATAAGGAGGGTTGAATTGAAACCATCTAATAAATATGGGTGGCTGTTGTATATTTTGAAAGTAGAAATAAGGTGTGCTTGGAGATAGGTTGTTAGGAAAATAATGGAGGGTTGTTGATTTTGATATTTTGAATGATGAATGTTTATTTGGTCTGATAAAATAGAATAGAATAAAAAGGTAATGTCATATATTCACTAATTGTATTTTCTTGCAGTAAATCCTTATAACATTGTGATCTCAACAAAAGATAGAAGATTCTTTTATAAATTAAACTAGATAATAATTGAAATGAGTACATGATTTATATTACAACACCATGGTAAAAGTAACATCAATGACAATCCAACTCAAAATTTAGCAACCAATCGAAACAGTCTATTTTTTGAATTTGGACCAATTAGGATCTGATTACACTGGCAATCTTTCCATACTAAGGAGCAAGTTCTTACAGCGATAATACAGGTAAGAACAAAGGTAAAAAAATTACTATTTATAACACAATTACATTTAAATACAATTAAAAAAAAACTTCAATTTTCCTGCATTTTCTTTGGATTGTCTTACTGAATACAACTTGTGGTAGGAATCTTTACGTAATTTTTGTCAGTCCGAACCACTCGTAGTTGATGTCTTTTGAAAATCGCCCCTCGTGCTCGATTTTCGTCAAACAACTATTCGTGATCTGACTGACAACAAATTGCCTGCAAGATTCCTATCACTTGTTATATTACATACAATAATTTGAAAGTCAATATTACATCTCAATCTTGTTATTTGAAGTAGAAAGGTCTCTTGATTTCGTTATCGATGTATTTTATTTTGACATTTCACACCTATAATGAAGCATATTTTAAGATGTTCCTTGTAAATGTAATAGGAGCGTAAAACAGCTTTCGAGTAAAACTGGCATAACGCTGACCTTAGGAGATAACCGGTGCAACACTAAAGCGTGTTCTCGTTGGAATGCTATGTGCATGACTGTTTTGAAATATGTTACCTTTTGGTTCGCAATAAAGATAGCAGAACTATATTGCAGTTGCTCATAAATTTATATAATTTGTTTTATTGTGTTACCTTTACTTTATCCTCCCTCAAATACCCGCGACACAAATGTCCCGTAACAACTCTTTTACACAACTTAATTTACGTAGTTTTTCATGACGATCATTTGCCTTAAATAAGTTCGCGCATTAACTTTGTTCTTGCATTCGTCGGTAGACTGGCCTGGTAACATTACAGATTGGTGCCGTGACCAGGATATACGTGACTTTGCAGATGTCGCTGAGGATTCAATAATGTGTTTGGACTGTTACTGTTCGTAATTGAACTTACAGGGTTGGTGGTGTCACGTGTAACTAGTCCATCTGGATCTTTGTAGTAGAATTACCATAAATTTGGGTCGCTGTACAATATGGACAAATAATCAAAGGTGTCATTTGGTAGCAGCTGTTGAAATGGAAACAATACCAATTTTTCTTAATGGAGTATCGTTGACATCACTACGAGATTGAGGCGTGTTCATCCAGAGGAAGCGGTTGACCCTTATTTGGATTTGGAAAGCGAATGCTTGTCTTCAAAGAAATAGCAGCAAATGTACTGCGAACTATGGAATCATCTTATAAACAGCAGGAGAATTTTAATGTTAGTTTATTGGAGACCTGCAATTACTCGACAGCAATTCAGAGAGTATCTGCAAGTTGCAAAGAAACATCGCAAGAATGTTTTGGTGAGATAAACTTTGACCTTGTTTTATGTTTTAGTATGAAGCCGGTAGCAGAAAGTCAAAACTGCCATTTCAGTAATGCTTAAGGTAGCTTTTGATGCAAATGAAGGTAACGGTTTAATTAATCGCTTAACATTTTATTAGCTATTTTTGGTAGAGGAGTATGATTTGATCAGCATGCAATCCTGTGTTGTTTTTGTAACAATTTGACGGTTAATATTACTTAACTAAAGTGGAAGTTTCCATAGGTTAATGTTATTAACAACTGGTTTTAGCGATGCAGCTCGCTCGCGATTAGTAACTTTTAAATTTATTTAGTCGGGGAGTTTCACTCAGTTCCTTTATAATTACTTTCTCAGCTTTGCTCCAAGAAGAAGTAGATACAGTGCTTTTGGAATAAGAAGAATACATCATGTAGTTGTGCATAGTAAGTAAATGTTGGTTCGACGTGGTCATTCTACTCTGATGGGTGATCACTGGTAATTAGAGTTACCTGGTTTGTTCTTTATTTTTTCTTGCTCTTAAAATTTAGACTTTAAAGCCTGTCAAGTGTCAAAATGGTCTGTCAATCATTTCGTAAATGGTTGAAGATAGGTACAAGGACTTCATACATAAGATGTATTACACTTATTTCGGGCACTAAAAAATTGAATAAAATACATGGTGTTCCGTTTTAATGATCACTGTTGCTTTTAATTTTTAGTAGAAGCGGAAACACTGCATCGTTAAAACTATTTTTCTTGCATGGAGCATGATTGTTAATATGAACCCCCCAATTTTCATCTGTCACTTTACAAATAACTGAGATAATTGAGGGTTTCCAAACTTTTGACACACACTGTATACATTTGACTCAATACTCGAATTCGGACAGTGTCCGAATAAAATGTGCACAACTAGTTTTGACCCGAAATTTCACACTTAATCGGCTATTGAGTGTAACACAATAAGCAGAACTAGTTTAGCGCATTTCCAAATGACGAATACTAGTTTTATTGATAAAAATATAACAAAAATTTAAACAAACTAGAAATATTCATTCTTATAGAATAATATATTGTGGGATAAAATAATATATAATGATATATTTAAAAATTATTTATTTGAGCAACAACCAGAGTGATGGCATTTAGTATTGCATAACACATTTTTTCTTTGACAAGAACATGCACTGTTTACACACTTTTTACTGCACATGCATGAAATAAATCCTTGTTTAGATCTAGATTTATCAGAAGATGTAGTTTTAAGTGATATTTTTGTTGCAACCATCTTTGTTGTCTACAAAAATATTATCATCAGCCAACTGAAACTTATTTCTACAAAACATTTTTTGTAAAACTCCAGTTTTTGTAGCTAATTTGTAAAACCCGTCTACAACAGCCATTACGCTTAGTAGTGCTAATCTTCCACGATCCACGTCTGGTAAGCACATTGTCACCAACTAGGGCGGGTTTGAATTTCTTATTTGTTTGTGTGAGAATCAAATTGGCTTGTACTTCTAAACCTCTTTTAGCGTATTCACGATTCCTAGTTATATCGCAGGACCGTTGGCAAAGAAAACAATTAAATTCTGATTCATTTTCATTCCTTGCTTTTCAAACACTGCAGACAGCATGGATTTTTCCATTACATTGTGAGCATATTTCCAAAATGATGAGAGCTTTTTGACACACAATACACACAAAATTTTCATTAATTTGTTCAATTTCAGCATTTTTTTATTTGCAATATTGTACATTTGTTTTTCAATAAAGCCATGCACAGCTTTATCCGCCGTATTTTCCATTTACATATCTACAATAGAAACTTGCAATTCTCTTTCAAGAGTTTCAGTTGTCTGTTCAGTCAAATTATTTTCTATTGTATGTTGAAATTCTATAGTTTCATTCAACAAGTTTTCAAGGTTGTCTTCAGATTCTAATAAATCAGCTACATCTTGAGGTAAGCCAGTGTCTTTCAAACCATTTTCCTGAGAGCACTCAAACATAGCCTCATACGGCGTTCGCTTGATTGCGCTGTGGTAGCTTCTGTTTTTTTTTTATTGGATAAGACATAATCCTTCAGCCCAGTGTCTGGTATTTTCATCGGACATCCAACATACAGGGTGGTGTCCACCGTGTGGGCGGAGGATCGCTCCTTAACTATTCGAGATATCAAAACCAGTTTTGGTGTGGTAATACACGATCATTGGATCTTCATTCTAAAAATATTTAGGTATATACAGGGTGATTGACAAAAATATGCCAACCTAAACCTGTGTTTTTTAATGGAACACCCTGTATATTTTTGAATTTTTGGATTCACTGTTATATTTAGAATAAAGGTATAGAAATTTGTATCTGTATCACTAACCGTTCTGCAGATATCGTCACTTCAGTATCAATTTACAGTTAACTTTGGAACCACGATGCGAGAGTTGTCACCACGATTTTGTAAATCTGTTTATACCACCAACTATTGATAATAGTCTACTAATAAGCAAACTGGAAACTTTTTCGAAAACATGTAAAACTATACAGAATGATTAACTTGTGCAAAATGCAACACCCTGTATATTTTTTTACATTTCGATTCCCCGTGAAACATAGACACTAATTGATAATAGGTTTCATAGCCATAAGACGGACTCTTCTTGAGATATTGACGCTTTTATGTAAAAATATTCTAAAATACAAATTTACTATGACAATAAAATTCAACAAAACAAATCAGGTAGGCTAGCCGCGCGTAATAATGAGGCACAATTGCATCTATTGTTTTGACGTTTGTGTAATCATTAAAATATTGTTCCATGAGTTTGTGTGTTTTGGATTGTCGTTTTGTCAATTTTTATATAAAATGAATTTTTCCAAAGAAGAAATGGTCGATGTGATCTTTATTTACGGTGAAGCTCAAAGAGATGCTTTGCTGGCTACTCGTTTGTATTGTGAACAAGACCCAGAGAGAAGACAGCCGCGGAAAGAATCGTTTATGAATGTAACTGAGAGATTTATAAATTCTGGAAGTGTGTTATCCCAAGCGTGCAAAACAAGCCCAAATGAAGAAATTAAGTTTCAAATTGTGGCATCTCTTATGGAAAATCCGAAAATTAGTACCAGAGAGCTAGGTACACACCTAGACCTAAATAGAAATACAGTTCGCAGCTTTATTAAAAAATTGCATCCTTATCATATCGAGCAACATCAAGCTTTAAGTGAAATAGATTTTCAATATCGTGAATTTTTCTGCCAATGGGTAACTACTAAAGTCAATGAAGAACCCAATTTTGTTAATAACATTCTATTTACGGACGAGGCAACTTTTCACAATAATGGCAATATTAATACACATAACTATCATCACTAATCGGATACTACTCTACACATCGATGGTCAATTAATGTGTGGAGTGGTATAATCAATTTTAATGTGGTTGGTCCTTTTTTCTTTGATGGGAGTCTTACTGGAGAAAGATATTTACAGTTTTTGGAAAATGATTTACCCGAGCTTTTGGAAAACATCGAGGTAGATAATATTCGTACGATGTGGTTTCAACTGGATGGCGCCCTTCCACACTATGCAATCAACGTTAGGAAATATCTCGATAGAAATTATCCGATGAGGTGGATACGACGAGGTGGTGTGCAAAAGTGGCTACGTTAAAGAAAAAGTTTACTAACATCATCCCACCACAAGCCAAGATATGAAAAATAGAATTAGAGCTGCGTTTCAATCTAATTCGCTTCTAATGTTGTTGCGAGTGAATCTTTCGGTTACCGAGCGAATTGCAAAGTGTTTAGCTAGGCGTGGTCAGCACTTTGAACATTTAATTTTAATTTATGGTTTAATTCGTTTATGTTTACTTGTTGAAATTATTTTTAGGTGTAGATAATTATTTTATTGTTTAGTTATTAATTAAGTTTTCCTATCAGTTAAAGAATTTATTTGCCATTCGTATTTTCTTATTTGCTCTGGATTTTGTTTTATTTGTTCTTCTGTATGTCAATATTTTCAAATACAGCGTCAATATCTCATGGCTATGAAACCTATTATCAATTAGTGTCTACTTTTCACGGGGACTCCAAATGTGAAAAAATATACAGGATATTGCATTTGAAAAAATTGAAAAAAATGACATTTCACGTAAGTTAATCATTCTGTATACTTTTACATGTTTTCGAAAAATTTCCCAGTGGGTTCATTAGTAGACTATTATTATTAGTCGGTGGTATACACAGATTTACAAAATCGTGGTGGCAACGTTCACATCATGGTTCCATAGTTAACTCTTTTGGTACTAAAGTGACGATGTCTGCAGAACGGTTAGTGATACAGGTACAAATTTCTACATTTTTATTCTAAATGTGAATCCAAAAATGCAAAAATATACAGGGTTTTCCATTAAAAAAAAACAGATTTGGGTTAGCATATTTTTGTCAATCACCCTGTATATACCTAAGTATTTTTAGAATGCAGGTCCAATAATCGGGTATTACCACACCAAAATTGGTTTTGATATCTCTCATAGTTAAGGTGAAATCCTCCGTCCACGCAATAAGATCATCTCGTATATCTCGGTTACAACGTTCCACAGAACCTTGACTCTGTGAGTGTCGAGGTTCTCCATGTACAATTTTCGAATGGGACCATAGACACTCTAATTATTTATTATTTGGTTAGAAAATTCACGGCCATTGTCAGGATGAAGAATAGATGGTGCCCCATATATACAAAAATTTCCATTAGATTCCTAGCAGTTTCTGCAGTCTTACTCTTCAATAGACGTAATATACAAAATTTAGTTAAGTGATCTTGGTAATTTAATATGAATTTATATTCTCCATCGTGTTCAGTCTGCGTATCAATAAGGTCGGCTTACCATCGAGAATTCTGGGTTTACTTAAGATAGGTTTAACAACATTTCCTTTTTATGTGCTGTTTTCTTCAGTTGACAGGTTTCACACAGTTTTAAGTATATGTTAATAATTTCTCTAGTAACGTTTGCAATTTTTTTTTAATTTTTCTTCCAATCCTAAAATAAAAATAAAATAGTCAACAAAAATAAATTTAATTACTATTCCAAACAAACCCTTATGCCGTTTATGCCCTGTAGAAAGATGTGCCTGGTGAATTATAGGAAACACTTCATCAGTTGGAACGAAATAAAGAATGGCATCGAAATCTTCTTTGCGTTTTTTAATTTTTCCACACCACTTGTACATATTATATAAAAGCGAGATATTCTTCTTTACTGTTTTGCAGATAGAGGTTTTGATGCAGATTTCAACAAATTTGCCTCTTTAACCTCACTTAACACAGTAATATAATGATCTCTTGTCATAACATTACGTTGAGTACCAGAAGCTTCCAATAGACGAGATAGTAGTGATTCGAATTCACCTTGCATATTTACGCCCTCAATATAAAAACAAACTTCAACAAATATCCAATAACATAACCCAACTTTTCTATTCGGATTCGGACGATCGGACGTTGATTGAATAAATCAAAGAAAACTAGTATTGATCGTTCAGAAATGCGCAAAACTGTTCTGCTTATTTTGTTGCACTCAATATCCGATTAAATGTCAAATCTCGGGTTTGGGAAAAATTCGTTGCTCAAAACTAGTTTTACGCATTTTATTCGGGCATTGTCCGAATTCGAGTATTGAGTCAATCATATACACAGTGGATTTTATAAATTCTTTGTACCTAATTTACAAACATTTTGCTTAGTTCAAAGTTAACGTCTTACTTATTCTTTTTGTTAATATAATTTTAAGCAAATTTGAATTTATGAATTTAGTAAGCCAATAGATAAATATAAATTATTAATCTTTTAAAGCAAATTGGATATTAATTACTGATCTTCGTTAATTTCCACGTGCTTTCATTTTAAAGATTCCATTAAATAATGCAATTTATATCTATTGATAAGTGGAAATTTCTAAAATCATTTCTTAATTAAACGTTTTGGAAACTCCGCTTAATCAATTCAAATTAAATCACAATCATTTAAAAATAAATTTATTGTTATTTTTTTCTCTTAAAATAGGAGATTAACATAATTACATCAAGTGAAATTAAATCTTTGATTTTTAGCAAACTTTTTGCATTTATTATTTTTTTTAGATGCAGTGAAAGCGGTACTATGTTTTTGTTGCTAATTTGAACTCTTTCACTTTTACTCGTGCACCACTTAACGCTGAAAGCGTGTAATAGATCAAGATGTATTTTCTTAATAAATCTAGGAAGTTATTGTTTAATAATTATGTTAGATTGTTAGCTAACACACAATGACATATATGATTAATCTTTATTTAGTGACCACGGTCATGGATCTTTCATGAAACGGAAAGAAATCTATTGTTATCTTCTTTCCTTGCACAGTTACTTCACTAGAGGTTAAGAAAGAACAATAATACTACCAATTGTTAAAAGAATAAGTCGATTGTACCTATTTTTCTCGCTATAGCTTGGGAATTATTCCAAGTTCAAGTTTGTAAAAAATGTTTGAGTCAAGTCTAATGCCACAAGCAATGTGCACTCTTTGCCACAAGTACTTAAAATTTCTCTTCTTTTTTGTTATGGTTAATTTTGTAATGGTAATGATGCATAATACTGCGAATTTTAATTAGATTATTTTATTTGTCCTTGCACTCTTTCTCAACTTTCTTTTATTTCAATGCGGATGTTAATGTTTAATACAGAATGTTAATGTTATTATAGTAATCACGTAATTAAATCTAGACAAATACAGCCCTAAAATTGGTTATTATCACTTTTATAATGATTCCTAATAGCATTCTTTTCTACATTTCTTATACAAGGTGTATACGAAAAGTGCAGTGACGTTATACTTAAGCAGTATAAGACGAGAATTTACTATTATATCTAACGCTTCATCTTCATGTAATAAACACTTACCATCAAGGTTGTAAGACTGTAGCACTTTACTATCTGAATTATCAATAGTCCTTTATATTACCTAGCATGGCAAGGCGCAAAAGTTTAGGTGAGGTATACTGAAGAAGGTTGTGTAAGTTCTTCGATTGCAAACAACTTCTATTTTTTAAAAATTAATTTAAAGTAATTTGTTTTTTTTTGGGTTTTTATGGTGTATCTTTACATTTATATTTTACATAAATCTATACGTTTCGCTAACATTTACTGTTATCGTCCTCAGAAGGGTAATATCTTTAAGAATTTCTTAAGATGTTAGAAGAAACTTATGAAAATGAAAAGATGAAAACGCAAACATAATCCTGCTATTGATATAACAGTTTGATGCACGTAACTATGGAATCTAATTTTAGTACAGAATAACTAGACCCTTAGTAAAATTAAGTATTATTAAACTGCCTTGAAGATGACAAATCAGAACACCCTCTAAGGGACGCAGGCTTACAGTTAAAATTGTCATAATCAAAGAGCTATTTTAACAAAATTTAGACAATTTGTAAAGTTGTAAAAAACTTTAAGCTCAAATTGATAAAAGCATACAGAAACAGAAACTTGACACATCAATTAAAGATCTAGTCAAATCTAACAAAGTAATAGTTTATTGTTAATAACTGTAATAACACTATGTAATACGTTTAATATGATTTTTTCTACTCCTGTATACGTAACACACGAATATGGAAACTCTCTACTATATGTGTAAATTCTCGATTACGTAATGAAAATTAGAAGTGTTACGTTATGTACATATATATATATATATATATATATATATATATATATATATATATATATATATTTGAACGTGATGACATTTCAGGATGTAAACTCGTGTATTAAAGTAACACTTTGTTCAAAATAATCTACTTTTCGGTAGTTTGTCTTTACTACCTTTATCGAGATTATAAAATAATATTGATTGACCATATATGTCAAGTCACTTGATTAACACTAGATCTTAATATTTTTGTTCTGCTGCGGGTTGTAGGTACTATATTTAAGATACTAGTTTAGAAAGGATTTAGAGGAGTGTTGAATAGTGTTAGATGGTTACTGTTATTATTTGGTTTAATATGTCGTATTACAGGTTTCCATATTGGTGATATTCTAGAACCATCATCACGCTTGTTTAAAGCCAAGGGACGTTGTATATGCTGATGCAATTAATTTAATTGTGTTAGAATCAATATTGTGTCCATATGAAAATGTAAACTTTCACCATTAACACTCATAATAAAATACTTATCTTTTTTGGGATTTTTTAATGGTGTACTTTAAATTATACAATCTAAACGTTTCGATAACACTTACAGTTATCTTCGTCAGTAGTCATGTTTGTTAAACATTGTTAAAGATGTTGTAAACAATTTTGTCAAATTTGAAAAATTAAAACATAAACATAAGCCTGCTATTAGTATAACAGTTTGGGAAACATAAAACCAACTGTAAATTTTTTTTTTAATAAAGAATAACTAGGTCATAAAATTAAATATTATTAAACTGCCTCAAAGATGACAAACCAGAACACTCTCTACGACGAAAGCTAACAATGAAATTTGCCAGCCAAAAAACACATTTAACAAAATTTAATCGAGTTATGATGTAAGTGTAAAGTTGTGAAAAACTTCAATTTTAAAATGATAGAAGCATTCACAAATCCAAACATTACATCAAATAATATTGTGTCCAGTTTCAAGGTGATGTGTTGCTAAAGAGTTGGACGCAGCATGTTGTTTAATGGGTAATTTGTGTTCTTGTGCTCTTCTGCTCAATTTCCTATTAGTTTGCCCAATGTAAGATCTATGACAACCATTACAAGGAATCTCTTACATTCCTTGATTCTCACCATATATTTTATCCTTATTGTATTTTATCAATTGTTGTACAGTTGTATATGGTTTCAAAATTATACGGTATTCTGTTTTGAAAAATTTCTTTGCGCTAACATCTGTTATACCTAATAATTAATTTAATTTTGTTAGAATCAATATTATGTCCAGTTTCAAGGAGATGTGTTGTTAAAGAGTTGGAAGCAGCATGTTGTTTACTGGCTAATTTGTGTTCTTGTGCTCTTACGGTCAATTTCCTATTAGTTAGTCTGATGTAAGGCCTATGACAACCATTACATGGAATTCCATATATTCCTTGATCCTCATCATGTATTTTATCCTTAGGACTTTTTATCAATTGTTGGACCATTGTATATGGTTTCAAAATTATGCGGTATTCTGTTTTGGAAAATTTCTTTGGTATAAAATCTGTTATACCTCTTATGTATGGTAAAGTAAGTTGCTTCTTAGTTTCATCGATTCTATTGTTTGCTCTTGTATTGCTTTTGATCACTTTATTAGTGATTTGTTGAATTAGATTTAAAGGATACCCATTCTGTTGTAGTATTTTAGAGAGATTATTAAGTTTTTTGTGTCTAAATTTGTCATCTGTTGGCTTGACCTGATTGTTAAAGACTTAATAATGCTACGTAGTTGGGATGGATCGTGATGTGACTGAGCATTAAGATAGCGATTCGTATGTGTTTCCTTTCTGAACCAGGTGTAGCTAAATTTGTTGTTATATTTTGTTACTAAAATATCCAAAAAGATATTAAGATGTTGTAAAAAATCATTTAAAGTATTTACCTGGTTATTTACAAAAGTTCCTATAGAAGAAACTATCCACATTTTACAAACAGAACACACTATCAATCAAGATCTTATCAATTTAATCAAACATTGCATGTATTCAACTTATTTCATATACAAAGGACAATTCTATAAACATGTTGAAGGATGTCCAATGGGATCTCCTGTTTCACCAGCAATAGCTAACATGTATATGGAATATTTCGAAAAGCAAGCTATAACCTTTTTCCACTGAAACCTAAATGCTGGTATCGCCATGTAGAGGATACGTTTGTTGTATGGCCCCACGGGTTAAATACTTTAAATGATTTTTTACAACATTTTAATATCTTTTTGGATATTTTAGTAACAAAACATAATAACAAATTTAGCTACACCTTGTTCAGAGAGGAAACACATACGAATCGCTATCTTAATGCTCAGTCACATCACCATCCATCCCAACTGCATAGCATTATTAAGCCTTTAATAATCAGGTCAAAGCTCGCTTAACAGACGACAAATTTAGAAACAAAGAAATTAAAAAGCTATCTAAAATACTACAACAAAATCGGTATCCTTTAAATGTAATTCAACAAATCACTAATAAAGTGATAAAAAGCAAACAATAGAATCGATGGGACTAAGAAGCTACTTACTTTACCATACATAAGAAGTATAACAGATGTTATAGCAAAGGAATTTTCTGAAACAGAATACCATATAATTTTGAAACTATATACAACTGTCGAACAATTGATAAAAAATCCTAAGGATAAAATATATGGTGAGGATCAAGGAATATACGAGATTCCTTCTAATGGTTGTCATAGATCTTACATCGGACAAACTAATAGGAAATTGAGCAGAAGAGCACAAGAACACAAATTAGCCATTAAACAACATGCTGCGTCCAACTCTTTAGCAACACATCACTTTGAAACTGGACACAATATTGATTCTAACACAATTAAATTAATTTCATCAGCATATACGTTGCAAGAAAGGATTATAAGAGAAGCCATTGAAATTTAACAACGTCCCTTGGTTTAAACAAGCGTGATGATGGTTCTAGAATATCACCAACATGGAAACCTGTAATACGTCATATTAAACCAAATAATAACAATAACCATTTAACACTATCCAACACTCCTCTAAACACTTTCCAAACCAGTATCTTAAATATAGTACCTACAACCCGCGGCAGAACAAAAATATTAGGATCTAGTTCTATGTATTGTCAATCAATATTATTTTATAATCTTGATAAAGGTAGTAAAAACAAACTATATTTAGGTCTTTATGTTACTACTGATCCTCATTTATAACTTTATTATATAAAACAAAAAAATTATAATTTTTTCAAGAATTTATAATTTTTTTATTTTATTTTTCCAATTTTTTTAATTATTTTTTTATTTTAACAGATATAAGATTTATATAAGATCCACATCAAAACCTAAATGAGTAAAACATGTGGTAAAAATTTGGCGAAGATTTGAAGAAGAAAACGCAAATAACGTAAGCTTCCACCTTATGTAATGATGTGATTGACAAATACATACAAACAAAGGAATCATATACTTTCTAAAACCCTCCTGGCAAGTAATCTTCTTCTACTTCTTCTAGACCAATATTTCTACTCATTTTGTTCAGCCTGGCTTCCTTTGTAGCATTCCGTTTTGCGATCTCTCTGCTCGGTAAATTCGCTCATTGTCCAGTTGTAGTAACCAAGGTGTATTTGAACCAATGTCACTTATTCCTAAGTGTTTTAAAACTTTTATCCTACTAACATTTACATCACTGAAGGTGGATACTGCATCAAAAAACCCTTCCAACAAAAAGTTTTTTGAGATCCTAGTCCACAATAAATTATTGATTGCCTCGTTCACATTTTGTGTCTTTCCATGAAATCATCTTCTGAGGAGGCTGAGGTTTGATAAGTCCTTAAAAATAAGCTTTATAGCATCCATAATAGCAGCTAATGTTGAATTTTTGTGTTTGTAAGTATCCAAAGTACCTGCTGCTTCAGCTTTTCGGTATGTACACCATGTATCCGGTGGACTGGGATCACAGGCCGTGTTCAGCTTTTTCGTCACTTGAAGCCTTATGATACCAAATTGCCCAAACAGCTCTTCTCATTCCCTTAAGATTAAATTGATTAGACCTTATAGCTTCTCCATAATAACCTTGAAGCTGGTCTGTAACCTTGCCTGTAGGCCTACCACACCTTTCAGCCCTTTCCCGTCCGATAAAATCAAACCTTTATTTCTTATTTTGAAATTTCTTTGGGGGTCCCCATTCCTTTTTGAATGTGTCCAAGACACTCCAAATTCTTTACTTCGACATCATTACATGGCTCAATCTCAACTTTTGAATCTCCATCATCGAGATAGTATTTATACTTTACTCCTCACTTCTCTTCTGAACGGTTGAAAATCGACACCACCGCTTCAGCCTCCATGCCTTGGCTTGACCCGTCATAGTTTTTCATACACAATGATGTATGGCCATCATTTTTGGTTTGACTTGCCCCACACTTCACACATCCTCTGAAAAATTTTATCAATACCTCAACGTCCAAAACCTTACTATTGTCTAGAGTGCGGATTCCATTTTTTGATTTGTAGCCTCTCTTCTGCCACATCAGATGCAACTGCCAAGTTTCTAGGATTAGGCTTATCTTCTTCATTATGCAAAATACCTTCTTCTGTTGCCTTCTGTATAAAGACGCTTTCTTTTACCACCTTCGTGTATCTTGTGTAGGCTAAATTAGGCTTTGGTAGGTTTAGTACTGCGCATAACAGCTTTCCGCCTTCAGCGCCTTTGCCAATACATGGAAGAGCATACAGCATCCTTAGGTTTAAGTCATATATATTGAAGTTAGTACTCCTATCTGAGGTCCAGAATTGGTTTTCCTCATGCCATTGCAAACATGAAATTGATAAGTTACAAGCTAAAACATTTCTTTGCTCTTTCAATTCAACTAACCTGACTTCTCTACCACAAGATTTACATACAACATAATTGTCTAAAGCTTTATTCAATAAAGATAGAGCAACTATAATGTTGATTTCCTTACTGGTTTTAGATTTGTTGTTAGCTAGTCCTATGTTGGGTAACCCTAGCAACATTAGGCGTACTGGCCTCGCTTTGATTCAATGGAGTGGATCTAAAATACTGGTTCCCTTTACACTTTCTTCTTTTAAAAACTCCTTTTGGTTTTGTCATCACACAATAATTTGTAATACACAAATAATTAATGAACACCACTTCACAACACAAACTTTACACAGGTCGTAACCTCAAAAGTATTATACTTCTAACAAGAACAAAAGTTAGCAGAAAACTCAACTTATATGCTACAGTCGTCTGTAGTGTGTTCTTCCCAACACAACTACAAAATATCACAGCAGTTAGTTTATGGTTAATGTATTGTTGGAGCGCGGGTGACTTGAAAACGCTGAACGCATTATGTTTAAGAATTAAAAAAGAAATACGTCTAGACTTTCGATCGTTATTTTTTATTTATAGAAACATTCACCAAGAGTTTATAATATTCAGTAATAAAAAAATATTCGAAAAAAAATAATTTTTTTGCGTTTAACTTACCTTAAAGAGTAGATGCTTTTTGGTATAGGGTATTAAGGGTCTAACTTGAAGGTTTCTGAATTATTTTAATTTTGGACGAAAAAAAGGCTCACTTGTGGAAATTTATTACTCATAAACCTAATAAGATTTTGGGCGATAACTAGGACTAGAAATTGCTTATTTTGAACTAATACTGAGATAAAATTGAGAAAAACATACCGGGTGATTGACATATGCAAATTGTTATTTTACTCACAATTTTTAAATGGAACACACTGTATATTTTTCATTTTTGGGAAGCCAATAACGGATACATTCTTTTTGATCATTAGGTTTTATGTCCGAACTTTAACCGTCATTAAGTTATTTCCATTTTATTCTAAGAAACGGCCTTAAAGGGCCGGACTTAATAGTAGGGCGTCAAAATGTCACAATTTAAGCTGTACATTTTTATACTAATGATGATGGTAATGATAGTAATGATTTTTCAGAAAAAAACACGTAAAGCAACAACAATAATAATATTAATCATTAATTGAATGAAAAAAGAAATTAGGAATACCTACACAAAGATTGAAAAAAAAAGTGTTCAAGTTGTAACTATTAATATTAACAAAAAAAATCAAAATTATAATCCATTTGGGCAACCATGTACTTTGTGATTGCTACAATTTCCATCCCCAAAAGGCTAGGCTAGGCGGAATCAGTTCGTTGCACCTCAACACATTTCCCCATATGTGTCCTGCCTGATACATGGCTCATAAACTGTGCTGATGCAACGATGCAATTGCAAGTGGAGTCATCTGCACAAGTTTGTTCTTGGTTGCAAAAAGATCTCTGCGGACCTTGTGCAAAGAACGGTGTTCTGTTTGAGGATCATATAAGACAAATAAATTTTTCTAAAAGATCAAGTGACTTGTCCGAAAGGTTTGGCTCCGGCGTCGAAAGCGTTTTAAAAGCTGCCGTTAGCATTTTTGGGTCGAATCGTTTGAATTAATGCTGCGCCATCATAAATGATGCCATCAAAGTGACGGGGAACTTCGATATTATCTTTGTCAACCAGAGATTCTATTTTTTCTGCAAGATCAGCTTTACTGCCAGAACGAAGATGACCATTTGCATCAGACAAACCCGGTGGGCATTGCTGATTTTCGTGTTTGAAAAATAGATCCAAATCAAGATCACACTCTTGCAACAATAAAAAGTCTTGAAAACAATTGAATGTCCATTTTCAAAGTTTTTATTTTATAGGCGTTTTCGGTTTTTTTGCTGTTTTAAGAAAAAAATTGATCCTTTTTTTAATAGGATCGTGCAAAGACAGAATTTTCAAAAAATCTTTCTTTTGTAAACGTCTGATACATTTCTTTCTACTGAAAACAAAGCGTCGCCAACTGCTTGTGGCGACACTACTCGAGTGTCCAAAGCAAATAATTCTTCACTTTTCTCCTTGAATGGATTACTAACTTGATTAAACGTATCTTTCAAAGCTACGCACCAAACCTCTTCTGAAAAGCTGGGCATTGCTCATGATGCTGACTTTGCTTTAATTGAGAGCACTCATTTTTCAATATAAAGGTAATTTCTGGACCTGCAGTTGTAAATCGTCGAAGACACCCTAGATCTTGAGTAAGACCAACAGACCCACCTGAGCTTTTGATTTCTTCAAGGTGTAGCTCATGCGTCTTGTCGATTTCAATTGCAATTGCAATTCCTGTCTTGTGAACAACAAAATTCGCTAAAAAAAATTAAGTTAATGTAATATTTCATGTATATATAAAAAAATCCCGTAATTAAAAATGTTACATTTATTTCTTACCTTTGCAATATACTTCATAAACAGAAGGCAATCCCTCCAAATCATTTAAATGAACTGCCACCCACCGGGCGTAGATGCTGTGAAAACAAAAAACCAAGGCATAATTTCTTTCAAACTTTTATTGTAAAGGACATAGTCAGCTTCCCTCAAAGACCATATAAAATTTAGAAACAATATTTCCAAATTCAAAACTGTAAACCAAAACATGAAAGTTGCCGTTTGCGTTCGCGTCCGTTCCGTGTGTGTGTGTGTGTGTGTGTGTGTGTGTGTGTGTGTGTGTGTGTGTGTGTGTGTGTGTGTGTGTGTGTGTACGTGTGTACGTGTGTACGTGTGTACGTGTGTACGTGTGTACGTGTGTACGTGTGTACGTGTGTACGTGTGTACGTGTGTACGTGTACGTGTGTACGTGTGTACGTGTACGTGTGTACGTGTGTACGTGTGTACGTGTGTACGTGTGTACGTGTGTACGTGTGTACGTGTGTACGTGTGTACGTGTGTACGTGTGTACGTGTGTACGTGTGTACGTGTTGTACGTGTGTACGTGTGTACGTGTGTACGTGTGTACGTGTGTACGTGTGTACGTGGGTACGTGTCGTGTACGTGTGTACGTGTGTACGTGTGTACGTGTGTACGTGTGTACGTGTGTACGTGTGTACGTGTCGTGACGTGTGTCGTGTGTACGTGTGTGTACTGTGTGTACGTGTGTACGTGTGACGTGACGTGTGTACGTGTGTACGTGTGTACGGGTGTCGTGCGTGTGTACATGTGTACGTGTGTCGTGTGTACGTGTGTACGTGTGTACGTGTGTACGTGTGTACGTGTGTACGTGCGTACGTGTGTACGTGTATACGTGTGTACATGTGTACGTGTGCGTGTGTACGTGTGTACGTATGTACGTGTGTACGTGTGTACGTGTGTACGTGTGTACGTGTGTACGTGTGTACGTGTGTACGTGTGTACGTGTGTCGTGTGTAAGTGTGTACGTGTGTACGTGTGTAGGTGTGTACGTGTGTACGTGTGCGTGTGACGTGTGTACGTGTGTACGTGTGTACGTGTCGTGTACGTGTGCGTGTGTACGTGTCGTGTACGTGTGTGACGTGTCGTGTACGTGTGTGCGTGTGTACGTGTCGTGCGTGCGTGTACGTGTGTCGTGTGCGTGTGTGCGTGTGTCGTGTGTCGTGTGACGTGTGCGTGTGCGTGTACGTCGTGTGCGTGTGTACGTGTGTACGTGTGTACGTGTGTACGTGTGTACGTGTGTACGTGTGACGTGTGACGTGTGACGTGTGTACGTGTGCGTGTGCGTGTGTACGAGTGTGTACGTGTGTACGTGTGTACGTGTGTACGTGTGTACGTGTACGTGTACGTGTGTACGTGTGTGCGTGTGACGTGTGCACGTGTGTGCACGTTGTGCGTGTGACGTGTGTACGTGTGTACGTGTGTGCGTGTGTGCGTGTGTACGTGTGACGTGTACGTGTGCGTGTGACGTGTGACGTGTGTACGTGTGTACGTGTGTACGTGTGCACGTGTGTACGTGTGCGTGTGTACGTGTGTACGTGTGTACGTGTGTACGTGTGTACGTGTGACTGTGTACGTGTGACGTGACGTGTGCGTGTGACGTGTGTACGTGTTACTGTGTGACGTGTGTGACGTGTGTACGTGTACGTGTGACGTGTGTGTGACGTGTGTACGTGTGTACGTGTGTACGTGTGTACGTGTGTACGTGTGTACGTGTGTACGTGTGTACGTGTGTACGTGTGTACGTGTGTACGTGTGTACGTGTGTACGTGTGTACGTGTGTACGTGTGTACGTGTGTGCGTGTGTGCGTGTGTGCGTGTGTGCGTGTGTGCGTGTGTACGTGTGTACGTGTGTACGTGTACGTGTGTACGTGTACGTGTGTACGTGTGTACGTGTGTACGTGTGTACGTGTGTACGTGTGTACGTGTGAACGTGTGTACGTGTGTACGTGTGTACGTGTGTACGTGTGTACGTGTGTACGTGTGTACGTGTGTACGTGTGTACGTGTGTACGTGTGTACGTGTGTACGTGTGTACGTGTGTACGTGTGTACGTGTGTACGTGTGTACGTGTGTACGTGTGTACGTGTGTACGTGTGCACGTGTGCACGTGTGCACGTGTGCACGTATGCACGTTTGTGCGTGTGTGCGTGTGCGTGTGTGCGTGTGTGCGTATGTGCGTGTGTGCGTGTGTGCGTGTGTACGTGTGTACGTGTGTACGTGTGTACGTGTTTACGTGTACGTGTGTACGTGTGTACTTGTGTACGTGTGTGCGTGTGTGTCGTGTACGTGTGTACGTGTGTACGTGTGTACGTGTGTACGTGTGTACGTGTGTACGTGTGTACGTGTGTACGTGTGTACGTGTGTACGTGTGTACGTGTGTACGTGTGTCGTGTGTACGTGTGTACGTGTGTACGTGTGTACGTGTGAACATGTGCACGTGTGCACGTGTGCACGTGTGCACGTGTGCACGTCTGCTGGTGTGCACGTGTGCACGTGTGCACGTGTGCACGTGTGCACGTGTGCACGTGTGCACGTGTGCGTGTGCACGTGTGTACGTGTGTACGTGTGCACGTGTGTACGTGTGTGCGTGTGTACGTGTGTACGTGTGTACGTGTGTACGTGTGTACGTGTGTACGTGTGTACGTGTGAACGCGTGCACGTGTGCACGTGTGCACGTGTGCACGTCTGCTGGTGTGCACGTGTGCACGTGTGCACGTGTGCACGTGTGTACGTGTGTACGTGTGTACGTGTGCACGTGTGTACGTGTGTGCGTGTGTACGTGTGTACGTGTGTACGTGTGTACGTGTGTACGTGTGTACGTGTATGTGTGCACGTGTGCACGTGTGCACTATGACGTTGTGCGTTGTGCGTGTGTACGTGTATACGTGTGTCGTGTGTGCGTGTGTGCGTGTGTGCGTGTGCTGTGTGTGCGTGTGTGCGTGTGTCGTGTGTGTGTGTGTGTGTGTGTGTGTGTTGTGTGTGTGTGTGGGTGTGTGTGTGTGTGTGTGTGTGTGTGTGTGTGTGTGTGTGTGTGTGTGTGTGTGTGTGGTGTGTGTGCGTGTGCGTGTGCGTGTGCGTGTGCGTGTGCGTGTGCATGTGCGTGTGCGTGTGCGTGTGCGTGTGTGTGCGTGTGCGTGTGCGTGTGCGCGTGCGTGTGCGCGTGAGCGGGCGCGGGAGCGTGAGCGTGAGCGTGCGCCTGCGCGTGCGCGTGCGTCTGCATCTGTGTCGTTGTCGGCGTCTGCGTCCGCCTCCATTCCCGTGCTCGTACCCGTGTCCGTGCCCGCGTACGTGTCCGTACCCGTGTCCGCCTCCTGGTGTGTGTCCGCGTCCTGGTGTGTGTCCGCGTCCTGGTGTGTGTCCGTTCCCGTGTCGTTTCCATGTCCGTGTCCGCGTCCTGGTCCGTGTCCGTTCCCATGTCCGTCCCCGTGTCCGAGCCTGTGCCGCGTCCGTGTCCGCGTGCGTGCCTGAGTCCGTGACTATGTGCGCATCCGCGCCCGCGTCCGAGTCCGGGTCCGTGTCCGTGTGTGCCCGTGTCCGTATGTGTGTGTGTGTGTGTGTTTGTATGTGTGTGTGTGTGTGTGTCTGTGTGTGCGTGCGTGCGTGAGTGCATCCGTGCGTGCGTGCGTGTGTGTATGGATGTATGTTAGTATCCACGGTAACTCCAGAACGAAAATACCTACTTACTTAAAATTTTGGATTTAAGCTAGTTTTCATTTGGTTTAGAGCTGATTAGATTTTGGGATAAATCCAGCGACGGAGAAGGGGGGTTTATTAGGGTCAGTTATTGGTTTTTATCAAATATTTCTAAACAGCGGCATATTTAAAAGACATATACCTTAAACATATCGATTAATTATGTTCTATGCAATTTTTTGATACGACGCGTAATTTAGTAGTAAACAAATTCCTAATGTACAATGTAAGTGTTAGTTTTTTCAATATCTGAATAACGATTCATTTTATTAGAAAACGTGCAGGCATATTTTTTAAAGAAAATTTAATTTTATATAACTTATCTTTATAAAGTTTCTAAATATAATGCAAGGTAACTTTAAAAAAAAATTAAACATGTATGAAAATGGTTAAAATGGATCATTGATATTTTATAGAAGTGGGTGTCTTTGGAATTTTTTTTTAAGATAACACATGTTATTAACGTCTATCTGGAATAAAGTTTTAAACGTCATTCTGACATAGATTACTATTTTTGTTTTTACAATGTTGCCAGTTTTCGTTACGAACGTATGAAAGAGGTTGCATAGTTATGCTAAAATAAGTTATAATTAAAATTATTCCATTTTTTAATTTTTAAGTTAGCATCTAGATGTCTACTAATCTCTGTCTGTGCAGAAGTTTTAAACGCCTGTGTGACATGAATGTTTTTGTTTTTAAAATGATGCATATTTACGTGATGAGCTTATTATAAAAGTATAATTATTCTAAAAACTGTTACTAAAATTATTTCCTTTCTTTTAATTTCCATTTTGTAGATTGGAAGGTCTTGTGGTGTTCCACATCAGATATTTTAGGTATGTGTCTACCTGTAGAAATTATGTTATTTGCAACAGTTTCTGAGAATTGACTAATGTTTGGCTGTTTATTTGACAAAACATAATTTAGGACAATAGCATAATCATCAGGAAGAAGAGGGACATTTCGTCGATGTCTACTAATCTCTGTCTGTACAGAAGTTTTAAACGTCTGTGTGACATAGATTATTGTTTTTGCTTTTAAAATGGTACATATTTACGTGATAAGCTTATTATAAAAGTATATAAAGATATAATTATTCTAAAAAGTGTTACTAAAATTATTTCATTTCTGTTAATTTCCATTTTGTTGGTTGGAAGGTCATGTGGTGTTCCTCATCAAATATTTTAAATATGTGTCTACCTGTAGAAGTTATGTTATTAGCAACAGTTTCTGACCATTGACTAATGTTTGGCCGTTTATTTGACAAAACATAACTTAGGACAATAGCATAATCATCAGGTTGAAGAGGGACATTTCGTCGAAACCTGGACATCAGCGTAATTTGTGTTAAATGGTCTTTCTTCTCCTTGATTATTGAATTATGGCAGTTGAAATAAAGAAATACTCGTCCATGAAATGAACCTTCACATGTAGTACTGCTTGGATTGTGATCAACATTATCGATGGCAGAAACTGTAAATACCCCTTTTTCGAGTTTGAAGGGCATAACACATTTTCTTCTTTTGATCTTTCTACCACCAAATGACAGATACTAGTAGTGATTTCCATTACTATATCTGAATAAATAGAGATACCAAGTTTGTGAAATCTTGTAGAATGAGGTAAACTTAAGCTTTCTATGGGTCTGTCAAGAAGTTCATATAATCTCTCTTGATACATACCAATAAGCTCTTTAGCTCTAAAAATAAACTCAACACTTTCACTTCTCATTTTTTCTCGAATAAAATTCCTGCAAACGCAAATCCTTCGCACATACTTTTGCCAGTATCATCATGTTCATCCACATTTCTACATCTGTTGTAAAGGTGAGTTAAGTAAATCTTGTGATATTTAGCTTCTTGCGCAACAAGATCACCTGCACTTAAAATTGCAAGAAGTTTTAAATCTTGCAAAAATTGAGCACACGATTTAAACTGGTCAAACATATTTGATGTAACGACATTATGGAGAGGCTGGTTCCATAATTCTGGCTTTGAACACAAAAAAAATACAGTTGATCTTTTACTGTAACCAAAGGTACTGATGTTCTAGTTGCACGTGATACTGCTGAACATGTAAGTGCAGCTGGTATTTCTAAAGATTTTTTATCCTCTCTAATTTTAATCCAAAATAATTTGAATTACACGTTTTGTGCCATTTAGCTTCGTTTAAAATAAACGTTTGGAGAATTCCGGCTTCCTCATCTACACAATTCACGAGAAGACTTGACTGCAAAGTGCACTTTAATTCTTTAAGTTCTTCAAAAACCGCAGCTAATCGACTGTATCCAACATCTGATTCTTTAAAATAGGATTTTTGCTTGGGAAAACTAAATTTTTATTTTCTTTAGACTGGCATATACAGCAAAATGCCCAATTTACAGCAGCTACTCTTGTAGAAGGAGCTGAAGATATCTTCACTTTCTTAACACTTTTTGACATTTTTTACCAAACCAGATCTACAAGACAGACAAAACCATGCACCAATATTAACAAAAAACATGCAAATCCAGCAATACAAAACACTGTACCCTTCATGTCTTTGTTAAACTTCAGCTTCCAATAGACCAATAAATCCAATAAATTTAGCTAAACTTATGTAGTAACCAACCATCACGTGCAATTTCAGAGGCGGGTGGGCTTTTAATTAGGTAAATACAAAAATTTACATAAAACATGCCTCAAATCTGAAAAGCTGACGGCTTACCGAGATGTTCACCGGTATCCCGGTGAGCCCCTTTTACCTTCCGCCCCTGTGCAATATCAATATTTTATCCCACTGTTATGTATGTTTATCTAGCCAAAATATCATTTATTGAAAAGAAAACCAGATAATGAAGCACTTACCTTATTTCACTGAATATTCTGATCACTTATTATATCATAGCTATTAATGGCTGATTAATTAGAAAATACAAAATGTTTGCATAAATTCTAACCAAAAAAAAAATACACCAACACACGCCGGTTAACGAACAAGCATACACCGAACGCAAGAACAAGTAGGCAAGAACAAGCTTGCAAGAAAATTGAGAAAAGGCGGTCTAATGATTCTGCGCACTAAATGGCTGCTTTTCAAATGAAACAAACGTTTGATTCAAAAAAAGGAAACGTTGAAACATCACTTCATATTGCGGTAAACTGGTGAATTAAAATAATAAAATAAGATAATGGTGGTTTGGCCGGTCGGCATAGTATAGAAGTAGCAAAAAAAAATTTTTATTGGATATTTAAACATTTATATATTTACAATATTAACATTTGTTTTAAATTATAAAAAGAAGACAAGTGTCTTACAAATGTACCTCAAAAAGATAAAATAAAATTAAATCGATTAGCAAAGGCAAATATAAATTAAAGACCAAATTATTTATAATTTTTGTTCAAAATCAATAAATTGTTTTGGTATGTAAATATTTAAATTTTTCTATAAAACAATAAAATAAATAATAACAAAAACGGTAATATTTCATCAGACATTTTAAAATTTTAGTCCAAGAAAACTAATATACATATAATCAAAATTAATTTTTTTTTCAAAAAAGGCCGCCATTTTGAATTCTAAGGAATGAAATTGTTGGCTCCTCGAGTAAAATTATCTGTGTTGATATAAAGAATAACTGTGCGAAGTCTTTTGCATTCATCACAAAATGCTGGATCCGGCCAAAATATGGCTCTAACCGCTTGCACTATTAGTTAGAATTTTTCGAAACTTGAACGTGGTAATTGAAATAATCCATACTATCGTATAATACATTTATACAATAATTTATTTTTATAGGATCGTTCATTACAATATTGGGTACGTTTATAAAACGTTAAAAGGTCATAAGAATCTTAATGAGTGGTAATTACGTATTACTCATACGTCACTGTTTTCATACTGTATAGAAGTATAAAAAGCGCAGTACACAACACGGGTGGTAATGCCTATTACGCACTCGTGCAAATTACGACACTCGCTCGCTTCGCTCGTTCGTGATCGTAGTAATACATTCGTTCGCAATAGGCTACTTACCACTCTTTTTATGTAATATACTATTAATTTTAATTTTCATTTCAACTATATATGTTAAATTACTATGGTACTTAGAATATAAAAAAACCTAGACATAACAAAAGCCTATTGAAGTTCTTAGAATGTTTATATCTCAACAGCTTCGCGTTATAAACGAGCATAATAATGAGTTTGTCTTAACAATATTTCCATATTATCAAATTGAATGTCATGATTTAAATTATTGAAAGCGTGCTCAGTTACCGCAGATTTCTCTGATTAACGTAATCTACACAATCTCATATGCCCTGTACCAAAGCTACGTTTTGCGGTTCCAATGTATACTTTTCCACAAGGACACGATGTACACTCAGGAAGATCGTAATGGATTTGAAACGTCTTCAGGTGAACCTTAAATGTTCTTTAAATTTTCTTTTAGATTTAAGACGAGTCCTAATGCCATGATTAATAGGAATTTTTTAATTGTCTCTGTAACATTAGTTATAAAGGGAGGAAAAGCAGTACCAACATTAAACACTAGTACTTCTTTATGGTTATGTCTGGTAGGTGTAACAAGATTATATATCTTTAAATGAGTGTCCATTAGCTTGTAATGATTTTGTTAATTTCATATTTCAAAAATTCAAGATTACAAACTCGATTTGCTCGATCAACTGGAGATGTAGTTAGATCAATTTTTTGCTTGGGTGGTGGTTTGATAATTTATAAAGCTATCTATCAGTGTGTGTGTGTATGTGTGTGTGTGTGTGTGTGTGTGTGTGTGTGCGTGTGCGCGTGTGCGCGAGTGCGCGAGTGCGCGTGTGCACGTGCGCGCGTGTGCGCGAGTGCGCGCGTGCGAGCGTGCGCGTGTGAGCGTGTGCGCGTGTGCGCGCGTGTGCGCGCGTGTGCGCGCGTGTGTGCGCGTGTGTGCGCGTGTGTGCGCGTGTGTGCGCGTACGTGCGCGTGTGTGCGCGTGTGTGCGCGTGTGTGCGCGTGTGTGCGCGTGGGTGTGGGTGTGGGTGTGGGTGTAGGTGTGGGTGTGTGTGTGCGTGTGTGTGCGTGTATGTGCGTGTGTGCGCATGTGTGCGCGTGTGTGCGCGTGTGTGCGCGTGTGTGCGTGTGTGTGTGTGTGTGTGTGTGTGGTGTGTGGTGTGGTGTGGTGTGGGTGTGGGTGTGGGTGTGGGTGTGGGTGTGGGTGTGTGCGTGTGCGTTTGCGCGTGCGTGTGTGCGGTGTGTGCGGTGTGTGCGCGTGTGTGCGCGTGTGTGTGTGTGTGGTGTGTGTGTGTGTGTGGTGTGTGGGTGTGCGCGTGGGTGTGGGTGTGGGTGTGGGTGTGGGTGTGCGTGTGTGTGCGTGTGTGCCTGTGTGCGCGTGTGTGCGCGTGTGTGCGCGTGTGTGCGCGTGTGTGCGTGTGTGTGTGTGTGTGGTGTGGGTGTGTGTGTGGGTGTGGGTGTGGGTGTGGGTGTGGGTGTGGTGTGCGTGTGCGTGTGCGTGTGCGTGTGCGTGTGCGTGTGCGTGTGCGTGTGCGTGTGCGTGTGCGTGTGCGTGTGCGTGTGCGTGTGCGTGTGCGTGTGCGTGTGCGTGTGCGTGTGCGTGTGCGTGTGCGTGTGCGTGTGCGTGTGCATGTGCGTGTGCGTGTGCGTGTGCGTGTGTGTGTGTCAGCTTTCGGTAAACCTTAAAAGATAGAGAATTGTTAGTTTTAGATATTAGTATGTCAAGAAATGGTAGCCCTCTTAGCCCAGCTATAGCTAATTTTTACACAGAAAAATATTTGACCATTCCGTGACATTCTAAAATCTAATAATTAACTATCTTTAAAGTTTGCCGAAAACCGATAAACACTACCATCATAAATTACCAGGGCACAATTCTCGTGGTGGTGGTGTAATTAAATGTTTGATTGATGGAGCAAGCCGAGTTTTTGATTCTGAATTCTTGAAAGATGAACAAAAATGTTTAACAAGATCACTACAAGCTAATAGATATTCATTCAAGATATTAATAATATTATTACACCTGCTAGGCCATACACTAGTGCTTAATGTTCGTAACGTTTTTTGTCCCTTTACAACTAACGTTACAGATAAAATTGAAAATTTCTAATTGATCATGGCATTAAAACTCATTATCATCTTCCAGAGTGTATAAATTATTTTCTTCTTGAGAAAAAGCATACATTGGAACCACAAAGTGCACCTTTGGTACAAAATGTAAAGAAGATATTAGATTTTGTAGATTAGGTCAACCAGAGAAATCTGTGGTAGATGAGCATGCTTTAAATAACTTAAATCAGGACATTCAATTTGATAATATAGAAATATTGTCAATACAAACTCATTATTATACTCGTTTACAACGTGAAGCTATTGAGGTATACAAACATCCTAATTACTTCAATACGCAAGAAGAATGTTTAAATAGATTTTGGCATATTATTCTAGAAACAATGAAATATTCCGTTTTTGGAAATAACTCTAGAACAGTTTGATTTAGGTATAACACGTGTTTGTAGAAAATCTTACCGCCAATTGGATTACGTAACAGAAAATTGGGATTCCATCCAAAAAAAAGTTATTTTTTACATTTTTAACTCTGACTGAAATGTACAAATTTAGGCAGTATTCTCAGACAAAGATTTTTATTTTAAAAAATGCATACGATAAAGGCATATTCAAACTACAAACTTAATTGGATTTTAACTATTTATCTCAATCCAAATAGGAGTTATAGTCCATTTTGTAAACGTCAACCAGCTGTCAAGATTTCGGAAAGTCATTTTTATCTCAAAAACCGTAATAGATGGACGGCTAGGCTATAGTTTCAATAAAAGATTCAAAATTTTGGTTCGCATCCAAAGTGCAAAAATATATAGGATGGGCCGGTATAACCGGAAGTGCTAGAAGTCTGAAAATATTTTAGTTGAAGAGAACGCAATTAATTATACCTGATACTAAATTTTCAAGGTTTTATTTTTGGTCACAACCCCATAAAACTCTAATTAACGGTCTCACTGAGACATCCTATATATATACAGTTTAAATTAAAATTAAAAATCATATTAACGTTATTAACAAAAAACTATTACTAGATTTGACTAGATCTTTAATTGGTGTTTAAATCTTCTCTGATGCTTTATCAATTTGAAATTAAAATCTTTCACGACTTTACACTTACACCATAATTGGTTAAATTTGCTTTTTGATTATGACATTTTTCACTGTTAACTTTCGACCGTTAGGTTCCTTCCAGACAGTTTAATAGTATTTAATTTATTAAGGATCTTGTTATTTTTTACTAAAATTGGATTCCATAGTTGTATTTATACGTTTATCAAACTGTCGATGAGATCCACCTTTTACAGAATACTTGCGAGCCATTTTGCTCTGGTTTTTTCTTCGGATTGGGCTTAATACATACCGATGTATGGATAGTATTGAGAACAAGAACACTTTCATTTGCGATTGATTGATATATTGTAAGAGTATTCTTTTAACATTCACTTTTCATAGTTAGCATTGTAATAACATTATTTATAATTACTATTATTATTACATTATTTATAAATTTAATCGTAGATAGGTAGTTTTAGAATTAAATGAAATTAATTGCATGTATTATAGTAGATTATTATGTAAGTATCCTTCGACTCGTATGACGTATCTAGATCCATCGAAAATCTTTTTACTTTTTCAGTGTTTTTCTTATCACTATTGTTAGAAGTCATCGCTGTTACTTCATATTTGTTATTTTTAGGATTGTTCTCACTGTCGGAATCACTATATCAGGTACTACCCGCTAATCTAAAATCAATATTATCTTTTTCGCAATCCGAAATAGGTGGCGATTCAGATTGATCGTCTGGAAGAGTTTCTAAATAAGCCAAAGCCTGCTGGTGCGTAAGTGCTTTGCTTGACCAAGCTACCTTTGCCCTTATATAGATAGACTGCACCTACATGTTATAAGATGCAACTTGTTCGTCTGTGAATGCAGATCGTACGTAGCAGATAACTTTCATTTATCAGCAGGCTCCTGTCTGTCAGGACTTGTTCGAACCTCAGTAAACAGGAAACGTTTATATTTTCTAAATACATATGTACAACATCCTACAACAAGGGCAAATAATATATTGATAACTAAGGATTTATTAACATAAAAGCGCATAAAGCTGTAGGGGTCAAATTGACCGGTTCGGCGGTTTAAGGTATACGATCGTTATACAGGGTGGATACTCTAAGTTGAATAAATTCTGTAACACAAAGGGGTGAAGGCCGGGAGAAAAATCATGATAGGTATTCTTCATAATTGTTTCCAGCCCTCCATCTGGGGGTTACAGTTTCTCCACATACCCACTCCCGGGGGTGAAGCCACCCCTAACGTTTTTTTTCAAATGTAAGGGTAGGTCAAGTGTGAAAGCTTGTATTAAGAGGAATACAACGTAGTATTTCTTTTCTCGGGCATTTGAAAAATAAAGTGAACAAACCTAAATGAACAACTTTCTCTGGCTCAAAGGTATTTAATTTCGAAAATGATTGAAATGTCGGTAGGTAAAAATGTACCGTAGTGATAACATGCATTTATTATCGCAACAAGCCTGATCTTATCCTTGAAGGAAAAACATCTGTATCTTCTGTGTTTCTCACACTCACTAAATGCGTTTTAATTTCGACAATGCTTGAATGGTCGGTAGATAAAAATGTGCCGTATTGATAACGTGCATTTATTATCTCAGTAAACCAGGTCTTATCGTTGATGAAAAACGCTCTTAATCTTCTTTGTTTTAGTCTCGATTTTAGTTGCCTGCTTGATTTGTTAGCGTCCACATTAGTAAATTACAATATTGTCTGCTCGTTTATTTAAATAAATAACTCCTCTACTGTAATTTTCACATCTTCACATCGTAGTAAATTATTTAGCATGGCTTATCTAACGGAAGCCCTTCGCATTGAGATATTAATGATGATCGGATATGGTGACCGAAGTCTCACTCAAGCTGAGATAGCTGAATTATTTCAAACAAATCATTCCGATTTACCGCGGTGTTCTCAAGGCGCAATTAGCAAAATAAAAAGGCGCTATAGAGAATTGGGTCATCTGAGGAATCTGCCAAAACAAAGAAGAGAGGCAATTGGCGAAAATACAAAGCTGAACGTTTTGTTGGTTATTCAAGAAAACTCCATCATTTCGGCACGCCAATTAGCGCGCGATAATGAGGTTAGTCATAGAACTGTTTTAAAACTGCAAAGATGCACCCTTACCAGATGCAAATGCTACAAGAATTGACTGATGAAGATCCAGACCGACGAATTGAGTTTTGTGAACGAATGATGGACTTCATTGACCATGGTCACATACAGTTGGAATGGATTCTCTTTTCGGATGAATGTATTTTCTCTTCGCATGGTGAAGTAAATTATCACAATTGTCGTTATTCGCCTGACCACAACCCCCATTGGATGCGGGACACTCACACGCAACATCCATAAAAATTTAACGTTTGGACTGGGATTATTGGAGATCGAGTGGTAGGGCCATTTTTTCTGAATGGTAATTTTGGTGCGCAGTTATATCTTTCTATGCACACGGATGAACAGCTCTCAAATTTAAGGGTTATTTTCAAATAACAATCCAAATGACTTGGATGAGAGAATTTGGGTTCAGCAAGATGGCGCTCAACCGCACTATGCATTACCAGAATGCAACTGTTTAAATCTTAACCCCATTGACTTTTTTATGGGGATACTTGACGAGTAATGTTTATGCTACATTACCGACCGACCTTCAGGATATGAGGGACAGAATTACTGCAGAAATCTGAAATATTCCACAAGACGTGTTTCAAAACGTGAGAAATGGTTTTTATCACCGGTTGGGTCTTTGTCAAGAAACAAATCGACACCATTTTGAACATCTTTAAAGTTATGAGTGTACCCCATAAGAAAAGATTTTTTTGCAGAGATGTCCTTAAATCGTAGTTTAATTTAAGAAAGTTCTCAAATGAAACTTTCTTTGCTAAGAGAGTGCATTTATTTGATTATTATTTTTGATTTTGATTTTTTTTGTTCAACAAAATAATGTTTAAAATTTTGAGAAAACAAATACTGCGTTGTATTCCTCTTGGTACAAACTTTCACACGGTGTATCACTTGACCTACATTTGAGAAAAAGTTAGGAGTGGTTTCGCCCCCGGGGGTGGATATATGGAGAACCTGTAACCCCCAGATTGAGGGCTGGAAACGAAAGAATGCCTATCATGATTTTTCTCCCGGACTTCAAATCTTTGAGTTACAGAATTGATTCCACTTAGAGTATCCACCCTTTATAAGCAATCCCACATAGTACATTTAACTTCCGCGTAAAATCTCCGGAAATAATACAGGTGCTAAGTTATCGCGGTTAACGGCAGAATAAGTTTTGCTTCCGTATTGAGCAGCCGGTAGCCAGACTAGTTTTCAATTTTGTGAGTGAAACTTTAAATTTATAAATATAAAACATTATCGTTTATTACTCTTATGAGCTGAAGTGTCGCAAGCTATCTCTGAACGGGGCCTCCTGACAACAGAACCTCTGGCGATATCAAAGGACAAGGTAAGCGCTTTATTACTCTTAGTTTTGTATGATTAGAACAAATTTGACGACAATGTATAATTCAATAAATCAATATACAGTCAACTATTAAAGCAAAATTTCTTATCTATTCTTTGCATAAATAAGCGGAAAAAAGTTTCAAAATGAAAGAAATTAAAAATATTTCTGGTAATGTAAAGTTTGAATTATTTTATGAACATCCAGCACTCGAAATTTTTAAATATTTAAGTATTAGTAAACTAGAAGAGTTCGAAAATTAAAACGGTCAAAACGACCGGTGCTTTTGTTTTAGTAGTAACTCGGCGAGAGAACGTGATTGAGCATACCACAAAAACATTAGCTGCTTCCAGAGAGTGTGTGTAACCCTTATATCTTTGGGCAAATTGGACTAATCAACCTCGAAACATATGGTACTGCAATAGGTGTCAATTGATTAGCTATGTAACTGACTCCATTTAAATTACCATGAATAAAAATTAGAATAATATACTATCATAACATGTAGCACCCCAAATCAACATTTCTTGCATAAGAACAATGTGACCGTCCCTCGTACACAATAGGCCCTCAGACAAGAACTCGTCACTAAACAGTGTATTAGCTATTCTTCTACCTAATGTACTACCGAGCTAGTAGCGTAGTGGTGACATGACCTGCTAAGCATTCAGTAGGTAATAGGTTCGATTCCCGTTACCGTCTACCTTATATGAGGTTTTGTCAGGGGGTGTTCCTCATACACATGTAGCGGCATGGTCATTGCATACATGCACATCATGTGCGGCTACTTAGGCGAATTCTGAGGTAGTATTTGCCCCCTCAGAACCCTAACTCCGTTCCTTCCGATCCTGTCCTGATCACACCCATCCTTAATCCCACCATGCATATATACGTAATGTATGTATGTATGATGGTAATCCATGATTATGCCTCCCTTGGGGAGGGAATGAAATCGTTGCCTTTTTTTTCCTATTTTATTCGCTCATTACACCACTCTTATTGGCGACAGCGATGACGTGGAGTAAAAATTTGGGAGTAACATTATAATGCCCCCTATTATTTTTAAGTGCTATGGGTTCTATACTTTTACTTATATTGCGCCCTTCTGGTTTGGTAACCCAGCGCGGTTTTATCTTGCCTCGGCTTTGCTCAATCGGGTTTATTTTATAAACGGGGGGTGGTTCGTAGTAATTACTGGATGGGCTTAACACTGCAACCTTAAATAAAATTCGTAAAGCATTTTTAACACGTATATTAGACCAATATTTACAATAAAATAAACGTAACTAATAATATATATGTACGACCGCCCTAGTCCAGGTCCTGGGCTTCACTGGGTGCGTAATTGCTTCTGTGAACAAAAGATAGTCTTTTTAATCTATTCCTTACCTAAGAGGCAAAGTGTAGGTTACGGTCCTGTATGTACGGTAGCGAGGTCGTCAGCCTTGATACCGTTGTTGGCCGAGACGCCAGCGCAATGAACTCGACTCGTTTGAGAAAATCGATATCGTGTTTATACGTTAGTAACTCTGGAGCGCTGAAGCAAGGATGTTCTACTCCCTGGAAGTAATACACGCGAAATGCACGTATACAAACGCGAGGTATTGGGACGATCTTTCTTTAATTATTACGGGTTTAATTTTGGCAATTAGATTATTTATCTAACTAACTTAATTACCGATCTCTGTACTGAGTTTAATTATTTATAATTAATCTAGGGAACAAAAATACTTAATATTAAAAAACTACTCTAATAGGTTTACGTAAAGATAGAAAAATCTACGTACTCTCTAATTTATTTACAAACGTTCGTGCACCAGGTATTTACGATGGTTCGGTGGACGACAAATTTATGCTACTGATTTATACAACAGGTTATGGAGGTACTCTTCTGCGATTCACAGACACTGTATACGGTTATTAAGTACTGGGTGTAGGAAGTGTGTGAGTTTCGAGCGGATTTTAGTAATGTCCAGAAGACATAGGCGACGGCCTGTCTTTACTGTATATACTAAGAGAAAGGTCGTAGGTCTTTACAGCCCTGTAACAACCCTTCACCCTCAAGTGGTGACGAGATACGTCGGGGTTACCCTGCGTTTCTCTAGGTATACTTTGTGGTGGCGAGTGACGATGGGATCTACCCTGCGTGACTCTAGGTGTTAGTGTATTTGGTATTACGTCGGGGGTTACCCCTGCGTGCTACTCTAGGTATACTTTGTGTAGTATAACTCCTGGAGCTCAGCCCGGAATTATTTACGGTCTGTAGTGTTTGAGTGTAAATTGTCAGAATGTATAACTTTACAACTTACGTGTCTATCAATAGCAGTACAGAATTGAACTTTAGGTTGCCCGATCGCGAAGGACTCTTCGTCGGTGAACAACAGGTCGGTGCTTACGCTAAGCAAACGGAGCGGCTGCGGCTACTGGTTTCTGGAACGGTCAACGGTACGGTGGCGGCTGCTGGATATCGGCTTAACTTGAATCTACGGAGATTCATTTCCATCCTTTTATTATGCGCGTCGCGAGTTTATAAAGGTGCATCTGTGGGCGGTTTCGCGGCTACCGTGCGGGGGATGCCGTTATGTGATTGGTTAAAATCGTTCTGACGTGCAGAAACTTACGGTTTCTTAGAACTACACGTCAGCAGTGATGAATAAATTATTTGTTGTGCAATATCGCGTAAACTTATGAAATGTTACATACAGGATGGTCCGCACATAATTTATTCTAAAACATATAAGTACAGGACGCTGGTTCTTTACAACATGGTGTTTTGGAATACGTATGTTTAACGCCAAATCAACATTCCTTGCGTAGGAACAAAGTGACCCTCCTTCGTGCATAATAGGTCCTGAGACACGAACTCGTTACTAAATACCGTTAGCCATTCTTGTACCTAATTTAGTGGCTCATTACGCCACTCTTATTGGCGACAACGATGACGTAGAGTAAAAATTTGGTACCAATGTGGTGTTTTGGAATACGTATCTTTAACGTTAAATTTCTTAAATGACGTTATTGGCGAGCAATAGTAGTTGTAGGAAACTTATGAAGTCATTCTTTAGACCCCGTCCACCAACATTTTAATAGAGTTGGTACCTCGCAGCCCACTTGACAATTTTCCTACCCCTCTCTATAAGCAATAATTGGGCCTCGAGTGAACCCTCTTAGTTTATCATACCTTACAGGTTGTCGAATTTAGGCATTTTAGGGATATGTTTGACAACACTGATAACAGTTCTTCATTTGTTATTTGTAGGTCAAGGATTTCGGCGAAAAAACAAAATAATAATTAAGATATCGTCGTAATTATGCGCTTAAATTTTAATCACTTTCTTTTCATAATGCATTCTGAATTTGTATAAATTGCTTTATATTTATTAGATATTGTTTATTCAAAGCGGTATATTCATGAATTAATTTAAAGCTATTGTTAGGTATCAAGGTAATTTTACGTTTAATACAATTAGATGTTGCTGTCATACACCAGTTTTTTAGTACATTGTCAACTGCTCATTTCACAAAAAGATTCAGTTAGTTTCCTATTGCTATTATTCCAGGTTTAAAAATAATTTTATGGGATATAGAAATCCGAAGTCAATTTTTACACTTCTTAGGGACGTATTCACTTACTTTCTTACAACCATTTCTAATAATACGCGTATAGCAAGCAATAAAATTGTCCAAGTCATAAACTATGAAACAATTATGCAAATTAGTAATTGTATTATCTAACGAATAAAGAGAATTAACAATAAAATATTAAATATGTGTAACTTGTAGGCGACACAATATGAAGAACAATGTATCTGTCACGAACAATAGAAAATACGTAACGTTACTGTGGCTCTGCTGCCATTACTACAGTTGGCACACATAAAGTAATTAGTCTCAAAATTGAGAACATGTTTAGACAAACAATAATATATAGGTCGGTGTAGCTCTGTGCAAAATTTTCTTATGTGACGAAGCCAATTCCATTTAGATGTAAATTTAAATGTAAAGTAATCATACAGAAAGCAGAAATAGTGAATATTAAACAAATTTCAAGGAAATTAAGTAAAAATTTCTGTTTCTCTTTCCTAAATTTTGAGATACGAGTACTTACATCCAAGTCCATCAAAAAATCTCATCTTTGGTGGGGGATACACGTATTTTTTCACATCGTTATCTGTAAAGGAGTTAAAAATTAATTAAATTTTACAATAATATTAAGAAATAAGGATAGTATCTTACATTACCAAATAATTATAAATTGACACATTGTTATAGTTTTATATAATACTAGATGATCAAAAGCGGAACGTTTTTTAAATTCAGGTTTAGTAATCAAATTTTTTACATGGTGATAGCGCAATTGTAAGAAATTCTTCCATGTTTCTCAATGATTTGTTATAAGTAGATATTTTGATAGATATTTCAAATATTAACAATCACCATTCTTCCTTACAATATTATATGCATCGTTAATTTAAATTTTCTGACCATACTATACTTGTAGTTGCTCTTTTAATTCATTTTTCCATTATTTTGTAGGCAACTAGTCTAACAGATGTGCATTTATTGTTGAGTATTTTGTTTTTAAGGACGTGTAATCAGTTTCACTTTTTGTTACGAAATCATACAGAAAGCAAAACGTGGTTAATTATTTGATTAATTATAATGGTACACTATCACGTAATATAAACTAAAACGTTCTAAAAATATTATATATGTATACATATATATATATATATATATATATATATATATATATATATATATATATATATACATATTTATACAGGGTGGGCGCGAAGAGTTTTGATTAAAAGTAATGGCGGATACAGTTATGTTAAAAATCTGAAATTACGAAGCTGTAGGTTTTGGATGACGCTGAGTTCAAATATAATATTGTCCTGAATGTGGCACTTCAGATTATACCGGAAGTAGACGTCAACTTTGTTATTTTAAATACAACCTAATATTTTTTATTTTATTTTCGAATTCTACATGAAATTGTAGATAAAATTTGTGCACAATATCCTATACCAAAACTGAAGTATTTTCGAGATATTTCGATTTTTTTTTAAATTTTGAAAAAATTTTAGTCCAAATTGATAACAATATCTCCATTAATAACGAAGCTAGTGACGTGAAACTATAACCAATAAACAACAAGCGCTTGCCCGTTAACTCCATACATCCATCTCATTGATATTTCATACAGGGTGTTTTAAACTTAGCCGCCAACATGCACAATTTAAGTCATTTATAAGTTGCTTACCTTAAATAGAACACCCTGTATTTTATTACATTTTCGGCTGTATTTTTTTAAGTCAATTCGTTTGGTATCGGTATTCTCTATTCCTAAATCTAACCACTTTTGAGATATTTCATTATCTTAGTTAAAACATAACAACACTTAATTATTTCAACATTAGTAAAGGGTAGGCTGTCAAAGATTTGATAGAACGTTAATTGTTTAATTTGTTTTGACAGTTTTCTTTACCAGTTTGTATTTCATAGTAAATAATGGCAAATGTAGGATTTACTAATGATGATTTTTTAAATCTTATTATTATTTACGGAGAGTGTAATAGAATTGTTGAACGGATTTGCCGTGTTTTTGCAGAAAGATATCCAAATCGACCAAATGCAACTGGTGATACTGTAAGAAGATTGCTTAAAAACTGCCGTCAGTTTGGTCAATTTCAGACAAAAATTAATAAAAATAAACCACTAGTGGACAGTGACGTAAACGAAATTAATGTTTTGGGTTATTTTAAGGCCTCACCTAATGCCTCCATTAGAGATTGTGAGAGAGATCCTACTTTGCCGACGAGAACAATTCATCGCATTTAAAAAAAAAACACAAATGGAAACCATTTTCATATCATTTGGTGCAACACTTACACCACTTTACCCACACTTTACCCTCGAAGGGTAAAATTCTGTGAATAGTTATTAATGAAGACCCAAGAGGATAAAAACTTCATAAAATAAGTTATATGGTGTGATGAACCAAAGTTTAGCAAAAATGGATTATTTAATCGACATAATTCCCATTTTTGGTCTAGTCAAAATCCACATGTTAGTAGAGAACGTTATTTCCAAGGTAGTTGGAGTTTTAATGTTTTTTGTGCAATAAAAGACGATAAAATGTTAGCATTAAAATTTTATGATGAAAATTTAAATGGTCAAGATATTGCCGCATTTTAGAAGAAGCCATACGACAAGCGTTACATACTTTAGGAAATGGAGAGGCGGATTCAGCTTGGTATCAGCAAGATGGAGCACCTCCTTATAACTTTGGGCCTGTTGCTCAGCATCTTTACGACATGTTTGATGATAGATGGATTACCAATCAGGGCCAGTTTCGTTGGCCAGCTCGCTCTCCTGATTTGGCTCCTCTAGATTTTGGTATTTGGAGTTACATTAAAAATCAGGTATTTTCCAAACCTGTTACGATAAAGGAAGATATGATGCAGAGAGTCTTACATGCTTTTAATTCTCTAACACCCGGCCATATTTTCAGAATTACATGACATAACTTAATGGAAAGGATTCATAAATGTTTAGAAGCAGATGGTGCTAATTTTGAACACTTATTATAAAACTTTGTTTGTTTAATATTACATTTAGTTATTTTTGTTTGTAAGTTATCTAATTAAATTAATACGAAATACCTAGTGAACGTTTTTAATGATATCCACAATTAATGATCTATTGGTCCGGAATTAATAACTTATGAAAAAATAACAAAATATCACCTTAAATAATGGAAATCGTGGCCCACCCCTTACTAATGTTGAAATAATTAAGTGTTGTTATGTTTTAACTAAGATAATGAAATATCTCAAAAGTGGTTGGATTTATGTATAGGGAATATCGGTACCAAACGAATTGGCTTAAAAAAATACAGCGGCAAATGTAATAAAATACAGGGTGTTCTTTTTAAGGTAAGCAACTAATAAATGACTTAAATTGTGCATGTTGGCGGCTAAGTTTAAAACACCCTGTATGAAATATCAAGGAGATGGATATATGGAGTTAACGGGCAAGTGCTTGTTGTTTATTGGTTACAATTTCACGTCACTAGCTTCGTTATTAATGGAGATATCGTTGTTCAATGTGGACTAGGATTTTTTCAAAATTAAAAAAAAAATCGAAATATCTCGAAAATACTTCATTTTTGGTATTTGCACAAATTTTATCTAGAATCTCTTGTAGAATTGGAAAATAAAATAAAAAATATTAGGTTCCATTTAAAATAACAAAGTTGACGTCTACTTTTGGTATAACCGGAAGTGCCACATTCAGGACAATATTATATTTGAACTCGGCGTCATCCAAAACCCACAGCTCCGTAATTTCAGATTTTTAACATAACTGTATCCGCCATTACTTTTAATCAAAACTCATCGCGCCACACCCTATATATATATATATATATATATATATATATATATATATATATATATATATATATATATATATATATATACTGGGTTCCCCATAATCGACTACCCATTTTATTTTATTAATAAATTCCCTACGAGATAACTAAATAAGTTGTTCTCTGTGGATTATCTTCTGTAGTCTTTGGGATTTAAGTTAATTATTAAACAGGTAGGCGCCTGTCACAAATAAGTTATAAATTAATAATTTCGTGTAACGTCATTTTACTACGAGAAGTTTGTTAGTTTTCATCAATAATTATTTAATTTTTTTGCTTTGAGACATTATTTCAACATCCGTTTGAACTTTTGTGGATTACTCAGTCCAACAAAGTGTGTTTTGTGTAGAAACTTACATAAGAAGCAATTCGATAGAAGAAGTTAGGTGTGCATTCCGTCGTCAGTTTAATAACAACAATAGGAGTCACGTGCCAAATCGTAAACCTGTTAAGTTATGGGTTCGTCATTGGCGTGAAAATGGTTCTGTACAAAATTTGAAGAAGCCTGGACGTCGAAGAACAGTTCGTACACCAGAAAATATTGAAAGACTTAGAATTGCGTTTACGAGAAGTCCTAAAAGGTCTGCTAATCGACAAACCCTTGTCCTAGGAATATCAAAGGGAAGCTTAGATCGAATTCTTCAAAGGGCTTTAAAATTTCATCCCTATAAATACCAAATGGCACAGCACCTTAGCAATCAAGATAAAGAAGCAAGGTTAGCATTTTGTCAAGAATTTTGGATTTACATCAAGGAGCAATTCACAGTCTCCTAATGAGCGACGAAGCAAATTTTATTTGAACGGCAAGGTTAATAAACAGAATTTTAGATACTGGTCAAATGAAAATCCTCGTGAAATCTTTACACAGAACCTCCATAATCCAAAAGTTGTTGTGTGGTGTGAAGTAGGAACTTTTGGTATTATTGGTCCATATTTTTTTGAGGATGAAAATAACCGCGCTGTAACAGTAACATCCGAGCGCTACGTAAACATGCTAGAGACATTCCTCATTCCAGAATTAAATAGACGAGGATTACTAAACAATGCCTTACTATTCCAACAAGATAGGGCAACAGCTCATACCGCCAGAAATTCAATGAGTGTTCTGCGAGAAATGTTTAATGGCCGACTCATTTCTCGATTCGGAGATTTGCCTTGGCCTTCGAGGTCCCCCGACTTAACGGCACCCGATTTTTTCCTGTGGGGATATTTAAAAGCCAAATTATTTGCGAGTCGTCCAGGTACAATCGAGGAACTCAAAGTCAAAATTCGTGAAGAAGTAGAAGGAATAGACGAAGGTTTGCTACGCCGTGTAATGAACCACTTTTTATCTAATATTGAAAAATGTGTTGAAGTTGGTGGAGGTCATTTAGAAGACGTGATTTTTAAAAGTTAGAATTAAATTAGCCAGATATTTATAAGTTATCATAAATCCCAAAGAGTTAGCTCTAATTTAGTACAATAAATATTTTGTTTTGTTAACTAAAAAAATTTTAATGCAAATATTAAAATGGGTAGCCTATTATGGGGAACCCTGTATATATATATATATATATATATATATATATATATATATATATATATATATATATATAGGGTGTGGCGCGATGAGTTTTGATTAAAAGTAATGGCGGACACTTCAAACAAAACTTCAAGCATTTTGTGTTAATAACCATGTAATCACTGCAAAATTTAGTGCGCCCAGGCAGCTAAATTTCGTATCCTGTACGAATTCATGCCCGGAATCATCAATTCGGATAGGGTACGGAAATTTCCGTACCGTATCCGAATTTTACAAAAGCATGCAAAATATATTCGTGGCATCCGTTTATCGTCCGCAAATTAATTTCAGATCCCTCGCCCTTGTCTTACGCCCGTTCCCTAATTTTCATTTTTATTTATTAAGTTTTAATTTTCAATATAAATTTAAATAAAGTAAAAAAGGGAAGTCTTAAAACATGGGGATAAGGCTAATATACAAGATAATGTTTTAAAATAAATGTTTTATTCTCAATATCTTATTAATAAAATAAATATTGATTGCACCTGTACAGTTAAGCGTGGGCTTTACATTTGGTTTATTTGTCATAATATTTTCAATAAGGCATCTTTTTCTTTTTGGATACACATTTCGTATTTGCTGCACGTTTACCTGCTTGTAGACAGTTTACGCCTTTATACTTACTTTGACAAAATGCCGCGATGAATTGTATCATTATTATTTGTACATTTAAAAAAATCATTTAAATTGGTTGCCGTTGTTAAATCTTCTGCAATGCTATTAAATCTTTTTAGCAAATAACCATTAACACCTCTGTCTTTTGCTGTAGGCTGTATTTCAGTTTCTGTAGACGATTGACTCTAGGAATTGAAATAGTGATTAAATATATCAAATTATACGAGGCAGGTTCAATAAATACACGTTCGAGCGATGATACATATAAGCGGTATATTTGAACTAAACGAAATTGCCATTACTACACAGACAAGCATCCCACTGCTTCACAAGATGCTGTATACCGGTGTTGTACCATTCCTCTGGCTGTTGCCGGAACTATGTCAGAAAGAACTGCCTGCTAGATTTCAGCGTCCGACTGCAATCGCTGTCCCTTGAGTGCCCTCTTCAATGTTTCAAAGACATGGAAGTCACATCTGGGCTGCTTGCACAACAGCGACATTGGAGTCACTCTTTGCATGCCGAAGTGCGCCCGGCCTTGACACATCCGCTGCCATTTGTCGTCCACTACTGAACTTCGGACACCATTCCACGACTGTGGTTTTCGAAGGACTCAGCGTTTAAAAACTGTATTACTGCTCGGTGATCGGTCTTGGACGCTCCAACGATACGACCTGCCTTACTGAAACGCGCACAACGATTACGCATTCTACGAATATCACGAGTCAACAGTCACAGTAGACACCTACATTACCGGCGGACGTCTTATGCAACTTTCTGCGGTTATAGCAAAAGTAACATTCGTGCTACACCGTTCGAACGTATATTTATTGAATTCTAGATTTTACTTCAACGGTTTCTGAATTTGTGACAATCATGGGTTCGGGAAAATCATCTTCAACTTCGTTCTCCATGTTTTCTTTATTAGGCATATCCATAAAAAAATGTTCATCGATGTTGTTTCCAATTGAAGTTCTGGCCAACATTACTCTCTTCAAATGATAAACGAGGTGCAGTGTTTAGTTCTTTGACAAATTGTGTATGTATTGCACAAAGGTGTTTAGAAAAAGCATTACCTGTACCAGCTGGAAAATCACATAAACAAGTCTTTGTACTTGCAATATACAAAGTGTTTGGCTTTGGATCTTTAGAACTGCCTACTTGTAATAAATCCTCAGAGACCTTTTTAACATTTAGATCTTTTGATTTAATACAAAATTTTCTAAATTGCAGTTCAGGTTTGGTTATACAAAAGCTAGCAAATTTTTGAATACGCTTCAAGTGATGGTTTTCTAAAATAATTATGATAAACTCCAACAGTGCTAATGGGTTATATGCTTTGCTCTACTTAAAACTACATCCTTTAAAATTCTAATTGATGCCTCTGCCCAGTTATTAGTATTGTGACCCCTTGTTACGCAATCTGAAAATTTTTATATTGTTTAACAACGTTATGTTCTCTTGTTGTACTTATAAGTTCTTCACAACTTTGAATATCGTTTTTGTATAAAATTTCACGGAATAATAACATTAGTTCCCTTCTATCTTTATTTTCAACTTTATTTTTTGCAGACCAGAGCCATCTCCAAACTGATTGACAAGCATAGCAGAAATTCTGAATTTTCAAAGACTTTTCGTAAGGTATTTCGTGCAGCTATTGAGTTATCTTTCATAAAAACACTAGGAGCCCCTTTTGCTCCAAAACCGCGTGAACAAATAAGTTTTCTAACTTCTGCCTAATTTAAATGAATCCCAAAGGTATGCCACCTATTTCATTGCCTCCTATTAAAAATGTAACAGTTGCTCCAGATTGGTCACAACTGGCTGTGGAGGCAACAAATACGATTTTTTAGGCAAAACTATACTGATGACTTCTTTCCATTATAGGAGTTTTTACTCTTATACATAAAGATTCTTCATGAAATGATATTAAAATTCCCGCGTTTTGATATTCTTTTATTGTATTCCTTATTTTATCGATGTTGGAGCCTATTTTAAGGTTTCCATAATTGTTCTTTCTAGTAAAAATTCCAGTAATTAGTTGTATTTATTTATTATTTATACAGATTGAATACCAAACTCACAGGGTGTATGAAACATAATTACATTTTCCCATTATAGATATTCTAAAAACCTTTTACAGGCAGCTTATAATAAAGAAAATTAGAAATATAACCATAAATATATTTTTTATGCATTATAAAACATTAGGACATCACATAGCTATTAATACCGATTTTCTTTAATACCTACTTTGTCCACGCCCTGCGCTAAAAAATCTAACTGTAAATACGATTGTATAAAAAATTGTCTTCGCAAGTATCCTTAGACTACCGATAAATCCTTATAATTTTATGACAATACAGAAAATGGCATTACCAACTTTGAAGCAAATTTGTTGAAGATCATCACTATAGCAAAAGACGAAGGTGTTAATCTTGCTCAAAAGAATTAATATTATTGCAGAAAATTCAACAACGGCAACTAATTTAAATGATTTTTTACTTACTTCATGGCGTCAAGAAGATAAAAGTTCAACCAAGAGCAATTGCACGTCGCCAAAGTAAGTATAAAGGCGTAAACTGTCTACAAGCAGATAGACCTACAGGAAATCCGAAATGTGTATCCAAAAAGTCTCACACTTAACTGTACAGGTGCAATCAATATTTATTTTATTATTAAGATATTGAAAATAAAACGTTTACTTTAAAAGATTATTTTGTATATTAGCCTTATCCCTATGTTTTAAGACTTACCTTTTTTATTTTATTTAAATTTATATTGAAAATTAAAACTTAATAAATAAAAATAAAAATTAGGCGAGGGACGTAAGAAAATGGTTAGGGACCTGAAATTAATTTGGAAATGATAAATGGATGCCGCATATATCTTTTGCGTGCTTTTGTAAAATCACCAATTCGGATAGGGTACGGAAATTGCCGTACCCTATCCGAATTGACGATCCCGGTCATGAATTCATATAGGATACGTAATTTGGCACCCCAAAAAATTTCAATTTTTATCAATTACCGTTATCGTATTTATCTTCTTGATTACCTGCACCGTTTGTAATTAATCAAACGATCAACTAGCTTGAGTATATACTTCGGGAATAAGTTGATGTCATAATAACTCCTATTCTGTTTATTAACCGGTCCATTCAAAAACTGCATTAATTGTTATTGCAAATGTTTTTTGCATTAACCTGTACCCCATCGCCTACTTATTCAAAACGTTGTGCAATAAACTTCTGCACAACCACGAAAAAATTTAGTATGTATATATATATATATATATATATATATATATATATATATATATATATATTTTCGTGATATATATATATATATATATATATATATATATACATATATTTCGACTGAAGCGCGAAAACAGTCGTTCTCAGGACTATGCCTGATGGCGGAAGCAGAGTCCACTTCCGAAACGTCGAGTTCAAAAAGCAAACACTGTGGAAATAGGTCGATCAACTCAATTAAGGAATCTAATTCCCACAACGTGTCGAAAGGAAAGAGTCATAAGTTCATTTAAAAATGTATAATGTCTGAATATTTCCAATATAATTAATAATGCAAACTAAAGAAAAAAACATGAATAAAGTGAGGGGTATTCGTGTTATCGTAAATCTTAGTTTATCACTATACGTAATTGCTACGTAACCTAACTGGAAGCCATGTACTTAAATTAAGCCGATTACTTCGTACTGGTTCTGTTGCAAGCGCTTGCGACGCACCCTGTACCTACAATCTCCCAATGCGATATATCTTACCGATTGAACTTAACAGCAGTAGGCCCTGTGACAGTAGATCGATCGAGGTCGATTTTTTGAACATTAAAAATTTTGTAAGAATAGAATTTGTATAATTTTAAAGTTTTATGCATATAATCGATCGAAGAATACGTTGAGGAAACAAATTTTCTCAAAATGCTTTGTGATCCGCAAGAGAATTATCAATTATTTCAATATGAGTAGGTTCGTCCAATACACTAGTTGCTACTCTTATTGTTACCCTTATTATTAAACTACAGGGAGGTGTGTCTGGCAAATTCAATATGTTGTCTTATAAAATTTTAATATGTCCGTTATGGTATAAACGAGAACGTTTAAAGCTACTATGCATATTGGGCGAGGATTCAAGAGAGTTGCTAAACAAATTATAGCTTTCAGAACTCATAAAAAGAAATTCTTCACATGCCAAGGTAAAAATTGATTTACTTTAAACTTAGAGAAAATTGTTTTAATTATAACTTCTTCCAACATCATACAACAATATTCATTCACTGTGATTAAAAATTTTCGGTTTGATTTAGTTTTTATAAGTCCATAACACTTAGTTCAAAAGTTTTAAGTTGGTTAGGTCAGATACAAACCAACGAAAATGGCAAAGAAAATTACAAAACGTAATTACAGATTAGTTCTCATTATACAAAAAATATGGGCAACTTTTAATATTACCAAGTGCTTGTACCCAAGTTATTTTACTTCACTCTACTAGCCACGTACATGCAACACATACGCAGGGGCACAGGCACTTATATATATATATATATATATATATATATATATATATATATATATATATATATATATATATATATATATATATATGTGCGGACTGTTTGAGCTTTCTAAACTCCTTAAGTCACAATCATGGATTCCTAGCATGCATACATTCATTATGTATATATACATGGTGAGATTAAGGATGGGTGTGGTCAGAATAGGATCGGAAGAAACGAAATTAAGGTTTTGACTCCATTTCTTCCCATCCTCAATCCCACCATGCATATATACATAATGCATGTATGTATGCTGGGAATCCATGATTATAACTGAAGGAGCTTGGATATATATATATATATATATATATATATATATATATATATATGTTGTGTATACAATATACAATATAATATAAATATTCACAAATCTATTTTCAGACCTCATTAAAGGAGCCTTAGCTCCTTTAACGTAAATAACAAATGTGACAAATTATTACCGCGATGTAAAATAAGAATATTGCAATTGTTCTAAAAGAAATGAAAACAAGTGTACAGGGTGGTTCATTTTCGATGTTTTCTTATGGGAAGTACCCTTTGTATTACAGATAGACAAAAAGTAATATGGAGTCCTTGTGCTCGATTTTATTCTTAATTAAGATCCAATACTCGTAATCAAGATATCTCTGACCGTTATTACGCAATTAGCCAAAACTAAAATAATGGCGATTTTGAAAAACTTGAATAACTTTTTTGTTTCTAAATGTATCGACAAACTGTAAAAACATTCATAAGGCACTTTTTAAGTAGAAACCGTTAGTGCACTCACATTTTTAATATCTCCTTAATTTAAAAAGATATGACATCAAGTTGTATTTTTTTATATGGAACCATAGTTGGCTATGACACTTTTTGTGCTTTTCAAAAATACATAATACTTCTATGCTATTTTAATAATTAATTGATTTTTTAAGTTTTTCTTATTTACGTTTTATTTTAAGAATACACAATAAGCATAGGAGGCTGAGATTTATTTAAGTAAAAACAAATGATACCTATATGTCAAATAATAAATTAAAAATTAGAAATGTGCAACAAAGGGAATTTAGTTATTAACATTCCTAATTATACAAATTCAGAAAAATTTTGCATGTTAAAGTGTTTTATATTATCCAAAGGTGATAAGAATGTGGCATCGGAATTATATTTACAACATTTTCCTGAAAGGCAGCAGCCAAACAAAAATATTTTTGAACGGTATAGTTAATAGAAATGAAAATTTCTGCTAGCTCAAAACAATATCTTAATTAATTTTAGGTTACAGAAAAATTTAATTGAATTCGGTTCTTTTAAAGATCCCAGACCAAAAACTTGCTTTAAACGAAATTATGAAGAAAGTTTAATGGTCGTCTTAGGACAAGTCGAAGCAGAGCCAACAACTTCATCTTGATAAATGGTTAATCTAGGCGTGTTTTGAAGCAAAACCCTTCGAATTTTAAAGAAACACAAGTACCATTGCTATAGATTTCGGAAAGAACATTTTTTGACTATAGACTACAGAAGGCGGCGTACTGAGTTTTGTAACTGGTATATAAGTCTGCCAAAATATACCTAATTTTTCAAACTTTATTGCATGGTCAGACGAGGCGCATATCAGTAGTGATGGTATTTTTAATAATCACAATTTACCTTACTGGGCAGATACTAAAGCTCATGTCAGTGTTGTCCGCAGGAGACAAGGTGAATTTGGAATAAATGTGTGGTGCTGCATTAAAAACGGGAGTTCTTATTACCACATGTATGAAGGAATATTAAACTCAATGAAATATCTCGATATTCTACGAATTCATTTGAAGGGATTTCTAGAGAGTCTTCCTTTAGCACAATATTGCAATGTCATATTTCAGCAAGACGGAGCTCCCGCACATAATTCCCATGTAGTTAGTGAATACTTAAATTTACGTTTTCCTAATAACTGGATGGGAACAGCACCAATTTTGTGACCTGCTGGTTCACCCGATTTCTTTTTATGGGTTTTTTTGAAAAACATTATATGCAAAAGCACTAATAATACTGTGAATGAGATAAAAGAAAGTTTTCGTGTGGCTTTTACACAATTAACACCATTAGCTGTATATAACTCTATAAATTCAATTAGAAGACGATGCGAAGTCTGCATCCAAAAAGAGGGCGCACAGTTTGGAAAATATTTGTAGTTTTAGTGTGTTTTTTTGTATTATAGAATTAGATGTTTATATAAAATGTTAATACATACGCATTAAAATTGATTTGCTGTTCATAATTTCTGCTTTTCATAATTTCTGATGATGTTATATTGTTTATTTTCGTTTCAATTCAATTTGCATTTGAGGTTTTTTGATAATTTTACATTCAATTTTTATATTTTATAATGTATTATCATTCCACAAGAACAACATTACAATTAAACTTATTTGAATTACAAAATGTCGCTCAAATATTTTACTGGAAGTGAAATTTCTTTTTTGGGTAGAATATCTTCATTCAATTTCACATCTGGTTTTCTAAGCCAACTATTATCCTTAATAAATATGCCAATTAAGATAAACTTAAAAAATGAATTAATTATTAAAATAGCATAGAGGTGTTATATATGTTTAAAAAGCACAAAAAAATGTCATTTAAAACATAGCCAACTATGGTTTCCATATAAAAAAATACAACTTGATGTCATATCTTTTTAAATTAAGGAGGTATTAAAAATGTGGATGCACTAACGGATTCTACTTAAAAAAGTGCCTTAAGAATGTTTTTACAGTTTGTCGATACATTTAGAAATAAAAAAGTTATTCAAGTTTTTTCAAAATCGCCATTTTTTCAATTTTGGCTAATTGCGCAATAACGGTCAGAGATATCTTGATTATGACTATTGGATCTTAATTAACACCAAAATCAAGCACAAGGACCCCATATTACTTTTTGTCTATCTGTAATAGAAAGGATACTTCCCATAAGAAAACATCGAAAATGAACCACACTGTACATACTTTTTTGTAAATTTCATGCAGGGAGGTATTACAAAAGGATAATTTCAATTTAAATTATAATTTTTGTGCGTTACCTGGACAAATAATATATAATATATATATATATATATATATATATATATATATATATATATACGTTTATTTACATACTTCTACATTAAATTTTGCTTATTACAACTATTTATTTAAATTCTACGTTAAAAATTAATATTAAAGGACTACATTCGACACCACTTAGCTATACAGGAAATTTGTTTTCTTCCGCTAAAAAACACATGGTCAATTAAATAAAATATGTGACTCAAGTAAGTTTTTGCTTGATATCGATTAAACAAGTTCCACATTAGGTTAGGATTTTATTTAGGGTACCAAACTGAACTAAGAATTTCTACAAACATGTCTTTTTTGTTTTAATCTTTCTCGTGCATGTAAGTGTTCAAGCTGACATTTTATTATAGGTTCAGTACTTTCTATACCACTTTCTATACACCTTGCTACGCGATCTCTTCGACAAATGCATTCCACAACCGCAACTCACATACTTACCTACGTATTCTTCTTCTCACCGTTAGATCCTGAAGTTACTAACTACATCACCTGCAGATTTTACTAGTGTGCATGAATCAGGTTTTCGATTCTCTCTACAAATAGATTTAAATCTAATCTTTAAATTAGTCAAAGTTTACAAAGCTGTGAAATAACAGGAGACTTCTACAGTTTAAAACGGTGAACTTTGAGTAGATCTTATACTCCACATAGTTACTTTCACTGTACTATCGGTTGTTGCATTGCTTGTTACCGATGTACCACAAATATACTTGAAACTTTGTATTTCAAATACGTATTTTACTTACCTGCCCTTGTGTGGGATCGATTTCTATATTTAACGGATAGACGTATCAAACACATTATCATCTTCCGGACTATATAAGTTATCTTGTTCATGTGGAAAAGTATACATTGGAACCACAAAACGTAGCTTTGATTCAAGAGACGACAAGAGGTTTTGTAGATTAGGTTGGCCAGAGAAATCTTCGATATCTGAGCATGCTTGAAATAATTTAAATAATGACAATCAATCGTTTAAATAGGTTTTCGCATCTTGAAATTAAAAAAAGGTACGATGGTACGTCTTAATTTTAATTTTAGCTTTCCGTATGTCTAGGTTTTTTGCTGTGTTTTTTCCTAAACCTTAAAAATGCTTTACCAATTATATGTTAAGTTACCACGGCACCATAATAATTTAACCCTATACCGCATACTGTTCCATATATGGCACAAAGCAGTTTTAATCGTATAAAACTTCATAGGTACCTTTTCTTGCTTATAATTGGAAATGAAGATTGCGTGAACATTTACATATCTGTTGTAGTTGGTGCAAACTACTAAAGAAATCTTCCATTGCACGTTGTAGATTCCTATCTAGTGGTTAATGTGACAGATTACCTGTTACGTAATTTGTGTCTCCGAGTCGCTACAACTTTTCAAAAATATTCAGCAATAAAGTACACGTTTTACGAACGAATATTTCAATCGGAAACATTGAAATGCCTGAGGATCTTTTGAAGTGTGAGTCACCTGAACATTTTTTTAATTACTTTTTTACCACAGAAATTAAGAGAACTATCGTAAACGAAAGTAATTTATATGCCCTGCAAACATGCGTAACAAGATCCTTAAATATATCCATCCTTGAATTAGAACAATTTATCGGAAGTGTTGTATAATTGAGTGTTATAAATTTACCAGCAACAAGACATTACTGGAACACCAATGTTGGACACAAAGTTGTGTCAGATGTAATGTCCATCAATAGGTAGGAGCTTATAACACGATTTTTACATTTTAATAATACATAACATTGTTCCTGTTGGTGAAATAGGTCATGACAGGTTATTTAGAATTCGGCCAATTTTGGAAAGTCTAAGTCAACGGTTATTGACGATACCAAAAGATGAACAAATTATTCCGACCAAAGCCTGCACCAATAAAGCAATATAATCCAAAAAAAACCTCATAAATGGGGATACAAAGCTCACGTGTTATGTGAAGTGAGTGGATTTTCTTATGATTTTGATATTTTTGATGGAAGTCAAGGCAATAAAGTTCCTTCTGGAGCACTTGATCTGGGTGTAAGTGCCAATGTCGTCTTAATTAATTGGAAGTGTACCGAGACATCAAAATTATAACATCTTTTTTGATAATTGGTATACAAGTTCACAGCTTAAGGTTTACTTACATAAAGAAGGATTATTACCATTAGGTATAATGAGGGCTAATAGAGTATCTAATTGCAAATTCTCTGCCGAAAGGGGTATGAAGTATGTAGGTAGAGGATCTATTGTGGAGCAAATTTCAAAAATTGATGATGTCACCTTATCTATAACATCTTGGTATAATAATAAAATTGTAAACATTATGTCAACATATGTCGGCAGCACACCTACAGAAGAAGTTTCAAGGTTTTCTAAAAAGGACAATATGCATATAAAAATACAGTGTCCGAAAGCAATTAAAATTTATAATAATTACATGGGTGGTGTGGATATTTTGGATTCGATGTTAGGCCTTTATAGTTTGAAAATAAGGTCCAAGAAATGGTACTTAATATATTTTTCACTTTATTGACATAATGTGCGTAAATGCATTGATATTATGGAGAAAATTAAAAGTTGATTATCCACTTCCTCTATTTGATTTTAAAATTGCAGTAGCAGAAGCATTATGGAAATTAAATAAAGAAACCAGGAAATGTACAGGGCGGCCAAGCAATTCACTAAAATTACAAATTCAAAGAAGAAAACATCGAGGTCCTACAACAGAAATGCCATTGGAAAAAGTGCGTCTAGACAAAGTTGTTCATTTGCCAGTGCGGTTAGATACTCGTCAGAGGTGTAAAATACCAGAATGTAGTGGAAAAACATACATAATGTGTAAAAAATGTAATGTGCATTTATGTATAAATAAAGACAGGAATTGCTTTCATGAAAAAATATGTTAATTTTAATTTTTTATTATACTTTAATAATTGTTAGTTAAAAATTAATAACAATAAATGGTTACTTTTATTTATTTGGTTTGATATATTTTCAGAATAAAAATGTACCAACACCAAAACTTCCCTAACTGCTTAATGTGCCATATTTGGCACAAAGCTATATTTTGTTAAAATATTTTTAAATACACTATATTGCATAATGTGAGATGTTTGGCACAAAGCTACATTTTGTAAAATATTTTTAAATACACTATATTTATTTTTTTAATTATTTTTTTATTGATTTATGAACAACTCATTTTTTTTTTTTCAAAAAGAAAAAAAAATTCATCCAGTAAAGGGTACGTGAGTAGTTGAAATTAAAATTAAATTTATAATAAAAAAATCATATTAAACGCACTACATTGTGTTTTCACTGTAAAATAATTACAGTTATTAACAAAGCTGTTTCTTTGTTATAGATTTTTAATTGATATCGTCCAATTTCTATTTGTCAATGCTTTTATCAATTTTAAATTAGTTTCTCACAACTTTACACGTACATCCTAATTTGATTAAATTTTGTTAAATTTGCTCTTTTGACATGACATTATTCACTGTTAGCCTTCTATCGATAGGGGTGTTCTGATTTGTCATCTTCAAGGCTGTTTAACAATATTTAATTTATTAAGAATCTAGTTATTCTTTACTAGATTGTATTATACAGTTGGCGTTATACGTTTATCTAACTATTATATTAATATCAGGCTTATGTTTGCATTTTCACCTTTTCATACTTGATGAATTTGCTTCAACATCTTAAACAATTCTAAAAGATTTTACTACTACTGTGTACGATAACTGTAAGTATTATCAAAATGTATGTATTTGTGTAAAACATAAATACAAAAATACACCATTAAATACCCAAAAAAGGCTAAGTATTTTAATTATGTTTGGAATTTATTTTACATTGATGCTTGTAGAATTAAGGTATTATTTACAGGGTAGGATACTTAATTATTTCTCTGGTTTACATGTTTTTTTGTGTATGTGCTAAATTATTTTTCTTTGGGTTTCCTTTTCCATGCCCCTTTTTAGATTTTTAGGGATTTATTTTAAAAGTTACATCGCTCTACCATTAAAAATCTGTTTATTAAAGTTTAAACTAGTCTAGTGTAACAACAATTATTCTGACCACGCATCCACGTGCTCTCATTTTCTCACTAGCTGTGAGGCTATCTACAATTCTACATAGTGTTAAGTGAAATTCTTCCGGTTCCAATTTTCTTGGAGCATTGATAAAATCTGTTAAAATATTTGCCAATATATCAATACGAAGGTATAAATACTAACATAAACAAGCTAAGTAATTTTTTGCTACTTTTGTCAGTGAACAAGGTCAAGAAATAGATATTCCATATCTAATCACCATTTAACACATATACAAATAAAAAATTGTAATTCAGATGGCAATACTAATTCTGTTTTATCAAACTGGCAACCAAAAATTTCAAAAAAAGAAAGGCCTAGATCTAAAATGAATTTCAGTGCACAGGAATCCAGTGACTTTGCTGTAACGCATAGTAATATAAATTATGGTTTCATAAAAGTATCTCGTAAGAAATCCTGTACTATTAGAATAAGTACTTAAATGATATTCGCGAACCAGTGGGCTTTAAAGGCACTCCGAATGTGACCTACGCGATTGTATCAAGGTTCACCCCAGAAACTACTAGCGAGCAAGTCATAAAACATTTAACTCTGGTTAAGAAGTTTCAAAAAGGAAATTTATTGCGCATAGGTCTTCAACATTATTTGTTCTTGCACAAACTATGGAGATCGGTAATTATAAATGCCCTCATCGAATTTGTTCTCAAGAAAACTACTTCTATTCACCAACGATCTTTTTAGTCCCTCCAGTAACGTTACCAGTCCACATGAAGAAATAACTGTACCATAGTACTTCGGTTTGTGACGTGTAAACAATAAACATTTAGTTATTGCCATCTAAAGTAGTGTGTGTAACTGCACTTTTGTTGTTAAACGATAAATTTCCAAAGTTTTAAACTTGATAATTACTACTGTAGAGTAACAATTTGACATGGAGGAGTTGATGTACTGTTAAAAGTATTATAGTGCCCTAATAAGAAGAGTAGTAAGTAATTCGCTCGCTCACGATCATAATAATGCGTTTGTACCTTGGTAGTTAGAGTTAAAGCGGAACAAACAAAAATTAGTACTAGAGACGTCACTAATTTTTTAATTGCCTTGACGAATTAACCGCACTTTATTTATGGTTAATAATGAAATGTAACTTTATTTTATTAACCGAATTATTGTTCTAAAATAATGTTAAACTTAAAAGTATACTAACACTCTGAGTTAAAGGCGGCACTGATAAACTTTTTATTTCAAACTATAGAAATGTATTGAAACATTTTTGCAGTTGGCGTTATTATACTATGATTTTTAACACTAAAGTAAATGACATAGGTGCACTTGTTGGTTTTCATGTTTTCCTAATCATAAATGGTACTTCCACTTAGTTAACCTCAATGTTTTACTTGGCATGAAGTTAAAACAGAAAAGGACACTTACGAAGTATAGAATAGGAGGTGTTTTAAAACTATGTAAATTTTAATTAAATATATTTGATAACGCATTATGTGCTTTTTGTTGCAGTTGGTTCAGTGGGATATTTTGTTTAAAAAAAAAGATGAAAATAAGCAAATATACATATCTTGATGCATTAATTACTTACAATGTCATTCATTATATATTGTTTCTGAAACTTTTTGTTTTATTAATTGAAATAGACTTAACATTCAACATATTCATAATTTCATTGTACTATATTCACAATATTTATTAAAAAAGGCATATTTAACATTTTTTAGTTGTAATGTAGCAAGAGATTCTTTACATTTAACTTGCGGTATTACTTCTGCCCCATTTTAATCGATGCAGTTAGGGATCTGCTGACTTTTACAGCACATGTGGTCAAAACCGTAGCAGAAAGTCATTGACAATTCTGTGTTTAATAAAGGATCAACTGCCACTTTTTTTTAGTACAGAATTTATTAATAGTGGCAAATTTTGAAGTACCATTTGTGATTAGGAAGATTCGGCAAAGACATCACATACCCACAAACGTATCTATGTCATTTACCTTAGTGTTAAAACTCATAGTTCATTACGTAAACTGCAAACATTTTTCAATACATTTCAATAGTTTGAAAAATAAAAATTTATAATTACCACCTGTAACTTAGAGTTTTAGTACTTAACAATACTTTAGAATAATAACTCTGTTAATAAATCATTGTTTCGTATCATTATTAATCATAATACTGCAATTGTACCATAATCGCTAGCTATTATGGTTTACTACATTTCGTTTCAGGAGGCATTCAGCAACAAATGCACGCTCAATAGGAAACTACATAAAACACATTTACAATCGTCTATCATTATGTACTCCATATCTTCCAGCAGAACAACGCATGTAAATTGCAAACGATGATTAGGACAAATTGTAAATCGTAAATATAAGGAAATACGTTTAGTAACGAAATGGTATGGTCGCTGTGGTGTTCGTGCTTACATATCAAAACCAAATTTTCATAGTGGTACAATATTTAGCAAGGATATGCTTATCGTTCAACTGAATAAGCTATTAAGTATATTTAAATGAATCTGTATATGCAGGCTCCAGTGTTTTAGACGTTTCAAAAACTGTTTTATACAATTTTCCTTATGGTTACACGCTACCTAAATTTTCTAATAATACTAAGCTCTTGTACAATGATACTGATAGTCTCATATACGCCTTTTCAGTTCCTGATATCTATGAATGCATTAAAGAAGACATTGTTAAATTCGATACACCTGATTATAGTCCTCACAATATCTTTTGAATTCCATTAGCAAATAAAAAAATCCCGGCTTAATGAAAGACGAAGATCATGGTAAAATTATGTTATAATTTGTAGGACTTAGGCTTACACTGTTGATGAAAATTTTGTAACAAAAATCAAACGGTTCTTTCCAAGAAATAGTCAAACAGATCACGATAAATTATTATAAACATGTTTTGCTTGATGATAACGTAATAAGGCGATCTCAACATTTGATAAGGTCAAAGAAACATGATGTGTTTACAATCAAACAGAATAAAGTAATACTTAATCGTTACGATGATAAACGATTAGTAAATTTTAATCTCACTGACACTAGATGACATAGAATTTTATTAATTCCTCTTCTGTTCCAGAAAACAGTTTTATCATTATGAACAGTCTTGAAACCAAATTGCAAGAAGAACTGTGGTACAGTGGTGATCAAATCTACTGAAAGTCCTCCCTTGAAAGCTATTTATTTGTACTGAATATACTACAACATATATTCCTGATGGATGAGTGTTTTAACTGTGTGCTATAAACTCAAAGTGTACAAATGAAATTATTGAAACATATGATAAGAAAATTAATAATACCATTTTGTTTTATAAAATTGTGTGCCGATATAGGTTACAATTAATTAACTTTTAATGAAATAGATAGGATCTTAAACGATATAAATTTACTGGGTGACATACCGCTTAAATGTACGTATGCAATTTATTATGGGATGATGATTCATTGTGTATTTCAACAAATGTTAAACCTAGCTCAGAAAATATTAATTCTGCTTCTGAAGACATTTTATCTACTATAACTTAAGGTATAGAGAAAGCAGCATTCTATGCTAATTACAAGTACCTTGGTAGTTTAATTGAAATATTATTAGAACAAAACATCACATATAAGTTTCAACCGTGGGAAATGATAAGCACCACAAAATTTACTATTGAATATTAGAAAACATCGATAAAGGTGTGTGTATGTATATATATATATATATATATATATATATATATATATATATATAATATCGTCTTTATTGATAAATGAACTATCATGCAATCCCCACCACTTTATGAATAACTTATTCTTGGAGCGCAGTACTCCGTCTACCGGGTACACATCGGGATACATTGTTTTCTGTCATTCATGATCATAACCCTACGTATTGGGGTTAGCAATGCGAACTTTCACAATCTTAAATAGCTCACTAGACCAATTGAGTGCATATCCTTTGGCAAAAATACTTTTAAATTTACTGATTCGTGCTGTCACCGACAATACTGATTCCTATAGAATGTTTTTATGTGAGTGTAAGACTCCAGATTTGTATGATTACCAACATATTTGAGCTTTATTCCGGAAGTTCTATGCTTACGATTGTTATAATCGTTATGGTATCCATTGTATCAATCCATTCATATCTACCTTGTAGGCTAAATGTCTTACATAGACACTTAATGGTTCTGATAACACGTTCCGCAACTGCAGCCTTCTCTGTGCTGTATATGGAGTAATGATTGACTTCATAACGCTAGATTAGTTTAGTAAAATGCTCATGGTAGAATTATTTTCCTGCATCTGTCTGCAAATTTGTAGGTTTCCTACACTTTTTGAATATTGTTTGCATGGCCTTGGTAACTTTTCCGTTTTTAATCCTTTTTGGTAACTTTTCCGTTTGTAATCCTTTGGTTCACAACTATTTCAAAAAACGGTCGATAACCACTAATATATACTTATAGCCCTTATTTTTGTAAAATTCTGCCAAATCTGCATGCCAAAGGTCATCAAAACCTTTAATTATTGTTCGTCTTCGTTTAAAATTTTTTCGTGCGGATTTGTGCAAGTCGTTAACGAGTTTTAATTTAGACATGACACTAATCCTTTACTTACAGCATCACCATCTTCTTCCGTGTCCGCTAACTTTGTCAAATAGTTTCCATCCCAATTGAACCTTGTTAATAAATAGTATTGCTTAGTGATGACACTTTGAGGATCTATAGGTTTGGCAACATTGCTGAGTCTCTTATTCTCGATATCAAATCAATTATCATAAATCAGTTTAAACTGAGGGGTTAATTTCTTGAAATGATACTGGACATGTGAACGTCCAAATTTATCAAGGGGCATTTTAGTTATGATATGTCGACATCAATGCATTCTTATTTATACTGCTTAAAAACAACTGATTGGTTGATGGTTCCTTTACCGATTTGATGTCTGCTGTTGAGTTTTTTAAGGATTAATTTTGTTTAGAACAGTCCATTACAAATACTGGACATGATTTGAATTCGGAATAGTTGAATAGCGCATCTTTATCATCTTCACCATAGTAATCACATCGGAATTTCAAAAAATTGCGATAAGCAGGTATGTATTGGTTAGCACTGAAGTTCAAATGAATTGCTTCAGATGGATAGTACTCAGAACTCAGATGTACTTTAAGGTTTCTGATGGTAATGTGAACAAAATTTCCTGCCCTTGCCGACTTTGTATACCTTTTATCTTGTTTGAATACAACGTGGTTTTTCCAATTGCGATGACGTTTTTTTTTTGGCCACACGTCTGAGGTTGATTGCTTTAAAGCACGTAATTGATTGACGAAATGGAACAGTAATAATAGAATTTTTATTGATTCCTTGAAACAAGTTAAGTTTCGCAGCATCACTAAATGTTAAGTGTGGTACTTTCCAATGAATTTTATTGAAGGTTATTGCCGCAATCAACTTCACCATTGTAGCAGTTTGTATCGCTTCTAGATCGAATTAAAATCAACTCTTGGCGCATATTCACGATTACTTGACGATGATCCCCCATTATTCCAAATATGCATACTGTAAAAGATTTTTCCCCATTTTGCTCTTTGGTGACTACTCCAAATGGCTTATTGCTCTGTTCCTGCTTGCCGTATAAGAAATATATCCTTAAGCGTTGATGTTAATGCTGGATTTCTGCAAACGTCCACTCTTTGACTTTTTATCATATTTTTTTGAGCTGAAGATTACTTTCTATGTACACAAAACTATCTTAGGTAGCCGTAATTAAATCTTTGAAATAAGATGCGTATTTCTTCAGAAGTTCCGTGTGAATATCTGATATAATTACAGTATCATCTAAATGTACGTCTTCAAAGACGTTTAATGTCGCTGAGAACTTTTAAACCAATTGAGGTTAAAAAATATTTCTCTACAGATGTTAATTGCAATGAAGGTTAATGAATAATTAAGGACTTACTGTAGGGATGATTTCTTTTATATGAATTATTGAAACATGGAATTTATCCTTGATTAATTCTCAGGTCCAAGTCCTTTTAAATCTAGGCGTACTGAGAATGGTTCACTTTCACGAAAGTCTATTAATTCCCCTTTGATTAGTCAATTTAATCGTTATATTACTAATTATGTGGGTGTTTATTTCTAAATATTGAGTATTGCTGGGAGTTTTATCTAGACGATAACCTGGTGGGACTGAAACGTCAATCTCATATAATACTGTTGCAGGTTTGCCGTTTCAATGAGATCCCTTTATAATGTTTCACTCTACGTGTAGATTAGTCTGTTTAAGTACTTGGATGTCTAACTCAAACATATGTAAAATATTTGGTTCTAATATTTCAGACTCAAACCCTAGCACGCGACCAATGCTGTCTTCTTTAGTAAAATCGATCTCAAATGAACTGTTTATCTCACATTTAAGTGTATTGCTATTTGCTCTAATGATAAACTTCTTGTGGGTATTTTAGATTTTGATAATCACTAATTGCATCTAACTCATATGCACCGTGTGGATATTAATCACTTGCAAATGAGATGGATTTATTCTAACATAAAATTTCTTGTTGTCCGTATAAATTTTTCTAATGATGTTGCAACCGTAAAACCCAACCAATCCGATAACGTATTCCTTCTCCCAACCTAGTTCTATGGGTGGATAGAAGATGTAGCTAGCTGTGTTACCAACACGTTCTAAACTGAACGTTATTGACATAACAGAAAATTTGAGGTTGTATAGATTATTTATATAAAAATTAGAGGCATAGGTGTCCGCAAATAATAGTATTGAATTTTTCATCTTGGTTGTGATTATAATAAATTTTACATCCGCGAAAGTAGTTAATGACTTCGATTGGTGGTCGAAGATTACCGAAGCTTTTACCTCGCTTTTTGTAGCAAACCCAATGCGTACCTGGCCCGATTTGGCTATCTAACTTAATAATTTCAGATTCATTTTTCCATGGGACTTTAGGGATGCTATCTCTCATAAAAGTGTCTCTAAAGTAGAATACATTTTTAATGTATTTTTTTGAATCAATATCTATTTCCTTAGTCGATATTATAATGATTCCTATTCCCTGTTTGTTACACATATGATGTGTTCTGTATCAGTGTTGTTTAATAAACAAGGATGACATAATAAAAATAAAAAAAATTAAATATATATATATTTTATAATTGTTTAATTAATTTGAGGTAAATAAGAAACAACGCTTCACTTTTTTGTACATTACCATAATAGAATGTATAAATGGTTCAAAATAGCCGTACCTCTTATAATCGTTGCTTATATAACATGGTACAGGCTTAAGAATGTTATGTGCTGACCTTATCAAACTTACTTTCTTTTACTACGTTTACATAAACGCGAATGCTTGTATAAAACACAACACCTACAAAAACGATGGTAATAGGGTACATGGCGTGCGGCATCGATTTAGATAAACCTCTTTTATAAACGACTATCGATGGAAAAAATTTCATGTGATCAGCACATAACTTTCTTACGTTTGTATCGTGGTACATTAGCAAATAGGGACAAAAGTTAATCAGTCGGGATATGAAATATACAAAACACATGTAATCAGTTGAACGTATGTAACTGTTTGTATTATAATAAAGTAATAAGCTATACACCTGCATGGCGTGGGGATCTCCTAAAGAAGCTGTTTTAGTTTTGATATAGCACATGAATTTAGCTATAGGACGTCACTTTGGCACAGAAAAATGATCATATGGGTCTATATAACGAATGCGATTTAAGGATTAAAGTTATCTATATACCGGTAGAGTGATGAAGATGAGGATAGAATCGAGCGGATATACAAAATATCGTCCAAGGATGACCGTTGAACCATGCTTTGATTTTCTTCTCACAACTTACATACGTTGCTTTAGTATAAAAATCAAAATTCTGGATATCGGATAAAAAGTTGTGTGCTTAACACTATATTAAGTGTACGGCAAATAGTTTTAAAGATAAATAGAGCGTTCCCAAATTTAAAACTAAAGTGCCTTTGAGTAGATCTGGATTTAATCAAGTTCTCGTAATTAATTTGAAATTAACGTGTAATAGGTGCTACTCCAATCAAACGTTGTATGTAACATTACAACGTGAGTAATGTTTATAGAAGTTTCAAAACCAACATTATCTCCTTATAAAATAAAATTATAGTTTAATTTCAAGTTGTCGTATTAAACTGAAACGACGGTTAATGCCCTTAGTAACCTTAGGTGTAAATTTTGGTGTGGACAATTTATAGAACCGTAGTTTGTAAGACGAATTGCAGGTCTTATTCTAGATGCAAGAATATATTGAATCATGCTGCAACTGCAAGTTATTTTTATTTTTGTTAAGCTTGTTTACAAAGAATAAAGGTTTAGTTTAACACATGCCGTCCACATACACAGTGTTTTACAAACAAAAGTCTCGATTTTGTCCCAATTTCAATATTACTGAAATCTTACACACAGGTAAGTTCATATAGATTACAAAAGATCCTAAAGTTACCAAACTGTAGATATATAACAAGACCAATCTTAACTAAGCAGTAAATACATCAAATACGAACCCAATGGTTTATTACTATCATCCTTATTATATAACTTCTGGCAGTATTGACAGAAGCGTTCATTTATGACAAGTCATTAACAGCGCAAAAACAATATCACATTTAACCGTCTTACATACATATCTGTATATCTGGTCACGTAATGCCACACACATAGATACTAACTCCAGGTTAACTCAATCAAACATCAATCATATTACATTCACCCTGACAATTTCTAAGCTTTTCAGTTGTAAATTTGCACACTTCACGAAAATAGATCTTTGGTTAATGTGAATCTTAAATGTATAATTATATTTTTAACGCTGCTCGATGATTCAATTTGTTTCTCCGTGAACCACAGACTATAACGTAAATTCCAATCACTCTTAATGTTTGTTTTCTCGCTGTGAATTATTTTCAAACTTCGAACTGGAGCGCTAAATGTCATACGATCTCACTATTTCCATTCGAAGCAATGAGGTAGCACACGATAATGAATTATCATATACAATGTATATGATAATTGACAATCAAGACCCCAAGTTATGACAGTCAACTCCAATGTGTAATCTTGGGCTGTTGATTAACGTAATATTTGTAACCAACCCCAAGCATAAAACTAAAATTAGTTTACGTAAACGAAAATTATATGAAAGCTAAAAGTAATTACGAGAACTCTGGGAGTAACGACAGCAAGTATCTACAATAGTTATTTTAAATGTTATTAGATTTCCTTCGTTTGAAGAGTTCCGAAGCTAGATGTACTGCATATGTAAGTGATAAGTGACTCCCTCGTATGTAGTTTAAATAAAAATTTCATTAACACAACTCTTACTAACCGAGAGTTTTCATTAATCTGAATGGAATTGGATTTAACCCCTTACTTAAGAAAAAATCGAGAAGATTTATTTTACAAAGTTAAAGTAAACTTTCAGAATTTGTGTTTACAATAGAAGCTTTATCTATACCGAGTGAGCTATGTTTCTGTGTTCTATAGTCGTATAAAAAAAACAATATTCTTTCAGGACTTAATACCGCACAAATGTTTGATCGTGGTGACACCGAAGGACCTTTATGAACTATCGTATGGTAGGTAAATGGTATTAGATTTACCTAAGCTATTCAGCATCTTATTACGCCAACGACAATCTCCATTGAGACTTGTCGGCAACAAGCCTTTAAAGTAGCTACGGCACTGTTGCAAATTAGTCCTGTAAAACTTTTTTTAAATATTTTTGAAATAGTGGGTACCGTCTGCATAGTGTCCGTCGTCGGCGATTTAAAGCTTCCATAAATTGTGTTAGAGTTGTGGGCATTCGTTCCAACCCTCTATCCAAGCATAGAACGCATAGAACAACATTAAAATTGAATTACAACGAAATTATTTCGGTGAAACTGTAGATAATGTACTATTTCAAACAACAGTCATAATAACGTTTCCATATCACCTTCCATATTATCTCAAGGACACCGAAAATTATTCAAACGTTATAACATAAACAGAATATCATCTTGATTATTGTCGTAAGGATAGAAAAAAATAGCAATGCTTCTTTTCGGAGAAAATATTTTCTTTTAAAAATATCTATCATCTCTGCACTTCGATGTGCTGGTGTAAAAATAGGTAAACGTTAATAATCTAACAATCTACATTCAAATCCTTTTTAGCGCATTTCCATAAAATATACAAAAAAATGCAATGTTGGTGCTACTGTTCTTGTCCTGCTGACTGTGTCACTATTAGGAGTTTATGCTGCAATCTACCAGATTAGGTTTATCTTATTCAGTGTAGTCCAGAGGTTTGCACCAACAAAGGTCTTTTAGTGTAGTGAGTACATAACTTTCTTATGCTTGAGTTATACGATTACCATTTTAGCTTGTTACTATTTTCATAAAAATAACAATTACTGTGTAAAGCTCGCCACACACGACCAAACGTGTCTTAAGACATATATGCGCGTACGGACATGAATGATGGTGTGTGAGTAGAAAGGTCCGTCCTAATGTTTTTAGTAAATACTGAAACCATTTCGTCTCGTAGTACATGAATGATCACAAACGAGCGAACATGTGGGTATACGTGACACCACAGATGTGTACACACTACAGATAGCTCATGTCATAGGGAGATTGGGCAACGTAAAATGCACTCTTGTAGCTAGCGCAACGTGCGTTGAATTTTTTAATCTCTGGTATAGGTTTGTTTCTGTACTTATTTCAGAGCGAAGCGACTTACATAATCTAGATGTAAAAGGCAGTTTTCCAGATGGTGCTGAACTTGAGATTTACTAGATCATGATTGCATATACATATTTTGCGATTTTGATTTTCGTGACAGCCATATTACGTTGCCGTCAGTTATTGCAGTAATCTAGTATTAGAAAATGAATGCTGATTAGAAAATTTTTTCATGAATCTTACACCATACATGTATACACACGTATGTATACACCTGTGTTACACATTCAAAATTCTCAAATTTCCCAAAATCAAAAGGAACTATTCCCAAAAGGTAGCTAAATCTATTTGTCTAAAAATATTTTGTAACTAAAATTCACTAAAATGTAATCCAAAAAGTAGTATTATAAAGGTAAAACTTAAAAGTGAAAGATGAAGAGAAAAAATGAAAAGATCGAAGTGCCATTTAAAAGTATGCAAAAAGTGTGCATTCTAAAAGAATGCATTAAAAAAATGCCTAAAAAAGCAAATGTTTTTAGTTTAAAATATAATGAATTAAAAGATCTCTTACCATCTAAACCGATGGCACTTTACACTAAAATTTAGGGAAAATTCCCCAAAACTACATGCTTCATGCTATTACATTTAGCAGGAAGTGAATTTAATAGAGGCTTTCAGAGTGACTCCTGCAAGTGTCTCCCCCCCTCATCTGCGCATAGAATTAAGTTATCACGTTTTGCGCGATCAGCATCCAATTTCTTACGGAAAGGGAAATATAAATCTTTATGAAATATTACACTTAAAAAGTTATGTACTATGAAATGCAAAACTTAAAAACTTTTTCTCTTATTTACTACTAAATGAATGAAAGATCTAAAATTAAAGTATAATTTAGCACAACATGAAAAAAGGTTGTTACAGTGTGACTTTATTCAATATTTACGCTATGGAAAATAAACTATAAGCGCAGATGTACACAGACATCTGCGCTGTAAGAAACAAATTTATTACATTCATTAAATTATTTCTCTACCATGTTTTAAAGTAGCTTATTCTTTTCGCTTTAAGTTCGTAAAGTTAACAGAGGGATTATTTTTTGTTCAAGTTTTATGATGATTTTTCTAAAACTGCATTACCGGCTTGGTCTGCCCAGGCCGGGCGGTACTACCCGCAGCAAATTTATAACAAAATATAGTTAAATTTTTATTTCAGATGCTAAATACTAGCGCAATTCGAACTATCAAGGGTAAATAGACTGCTGCAGCCTTTAAAAAATCAATATATACTGTCAATGAAGGAATTGGAAAGCGAGAATCTGCAAGACAATTTGGTAGTTTAACAGTTAATCGAAATTAATCGAATTAATTTGGACATACTTTTAGGTATTCCCTATTCAACATTGAAAGATCGACTGAACGCAAATGATTCAACAGGTCTTAAGATGGCCAAATTATTTTATGGACTTACACCAAGAGAATTAAAAAAAATGTGTATGAGTACGCAGAAAAAATTGTGTAGAATACAGAAAACAATATGGCCGGTAAGGACTAGTTTGCTGGCTTCTTAAGGCGTAATCCAGAGTTAAGTTTACGGAAACCTGGAGCTACCTCAATTCAAAGGATCTCTGGTTTTAATCAAGCGAGTGTGAATTTGTTTGTCGAGAATTTGAATAAAGTTCTAGTTGAGTACCAATTTGAACCACATCGAATATTCAATATTGACGAGACGGTTATATCTATCGTACATACGCCATTATTTTGAATAAGTAATTCAAGATTACACCTTCTCCCCATGTTCATATTTCCTAAGGCCAGAATATCTAATCAAATGCAAAGAAATGGATCAATATGAACACAATATGAATGTTCACTGAAGGGATGGATGACGCAGTAGCTCATTTTTCTACACGGCTTCTAAACTCTGGAATGATTATTTTTGGCATCTGCAGGACAAAGTAACCGTGAAATAGTTCTGACTAATACTTTAAACTATGACAAAATGCGTAATAGGCCGAGATTAATTGGAACGAATAATATGTCTAATATTTATTCGAAATCTAATTTAAATTTAAAATGGTACGAGTCTAGGATTAAAGTGACCCATCAAAATGTTCAAAGCATTTGTAACAAGATTCATGAGTTTCAACTATTTCTATATATGAACGATATTGATATAATGTGCATAACTTAAAGTTGGTGTAATCAGAATAGTATTTCTTTAGTTAATTTTTCGAATTACAAGTTAACGTGTTATTACAATAGAGCGAAATCCTCACATAGAGGTGTACAAATACTATCGAAATAAAAGATTAATTTAGTTGAAATACCGGGAATTTATAAATTTTGTATCGAGAGAGAATTTGAGTGTGTAGCAGCCAAATTATGTATCAGAGACTTTAACTTATGTATTATATGTGTATATCGGAGTCCTAGTGGTGATTAAGCCATATTTTTAACTAAGTTAGAGTTTACGCTAAACTAAATAGCTAAGAAATATCCTTTGTTTCACATATTACTCTGTGGAGATTTAAATATTGATTACTTAATAGATAAAAATGATAAAATAGCACTAATTGACTTAACAAATTCTTTTTGTCTAGAAACGGTTTTTGAGCAAGCCACTAGAATTATTAAAAACAGTAAGACTGCTATTGACTACGTATTTACAAACTTTAAATACCTAATATTAGATAAATTGATTGGCGATAATGGTATTTCGGACCATTCTTTTCAACAGATTGAATTTCGTTCAGATCACATTGCTAAGGAGGAGTTTTGCAATAAAAGCAGATCATTTTTTGAGAAAAACATTGCCTTGTTCAATAACGAAGAAACGTGGTTTTTTTGCTCAAAAAGTGTTGAGGAAAAGTTTACTATTTTTCACAATATGTTTAAATACTATTTTAATCTATGTTTTGAAGAGGTTTTGAAACCTAGGAAAGGTAATAATTCAAATAAAAGTTGGATTAGTAAGGAGATAAAAGAATTCTCTATACAGTTAAAACAATTGTATACATTAACCCAGTTAGGTAGGGTGGATATTAAGTGTTACAAACAATACAAAACTAGATATAAAAAAGCAATAAGGGAAACAAAAAAAGTGTACAATGATAAAAAGATATTGCGAGCAGCGTGCAAGCCAAGAATGATTTGGAAAATAATAACTCAAAACGTAGGCGAACAAAAAATAAACAATACGTCAAGCATAATTGTAAATGGAAATGAAATCATAAACAAACGGTCAATCTGCGAGAAATTCAATGATTTTTTTACAAGTGGAAGTACTAACCTGGTTAATAAAGAAATGAACTGTCAAGCTCGAAAAACCAAGTGTACAAAAACCAGTACAACCATTTTCTTAAGACCCATAAGCGAAAATGAAATTTTGAATATTATAAATAATTTAAAAAATACTTACTCGTGCGGCCCCGACGACATCCCGGCAATCGTAATAAAAAAATGTGGACAATTAGTTGCTAAACATCTTGTCCACTTAACAAACGAGTGCTTAACTAGAAATTGTTTACCACAAGTTTTAAAAGTTTCTAAGGTTATTTGTCTCTATAAAAAAGGAGATCCCAAACTAATCAGTAACTACAGAGCAATTGCACTTCTGTCTATATTTTCAACTTCTTTGAAAAAGTTATTGGTGACCAAATTATAAATTTTCTTGAATGCAATAAAATAATATCTACTAATCAATATGCATATCAGAAGGGAAAATCAACAACATTAGCGCTTTGTAAAAGATTAAACTTTTTGTATCAAGAACTTGACAAGGGTAACAGTGTAACTGCATTGTTTGCGGATATTAGCAAATCATTCGATTGCGTGGATCACAAGATCCTGTTAAATAAAATTGAACGCTATGGTCTACGAGGTAATACCATCTAACTATTGAAAAGTTACTTAAGTGAGAGGAAACAATTTGTCAACCAGTTAGATGCCACATCACAAAAACGTGTGATAAAAGTATGTGTTTTAGATCAATATACGTCCTCCTTTTGTGCAACTTTTGCTGACGATAGTACACTTGTAGCATCTGGAATGAGCGGTGAGTCCATGACTAACTCATTAAAACAAAATTTAGAATCGCTAAACCAATATCTTCTAATGAATAAATTCGTGTTGAACCAAAATAGAACATGTACAATGCAGTTTCACCGTTGTAGTAAAAATTATACTGAGAGCCAGCTCATAAAATTAAATAATAAATCTGTAGAACAAGTAAGTTCAATAAAGTTGCTAGGTATAGAATTCGATCTACAATTAAATTGGAAACAACATATAGACAGTTTGTGTAACACTTGTGCGAAACATTGCTACATATTAAAGCGTCTAAATCAAATCTCTAGTAAACATGTGCTTAGAACCTTTTACCACTCTAACTTTGAGTCTGAAATACGATATGCCGTGGTGTGCTGGGGAAATTCATCTGTTGCGACAAGAATATTCGTTTTGCAGAAAAGAGCTATTAGAATTATGTACGGTCTCAAATTACAGGAATCATGTAGGCAGACTTTTATTGCTGAGGGTATATTGACCTTCCCTAGTATTTACATATTAGAAGTTTTAAAGGTTGTAAAAAGTAACATGGTGGATTTTAGTTTCCTGAATTTTAATCACACTTATTCAACAAGGTTTGGTTATAATCTATCACTGAGCATTCACGGGAAAGAATTTTTTTAATCAAATCCGTACTACATAGGAGCTATTTTATACAATAAATTGCCGGAAAATTACAAATCCTTAACAAAATCGACGTAAAGGAATATTTGAGCTTCAAACTCTAGTCAATTTTATTGGGTGTTATAAATGCCTATCAATAATGTATATTTGACTTATATTTAAGTGTAATGTGTCTGACATGTCTAATATCATATATTTATGATCCACTAGACCAATAAATTATTATTATTATTATCTCCCTACTTCCTGTTTTCCTCTCACTTATGATTTGAGAAAATTTAATGTAGCTGTTCATAGTCATCTATTGGCAATTCATTATCCCTCTATCCATCCTCCTAAGTGTTCCTGAGTGCTTTAGCACGATAGGCCAAATTTAGCCTGTTCAGGTCCACAATCATAAAAAAAAAATTCCAGTTTTGTCGAGATAATGGAATTATTATGTTGTCATTCCCGCCTGATACATCCATAAGCTCCAGTCACTGGACCTTACAATAGCATATTCAAACGAATGCTGTAGTTACCTGAGGCAACATCCTCATGACAAAATAAGTGTATACGACGTAGCTGGACTATTTAATAAAGCTATTGTAAGGATAGGCAATATAGAAAACGCTCAAAAAGGCTTTGAAGTAACTGGGATTGTCCCATATAACCCCAATGTCTTTAGCGCAGAAGATTATATACAAATAACCAGAATTCCCCAGGTTACAGATACCGACATGCCACAAGTTATATGACAAGAAGAAACAGTTGTGGAAGAAAAACAACCAGCTGAATGGGAGAGCAACCAAATGATGTACAGGAAATGTAAGTATTGATTCAAAAACCAGCTGATGTAACACTACAGGAAGATATTTGTAGTTGGAATAACATTAAACAAGTTTCATTTCAGATGTTATCCGAAAGAAAAGTTCAGGAGAAAATCACAAAAAGATGTAGACAATTGGAAAGTCTAAAATTTTAACCGCTACTCCAGAAAAAGGAATTAAAGGAGAAGGAAAAAGAGAAATGGCATTAAGAGCCATAGCTCCATTAAAAAATCAAAAACTGGGAAAGAATAAACGAAGGAATACTACACGTTATTAAATCTGCCACTCTGAAAAAGAAATCTTTGACTGAATCTTTCAGTAGTAGTGAAGAAGAACTGGATGAGACCAAGTTGTGTGACGATGAGAGTGCAGATGGAGAAGAGGAGATGTTGGATGAAGTCTGTCTCGTGTGTGAATTTGGAAAGACTGAAATGTGGTTTCGGTGCGGTTTGTGCAAAAAGTGGGCACATGAAGAGTGTACAGGCCAAACTACTTGTCACATATGTGACTTCTATGTTTAAAATGAATGTTCTATGTTTTTGTGTTTAATTTTTTATGGATCCCGTAGGACTATGTTTTTGTGTTTAATTTTTTATGGATCCCTTAAAACTAAAACTTCATATTTAAGTAGGACCAAAATATAAGTGGGCGGTCCTACCGTCTACGACGGAACAACCATCTACGTCGGGGTGTACCGGCCAATGACAATTTTTATTAATATGTTAGGATATGTAAAATAAAGTGTGTAGGAACATTTAGACCAAAGCGTTTACTAAAGATGACACCTTCTTTAATTATTTCTGTACTTCCACGTGCTACTTAATAGTCGATTTGGCTTAAGTACTACCCGGTTCTCCCCTAATGACACTGTTTACATAAATAATTAAAAATTATTTAAACATAATTAAACTTAAAGATTAATTATGAGCTTTGGCAAAAACCTGCGTAGATATTTTAAAAAAAAGATTATTTTCATATTTCAGTTTCTTTTTCTTTTAAATTTATGTCACAGAAAACAAATTAATTTCAAGTAAAAAAATGTTTAAATAAATAAGTAAATAAACATAAATTAAAGTTCCATTTTAAACTGAAATATTACTTTAAAAATTATTATTAATTTTATTAAATACATAAATAAAAAGTAGAATTTACATTTACATCAGTTCTACATACATAAAGACAAAATTTACATCGATTGGGGCTTGAACCTTGATGGCGCAGTTGGTTAGCGCGGTACTCTAGCAAAGTACAGGTCGTAGGTTCATATCCTACTCGAGGTAAACTTTTTATTTATGTATTTAATAAAATTAATAATAATTTTTAATTACATATTTACCTTTGAACTTATTCGTTCATAACAAAAACTTATAATAATGAAATATTACTGTTTTTACATAGCAATACAATGAACACATTGTCACGGCCGGGATTGCCAATGACGTGAAACGTTGTTCAGGGAGAGAAAAACTCGCTGGTTAGAAAAAAAGAAACGGTATAAGAAAAGGGATATACAAATAAATAATAAGTAAAGAAAAAAACCGACGTTACCCAGCCCTTTGCGTCGAGGAAGTCGAGTGAGAAGGGTGCTTCGGGAGACGACCACTGACCATTCCATCTTTTCGTAACGCTTTTTATATTAGTCGACCTTGCTGAATTCGCAGATTTTTATTAGGCGACCTAGTGAAGGATTTGGTTGTGGTTTGGGAGTATCAGTAACCTTACTTGATCAAGCACACGAACCCATATCGAAATCTTAATGAATTAAAAAAGAGTAAAAAAGGGTTTAAGTTAAAAAAGAGGGAAAAGGGGGAATGTGTCTGCTTTAAATACAATAAGTATGCGATACACAGTTTTTTAATTTGCTCTGGTAGAGAATTATAATATTAGATATAACACACACCTATATTATCCAGAAATATGGAGATATTGCATAATAAAAAGTAGCCCGTACGAATCTATAGTTACCATTCCCATCCCTTGCAAAAAAATTTTGTGTATTGGTACCTATTTACATTCCATTGCGTTTTACCATACCTAATCACGTGCAAACGTGCAATTTTTCAGAAGTAAGGAATTATAAAAAATATAACTCGTAAACTTTTATGGTGATCTTCTGACCGACGCTAGTTGTGCGGCGTCCGACGGATATGTGGCTGTATTTTTGTTTTCACAACTACTTCGGACACTTGTACACCACTATCATTTATGCTCATGCACTTCGCAATCGAATATCTGACACTGGAAGATCTCATCTGGCATATGTAAAAAGAGGCTTACAATTAATGAAAATGGATAACCGATTTCTTATTTGTCAGAATTAACACTTGGAGATACGTTAAATGGCTACTCGAAGTCTCGCTGATAAACCACAAACTTTGCAGCACTGGATACTTCATTCGAGCTACCCGCGGCGCCAACATGCCAAAAAGTAATATTTGAACAATAATGGCTTAAAATTATCCTTTCTATACGTTTTCATTCATTTAAAAAACTTTTGTTTTCTACACATTTGAACAAAGTCTGTGGAATTAGGTGACGAATTTTTTACATTGAATCACAGATATAAGAATTAATCTTATTTTTTGTGCTCCTAATATTAAATAACGTGAAAGCACTCAAATCCTGTATATCGATTGGCGGTAAATTTAATAATTCTATATTTGCAATCTCTGGACACTTCAAATAAAGAGCCATAAACAAATATTTTTATTACCATACGTGACCGTGTTGATATTGTATTAAGGGACAGTGTTTCAACAATAAACAGAGGCAACTACAAAGTGATCAATCTCAAGTGTATACCACGTGATCAAAATATTTAAGTTGGTACCACTGATAGGTTGGTAAGAAGCTGTATTGCTCTAGCTACTCTAGAGCATGGTTCGTGTAAAAACTACGATCAGTTTCAAATCTGTATGAAGGTCATTAACTTATACATATTATAAAATATTATCTTAATTTAAATAATGACTATTTTGTATTTGAGTAGACTGCATCCCTATAAAATACAACAAAATAAATAAAATATTATTTAATGATTGGATTAAATCATTACAAAATAATGAATCTTAAGTATTTAAATGTTATAATTTCATCATAATTAAATAAAATTTACAGTACATGTTTATGGAATGACAATGTCTTTTACAAATTTTTTTTAACTCCTTAGGTACACATTAGTTATCACACTTTGCTTTGCAGCAGATGTTCAAAATGACCGCTATTAAATTGTAAACATAAGTTCACCCTACGTTGTATATTCGCAAATACATTTTGTAACATTTCGGCACCAAGAAAATACAAAAGTGAAAAACGAAGGTATAATATGACATAAACTGACATAAACTAAAACGACTAAAACCACACTAAAAATCCAAAGCAGCCAACTGCAAAACATAACAATATTAACAACTAGGGATTTTTGTCATACCACTACAGTACACTTGAGATTGATCACGTTGTAGATATTTTGACCGTACGCGTAGTAAGTGCGTAGATCATTATAGATTTCTGTAAGTCGGTATATTTTAAGTTTCGAGAGGACATCTGTATTTAGAATGGTGATATTGTTGTTGTATCTTTGCTTTGGATTTAACTCGCCAGACGCTTAAATCCAGATCACCGTAGCCAATTTTTAACATGTGATGAGCTACCTGTAGTGTGTATACATCTGTGGTGATACATTTAGGATACACTTATTTGAGTGCATGCACTTAGCTCAGGATTTATTTTACTTCAAGATTGAAGAGAAATAACTACGCATTACTTCAATCTGTACAACTATTACTTAATGCAAACGCACGCCACTGCTTGACCCCTGAGATAGACAAATGAAGGTAAAGCAGAGAGATTTATTAGATGTATTATTTTACGCTTTATTTTCACAGTTGATTTTATTTCTTACGTTCAACGCAAATAAGACCAATATGTACACATATAACTCTGGTGGTTACATATTAATAGATTAAATGAAATTAAATAAATAAGCAATACTAAGCTCAAACTGCAACATATTATCAAATTAGTACATACTGAGTGAGCAGAGGAGATAAGAATAATATTGACACTTAGTAGGTTATTATTATGTTACACAATTATTACAATTCTTTTATTTTTACTTTTCCTAGTGTTTCATATATTACTATTGGATCACTCACAAACACAATACAAGAGCACTCCAAAAATTATGAAAAAAAAAAAGTGTTCTAAAGTGCGTGAACTTGAAATTGCATTTTAATAGAAGCCATATATTTTCTTTGTAGATTTTAATGGTTTGCTCAATACCAGATTCCTTTAAAATTATAATAATTTTATTTATCTCATTCGATATGTAATGACCCTTCATGTTTATTATAACTATTTTTCTTCGATACTAAGAAGAAAGCGCTTGTTAACGACTTGATATGTTCATCCTGTTCTGCAAGTAAAACTGCAGAATTCTTGTAAAGTATGACGTGTTCTACTATTAATGGTAGTAGTACACCTTTAGTCGCCATTTTTTATATGCCCACGTGGGGATCGTATTATTTTCAACTGAGAATAAAAAGATTTAATCTGTTATTAATATTTATTAGGGTTATTTTTATCAAAGGAGATTGCATAGTTGTTATTAAAATTATTATCACATTTCTTTTAATTCCTGTCTACAGATTGTGACCTAATTTATTTGTACTTTGAGGGTTGTATTCTAATAATAATAAAACAAGCGTTTTCATAATAAAAATATGTTATTTATTCTGTGTTTATTATTATTATTAAACAGTTATACAACTTCATTTATATGAATTAGAAAGTAGCAATCATCAGCCGTCGACATCGTGTTGGAAGTATCATACCGTTATTTAAGTCTGGTGCAAAGACCATTGGAAAAAAAGCTCTCAGAACGGGTGCTAATATTCTTGATGACGTCTTAGAAGATCGACCTATTAAGGAATCGTTTCCAGAAAGATTTCACGAGGCAGGTAGAAATCTTAAACGTAAAGCCGATGACAAAACGAGAAAATAATGGAGGGTTCGGACTATAAAAGAGCAAGTCTGGCCGATAATAACCAGTCTCTACCGAGAGCTGTTGCCGCTAAGAAGAAGAAACCTTACGACGATATATTTTCAAGATAATGGCTTTTCTACATGCCCAATCATGTGAATATGTCAAGTCCGAATTGGATTTGTTCGCTTTAGCGTCGACTCAGACAAGTTCCGATGGTGGTGTATGGATATTTTACAAGCCCTTATCAGCTCTTAGAAATGACGCTCCAATAGTACTTGTAGTGCCCGGAAATGGAAACGATTATATAGATTTAAGGCAGACCATGTTGTACATCACAGCTAAAGTTATAAAGCAAGATGATATAGCACTTACTGACGCGGATGTTGTAGTACCAGTAAACAATTGGATGCATTCGATTTTCTCACAGGTGGAGGTTTACTTAAATCAGAAGATGGTGTCACAACCAAACAACACCTATGCCTACCACTCATATATCGAAACGTTACTAAATTATGGAAAGGAGGTCAAGAGTTCACATCTAGGTTGTACCTTATGGCACAATCATACAGCTGGGCAGATGAACACCCTGGACACGCAAATAACGGTTTCTCGAAACGTCTAGTACCTGCAGCGACCAGCAAAGAAATTGAGATTATTGGTCACGTGCACTCGGATTTGTTTAACCAGGAAAAGTTTCTCATAAGCGGTATTGAATTAAAGGCTAAATTTGTACGGTCAAGAAATACCTTTAGTATAATGGCGGCGAGCGAATCAACTTACACGACGCGAATTATGGACGCTAGTTTACTGGTGAGACGTATGCGAATCAACCTCACCATTCTAATTGCACACGCTAAGGCTTTAGGAAGAACTGCAGCAAAATACTCTGTTATAAGGACCGACGTAAAAGTGTTAACTATACCTACAGGCATACAGCGAAAATCATTGGATAATATCTTCATGGGTCAGTTACATAAACGATGCATCGTAGGTTCTGTCGCAAATAAAGCCTTCAACGGTGATTACCCCTCAAATCCATTCAATTCTCATCACAGCAATATTAACTACACCTCGCTATATATTGACGGCCAACAAATTCCTTCGAAGGCCTTACAACCAGACTTTACAGCCAACGGTTTATATGTAAAGGCATATCACACCGTATTCTCCGGTACGGGTATTCCTTTTTTGAATTAGGGCAACGATATATCGAGGATCGATTACTCCAACGGCTACTGTTTAATGGCCTTCGACCTAACCATTTACTTGTCTGCAAATGCTAGCACGTACTGGAATTTAGTTAGAAAGAGTTCTGGGACGTACAAGGGTTTAGAGGTGTTGGTAACGAATTCATACCGAAATAAACTGCCGTGATTACACACAAACCAATAGTAAACTTGTACGAGGTTGGTTGTCCGTCGATTAAAAAATTGAAAATGGTAGCAAAGGCGCATCGTTGTTTAAACCATAAGTTCGAGAAACCTACGTGCGCTCTGGAAAACGCATTACTACTGCAAAACTGGGCGCATGCCAACTCCAAAGATGTATGCGGTACAAGTGTTGAAATGTTTGAAATCGATCCCCAGCCACAAGAACGTGTTTCGACTTGTTTGTGCTTCTAATCAGCTACCGAGGTACGCACTTAGACCTTGTGCAGTTATTTATCGTGAAAAAAGGATCCAGCAAACAAACCAGGTCAGCATTAGAATGCTATCTACACTCACGAGGATTGTAACGGGGAATATTTTGATTCCTTTGGACAACCCCCGCTGGGTTACCGTTTACGTTTTGTAGAGAAGAATTCCAGATGGTTCCGTTACAACAAAACGACGCTGCAGAATTACCATTCGGATGTGTATGGACTTTATACGATAATAATTTTGTATTTTAGAATAATAAATAATTTACCAATGCTTGATTTTGTAAATATTACAGCACGAAAGGAAGGTCCTGTCAAAATTTGAAGTAGATCCGTCGAGCCGTTTCGGCTGTGCGATAATTATCAGTGAGTGAGTGTTGATATATATCATATATATATATATATAATATATATATATATATATATATATATATATATATATATATATATATATATATATATATATATATATATATATATATATATTTGTGTGTGTGTGTAGATTCTATATTTATATTGCACAGTTAAATACATTAAATTAACAATGAATTTATAAAATAAATGTTGAACTCAACCTCTCTTCTAGTTATAACTTTTGTGAGCTTGAAAAGCTCAAACAGCGCGCCCTCTCCCTTGGGGAAGGAATGAAATACGTGGCCTTTTTCCTTTTCCTTATTAAACTAAACTGATCCTCCAAGTAAACTTTTTATATGTTTAAACATCTAGTGGTTTTGTTAATATATTTGCAATCATGTCAAGAGGATATGAAAATGTGACTTTCTTTTTTCATCATTTCTTTTCAAAATTACAGTTTGATTTTCATCAATATATTATTTAACCACGCTGGTTTTTGGGATACTTCTGATAACAACAAAAATTCAGTTATGCTTGACGACAGTGAAAATGAAATTAAACCAGTTTGAATTTAAATCAACTAGTTCCCAATGTTGCGTAAAATCAACATGATTTCTTTACCCTTCGCATTCGACGGTAACTTTTAAATTTTCGCGCCAATTCAGCTTCGAGCCCGTGCACCTTCGCTGATGCGCCACGCCTGAACCAATCGACTTTTATTATTTACATCTACAGACCAAGACGTTAGATGGGTAAATTGTGTAATTAAAGGACCAATAAAATACCACAAAAGAATCGATGGTGTTGTTCAATGTTTTTGAGATATTTGAAAAAAAATTAATTTTTGAAATTTCTATTTTATTTTTTTCTGGCGTGATTATAAATGCTAGAGCAAAAATACAAACACTTCTTTATACCAACTTGCTACTGGTTTTAACATGAGATAATCAGTTTTTCAATTGGACGTTTCCTATTTTTATAGCCATCATCAACCTATTTTTTTTTAAATATGGTCCTGACATTTTGAAAACTGATGTTGAAAGGTTTTTTATTACAAATTCAACAATGTATCACATTTGATGGTCCGATCGCGTTTTGAACCTTTTATAGACCATCATCACGAAATTTTTGAATACAGACCTCCATTTTCAAGAGGTTGATGTAGCAACTTTCCCGTATGATTATTACACACGCCATAATAAGGTTTCTTAATATTAGAACTTAATCAACAAACAAATTGACGGTGTACATTAAACAAAGAATTACTTACTTGTAAGTCTTATAATAGTTGTTCAAAAGGTTCTCCGTTATTTTCCAACACACAAATAACACCGTCTTACAGTTGAATTCAGAACATTGCGAAGAATTTGAAGCGTAATACTTTCACATGCTTCCGCAATTCATTGTCATTTTCAATATTGTATCGGTAAATATAATTTTTGACATATCCCCAGAGAAAGTCAATAGGTGTTATATCAGGGGATCGCGCTGGTCATCTTAGTCTCGAATATGTTCCAATCCATCTTGCTGGAAACCTTGCCGATAAATATTTCTGGACGGCTCTGGAATTATGTGTCTGAGCACCGTCTTGTAAAAACCAATAATCTTTAATATCAGCTTAGGGCAAATGAGATAAACCAGCTTCCACTTCATTTTCTAATAAATTTTGGTCGTTCAGAGTTTAAAAATCCGTTATAGAAAAATGGACCTATTATTCACATTCCGAATATTGCAACCCACATATTAAGACCGAAACGGTGTTGTTGTCTGCGCACTATTTGCATTATTTACTTTTTCTTCCTCGTAAGGTTTTTTACGGGAATTTACAGACTTTTTAAATGCACCATATTCTCTTAAATTGACTGACAAGATCCTAAATGTGGTTTGATGAAGCTGTTGTCTCTCTGGATATTTTTTTAAATACATGCCTTCCGCTTCTTTGAAATTTCGTTGACATTGTATGTAACACGATAGCATATCATATTTTCTACATTTGAAAATTGCGCCATACTTTTTTAATAACTGTCACAAATTAACTAGTACCAGTTAAATACAAAATAGTACAATGCATAATTATGACAGATACTGAAGTACGTCAAAGCCGTCTATTTTTATTTTTTTCAAAGCCGCCTGTTTTACATATGTATTTTAGGAATGTTTGATAATGATCATTTAAATAGGCACAATTAACAATATTTTGTTTTAGTACTTTTCCTTATTTTATAAAATATTAAACACAAAGGAAAGTTAAGTAAATAAACTTTTTTGAAAATGCAGGTATGAATTCAAAAGTTTCGTGATGATGACCCATAAAAGGTTCAAAAGGCGATAAGACCATCAAATAATGATGTGATACATTACTGAATTTGTAATAAAAAAACCTCCCAACATTAGTTTTCAAAATGTCAGGACCGTATTTAAAACAAATAAGTTGATGATAGCTATAAAAATAGGAAACGTCCGAATCAAAAACTGACTATGCCATGTTAAATCCCGTAACAAGTTGCCATAAATAAGTCTTTGTATTTTTGCTCTAGCATTTATAAAATAGAAATTTCAAAAGTTCAAATTTTTTTCAAATAATTACACCATCGATTTTTTGTATCTTTTTATTGGTCCCTTAATTACGTAGTATTTTTCCCATTTAACCGGAGTTGTATCTATTACCTTTACCGAGATCTCAATAGTGAGAATCCTTGTCTTGGACGCAGTGTATAGATGACCATGATTAGGTTTTCTATCTGACATTTTACAATAGCTCCCCATTCAACATTATCGTAACTCAATATAATATATTGTTCTTTACGCTTGTATCTAAATGTTCTATTTACTTCACTCCGATCCGATTTTGAAAGAAGACATTTTTCTATTTAAAATTGCAGTAAGTAATTACAGATATTTTAGGACGTGTGTTTGTAGTTAAATATAATAAAGATCCAATTTTAAGATCTTTTTGGAATTGCTAAGTAATACTTAATATTTCCTAACCACTTTATGCTAAAGAATAATTGATAATCCTTCCGAGACCTATCAAGAACCTTTGTTTACTCCACAATAAAGCGTCAACATAAATAAAAAGGTGTACAATTGCATTGTCCTCTATATTTGTATACAAATATTCATCTGTGTTTCCATTCTGATTCTGTTTTAGTAGCACTTATTTTCCCGATTATTTTGAAAATACGAGTTTTTCAAAAAACGCAGAAACTCGTCGACTTGTACTGCAAGGGGACGTTCATTGTGGAGGTAAGCATGGCGGTACCCTCAACCCCCTAACCGGGGTAAAAAAGGGAAAAGGCTACGTATTTCATTCCCTCCCCAAGGGGGAAGGCGGGCTGCTCGAGCTTTCCGAGCCCCTTCAGCCACAATCATTACGTATATATGCATGGTGGGATTAAGGATGGGTGTGGTCAGGATAGGATCGGAAGGAACGAAGTTAGGGTTCTGAGGGGGAAATACTAGCCCAGCATTCGCCTAAGTAGCCGCACATGGTGTGCATATATGCAGTGACCTTTACGCTGCATGTGTATGAGGAAAAGCCCCTGAAAAATCCTCATACACAGTAGACGGTAACAGGAATCGAATCCATTATCTCCCGAATGTTAAGCAGATCGTGTCACCACTACGCTACCACCTCGGTTCTAACCGGGGTAATGACCACCACTAAATTCTTAAATGGCAACATGGTGTCGAGTAGCACATCAAGTAAAGGTAATTTCATTCTCTTCACTAAGGTTTTTTTAATTTCAGCAAATTCTAGGGACGAAAAACTAAAAAAAATGACGGCGCATTATTTTATTTACTTTAAATTATACTAAAATGCTTTTTAATTAATCAAATCTTGAAAATGATTTCCTGCCACTTCCGCCTTTGCTCAAAACTTCTTCGCACAATTTTTAGTATTTCTGCAGTTATACGCTCACATGCTTCGACTATTGTTGAATAGGTATATTTTCAGTATCCGTCTTATAAATTACGATTTTTAGGTGTGCCCATAGAAAGAAATCTAATGGGGCCATTCTATTGCTCTCCCTCTACCAATCTACGAATTTGAAAATCTAAATAGAATCTTGTTGAAAATGTAGCAAATTTTGTAAACATCCTTGATCATTTTCTAAAATTTCAGTCAAAGCAGGTTTAATTGCGTTTTCCAACAAATCCAGGTGCATTTCACCATTTAACGTTTGAATGAGAAAAAATGGCCCATCGATACGATCTCCATAAATACCATCCCTAAACAGTAACCTGGATTGCTTCGTCGCTTTCACACTGTTCTGGTTCATGTTTTCATTTGCCACTGAACCTACATCTCTAAATTTTGCAATAAATTTAAAGATGTACGCATGCGGCACATTTTTTCGGGATGTCTATAGTTGAACAACCGAGCAGTTACTTTTACACAGCCAATGCTTTAAAATAAATTGACACCATTCCCACTCTTTAAGCAAGCGTGTTGACCATTTTTGCATACTAAATGACAACTAACGACTATTCCGAAAATTAGTAACATGCTCTTACGATACGATAGGGAAAGCATGTGTAAACTTGCTTAAACATACCATCATTATTAGCAATGAATCATTTCTTAGACAGTATTTTAGTTAATTTCTTAATATTATTGATTTGTACGATAGGATACTACGTATCTAAACCACAACAAAGCACTTTAGTTTTAAGAAATATTCTTAAACTTTAAAGTTATTTAACCATCAAGTATATTAATGAAAGCGATTAACGATGACATGCTCTAATCCGTGAGCGTATTTTATATACTATATGTATACGTTAGCCTCAATACTCGAATTCAGACGTCGGAATAAAATGCGCACAACCAGTTTTGAGCAACGAATTTTTCCCAAACCCGAAATTTGCCATTTAATCGGTTATTGAGTGCAACAAAATACGCAGAACTAGTTTTGCGCATTTCTGAACGACCAGTACTGGTTTAGTTTGCTTTATTCAATCAACGTCCGATCGTCCGAACCCGAATAGAAAAATTGGGTTATGTTATTGATTATTTGTTGAAGTTTGTTTTTATATTGAGTACAGTAAATGTGTAAATATGCAACGTGAATTCGAATCAGTACTATCTTGCCTATTGGAAGCTTCTGGTACACAAAAACATAATGTTAGACAAGAGATCATTACCTTACTGTATTAAGTGAGGTTAAAGAGGCAAATTTGTTGAAATCTGCATCAAAACCTCTATTGGAACGTGCCAATTCTTGGCTATTGTTATCTTAATTTGTATTCAATTTTTGGCTATCGTTACCTTAATTAAGTTTCGAAATTTTCATTATTACTGATAAGTATGTATACATTACGTTAGTATTTTTAAGCATTTCTTTTTTCTGTCAATAATTACATGTTTTATATCTCGATATTCACTTTAGTCTACATAATTACGAACGTCCCTGTGTATATTTCAAATATCTATTTTAGTTGTTTTATGCGCAAACGCGTATTGAAGACGCTTAACTCACTTCCTTTCTGTTTCTTATACCGACGTTATCTTTTAAGTTTTGTTTCCCTTTTACAAGGTATGTAAGGCTTTTAATGAAATTTTTGTAAATATTAAGTGATTAGGGCACAAAGAAAGGGTACGCCCCTACATTAAGGAAGGCCGCTGGTGTTAAGAAAAAATTTTGGCAAATTTCTGTATCGTTGTAAAGGCGTGGTGTGACGTCAAGGGAAATGCATAAAATGCGCATAATAATGCATTGTCATCATCACGAGTATAATCGGATATACCTTTGTTTGGCATATATGACACATGCTGTTATATATACCCTGCGTTCGTCGTCAATATCAGCCGCTTTAGTCGTTCGAATCTGCGTTAGCTTAATCTACATTTCCCTTATTTTAGTTGGAACACAAATGAATTTACCTTACGTTAATACATGCTACAGTTCATTTATTAGTATGTTGAAGACAAATGAAGGTAATAGTACCTTCCCGTACGTTTATATTATGGAAATTTAAATTATATTTCGTTTATTTGTACGTTGAACACAAATGAAAATTACCTTTACATTATCGTATATGTGAATTGGAAATGAAAATTCTCAAGCTACAGTTGGTTTCAAGACAAGATTAAAATATTTATTTTGTACAAGTAAGTACTTATCCTTTTAGTGCAGTTCAAGTAAATACAAATCAGTGTAGTTCTGTTTGATACAGTTATAAAAGAACAGCTGATTTCTGTTCTAAGATAGAAACATTTGATTTCATAACCCATCATAATCTAATATGTGTTGACTTAGGTCAGTACATTTTATGATTGAATGCTGTGTTGATCATATTACATTTTGAATTTTAAGTAAAAGTAGATGATAAGCTTATATAGTTGTATTGATTTAGTAATTATTTAAAATCGTAAATCGTTACGCCGCCATCTTGGATTTTGTGGGGACACCTCACCTTTCACTTTTTTACACGTCCACGTGGGAGGCGTATATTTTGTCGGTCGTTTCTTGTCGGCTTTTTTTTTGTAATCGTCTACTTGAGTGGCGTTTTTAGTCCTTGAGCTTAGGGCTTGGTCTTGAGGGCTAGAGGTGACAGCTATTTTTGGTAATTATAGACCATTTTGTTTTTTGACGTCACAAAAATCCTCGAGCTGTGAAGCACTTGCGCGGCCATTTTTTATATACCCAGGTAGGAGGCATATTTTTTTTCGCCTGAGAATAAAAAGATTTGATCTGTTATTAATTAGGATCTGTTTTTTATCAAACGAGACTTCACAATTATTATTACATGTTTTTTAATCCCATCTACAGATTGTGACCAAATTTATTTATACATTGGGAGTTGTATTCTAATAAGGGGCCGTAGTCTCGTAATACAGGAATCTGTTCGCGTGCCTCTTAATATGTGTTTATTATTATTAAACATTTATACAACTTTATTTATATTAATTGGAAAGTGGCAATAAGTCGTCGACATCGCATTAATTGATGTGTTTACAAATGTTTTAAAAATTTGCTGCTGAAAAGAAACATTAAGGTCTAAATATTAGATGAAATAATAATAAATCATTTCTACCCTGATACAATAGCGCTTTTTTTATATGCCCATGTGGGGATCGTATTTTGCTCTGTTTTGTAAAACTAATAAACAACTGGATTATTTTTTGATATTAAAGAAGCTAATCAAGATAAAGATAACATATACAATTGACGCTGTTAAATTATATATATATATATATATATATATATATAATGATAATAAGTTAATGGGTATTGCGTAATCAGTTAATTAAATTGTTGTTATACAAAAGTGAATGTACGATTTCGCAATTGGACGTAAACAATAATAATAAACACCGTACATATAGAGATACAATGCAATTGGGAAGCTGTCATAATTAAATTAAATTACTAACTAACTTAGAATAAAATGTCTATCAAACCGTGAACAGCCAAAAACAAATATATATTTGCGCAAACAGGTTATTTAATATTGTGATGTACGCAGAGAATTACCTATGTCCTCTTCTTTAAGATATATATCGGCTCTATGTTATTTTACATACGTAAAAATTCTGTCTCATCAGAAATACATCTGTCAAAAAAAACGGTTTTAGATTTTATGATCAGGTTAATCATGCATGCATGGTGACCGCTTAGAGTACTATTTTTAAATTTTCAGGTTTTACCGATAATGGGATTGGCATACCATCACATAAGTTTATTTTACATACAAGCTCTGCCTTAGCAGAAATACCCCATGTCAAAAAGGAACTTAGATTTATAAACAGGCCTCTAGGGAAGATAGTAGAGCGCGGTTATAGAAACAAGTAGCGTACACTATACATAAACCTGTAGTGAAAAATTTACTCGAAACAGGTACATTGTGGGTAACATTTTTTTTTGAGTTATGACAGGCGGGGTCTTTGCGATATGAGAAATCTAAGTAAATATAATGACTAGTATAATTATATACTGGCGGTTATCGATGTATTTAGCAATATGGCGTGGACACGAGCTCTGAAGGTGAAAAACTACATGTTCTATAATCGTCGTATTTTCGGTTATTTTTCAAAGATGCGAAAGATACCTCAAAGTATACAGACGGATAAGGGCAAAGACTTTATTGCGAAAAGTGTCCAACAGTTCTTTAACAAACATCAAATCTAATCATACAGGCAAAATTTAGCGCTGCGATGCTTTCAAATAGATAAAAATCGCACTAAGGGGGTTACATTTAATGCGAAAGTCAATCACCGGTACACATTATCTCTCTCAAGGCTTTATTTTGCGGTAAAACCTACGATACATCGTTCAGGTAACTGACCCAGGAAGACACTATCCGATGATTTTCGCTGTATGTCCACAGGTATAGTTAGCACTTTTACTTCGGTTCTTGTAAGAGAGTATTTTTCTGCAGTTGTTTCTAAGGTTTTAGCGCGCAATTAGAATGGTGGGATTGATTCGCATACGTCTCACCAGTAAACTAGTGAACATAATCCACGTCTTGTAATTTGAACCGTGCGCCGTCATTAGACTAAAGGTATCTCTTGATCTTACAAATTTAACTCAACACCACTTATGAGAACTTTTATGTAAGTAAAATAACATAGAGGCGAAATCTAGCTTTAAGAAGAGGACACAGGCAATTCGCTGCATACATCACAATATTAAATAACCTGTTTGCGCAAATATATATTTGGTTTTGGCTGTTGACGGTTTGATAGACATTTTATTTTAAGTTAGTTAATAATTTAATTTAATTATAACAGCTTCGCAATTGCATTGCATCTCTATATGTACGGTGTTTATTATTATTATCGTTTACGTCCAATTGCGAAATCGCACATTCACTTTTGTATGACAAGTTAATTAACTGATTACGCAATACCTATTAACTGTTTTATTATCATTATATATATATATATATATATATATATATATAACAGCGAATTAAAAAATCAATTGTATTTATCTTGATTAGCTTCTTTAATATCAAAAAATAATCCAGTTATTTATTAGCTTTACAAAATAGACCAAAATACGATCCCCACGTGGGCGTATAAACAAGCGCTATTGTATCATGGTAGAAATGATTATAATTATTTCATCTAATATTTAGACCTTAATGTTTTTTTTCCAGCAGCAAATTTTTAAAATATTTGTAAACACATTATGTAATTGTGTAATTGTGAAGCCTCCTTTGATAGAAAACAGATCCTAATTAATAACAGATTACATCTTTTTATTCTCAGGTGAAAAAAAATATGCCTCCGACGTGGGCATATAAAAAATGGCCGCGCAAGTGCCTCACAGTTCGAGAATTTTTGTGACGCCAAAAAACAAAATGGTCTATAATTACCAAAAATAGCCGTCACCCCTAGCCCTCAAGACCAAGTCCAAGACCAAATCCCAAGCTCACGAACTAAATACGCCGCTCGAGTAGGCGAGCACAAAAAAAGCCGACAAAAAACGACCGACAAAAAATACGCCTCCCACGTGGACGTGTAAGAAAGTAAAAGGTGAGGTGTCCCCACAAAGTCCAAGATGGCGGCGTAAGGTGTCCCACTTCTACTGTTACGAGAAATATCATTTGAGTTTGAAAGAATTCAGACATTTTGTTTTACTTAAATATACATATAACTACAATTATGTATTGTTATTCAGATTACCTATTATGCTTTAAGGTACAATTTTTCTCAATTTTTGTTGTATTTTAATTATCAACAACAAATGTTAATACTGATTACACCTACGGATAAATCTCTGCATCACGCACACCTGAAAATCGATGAGTTCTCAATTACAGTAAGTTTCATAAGTTTGTACCTCACTAAGCTAGACCGTGGTGCAATCTACCTTTTGTAATATAACAATCAAACACCCCAAATTTTTTATTTGTTATACTATCTGCAAAACAGTACAGAAGAATATCTCGATTTGATATATTATGTACAAGTGGTATGGGAAAATTAAAAAACGCCAAGAATATTATGATGCCATTCTTTATTTCGCTCCAACTGATGAAGTGTTTCCATAATTCACCAGGCACATCTTTCTACAGGTCATAAAGGGCATAAAGGTTTGTTTGGAATATTAATTAAATTTATTTTTTGTTGCCTCTATTTTTTATTTTTATTTGGAATTGGGAGAAGAGTTAAAAAAGTATGCAAACGTTACTAGAGAAATTATTAACATGTACTTCAAACTTTGTGAAACCTGTCGACTCAAGAAAACAGCACATAAAGGAATTATTGTTAAACCTATTTTAAGTAAACTCATGAATTCTCGATGCCAAGTCGACTTTATTGCTATGCAGACTGAACCCGATGAAGAATCCAAATTCGTATTAAATTACCACCTACGCCTCGGGTAAAAAAGAACGGTCTCGCACCAAGAAATGTGTAAAAAGCGCACTAGTTACGAAAATTACTATTAAAACGTGGTAGTGTCATATACAAATGTTTCAAGCGAAAGTAGTATTTTATGATGCAATTTTCTTTACACTCGTTGCTTACCTGGATAGACCCAGACCAATAAAGCAGAAGTTCTACAAAAATTTTTTCGTGTTTCTATATACAGTGCGGATGATAAGTCTTACCCCCCCCCCCCTTTAATCTCCGTTACTGAAGACAAAATTGAAAAACGCTCGGACGGTCAATTTTTATTTCAAACGAGGTGTTTTTTAACAAACAAAAACTGTCACCCCTTTCACCCCCTCCCCTTGACAGCTACCCCCTCCATTTTTTAAATAGCAAGGGGGGTCGTGCGATACATCGTTGGAAAGGATTTTAAAAGTAGAATTCAAAAATTATCATTTTTAATTTTTTTAAATAAAAATACAAATAAAAATAAACAAACAAGTAATATTAAATTAAATCTTCAAAAATAAATGAACTGGACAAATTATTCTAATTAACAACTTATTTACTGCAGGAGGTGTTCAAAATGTTCTCCATTTACTTCCTGGCTGAAGTAGATTCTTAGTTTGGTTTCCTCCTTAACCCTTTGTAGGATCTGCATATCAATTCTGTTGCATTTTTTATTTTGTATGGGTGAAATTTTTGCTTCTTTAAAGTGCTTAAAAAGGTCGAGTGACGTACTTCGCATTCGCGAGCAACATTTCTGCTAGAACTGGATGAATTTACTACAAATTGGGATACAATATCTACTTGTTTTTCCTCAGAAGTCTTATTTCTACCAACCCGTTTTTTGTTTTCGACAGAACCAGTTTCAAAAAATTTGTTGATGAGTAGTCTATAGTAATGTCGATCAATTGGACGATCCGGAAAACGTTCATTAAATATTCTTACCGCTTCATGAAAGTTACGGCCAGCTTCACTAAATATGAGAACGGCTTCACATTTTTCCACTAAACCACGATGTTGTACCATTTTGTCTGTTTGGAATACAAAAATTTACAGGGTACCACCAAAACTCACCAATTGTTAATAATTACGCTTTGCTGTTGTCAATATTGTTTAGACTCAATAGTGCTAAATGTTTGTTATTTTTGACAATACTTGTCAAAAGCTAGACACGCCAACCAGATTGTTTAAAAAAAGTTTTCTAACAATGATACTTTCTTACCTACAAAGCATTTATTCGGCAATAAGTAAGAATAAAAATTAAATAAACTTTGTTAATAGATTGTCCCAAATGAAAAGTAAAATAGATTGTTATTAACCAGCAGACAACTGACCTTAAAATAAAGTGTTAGGGAGGAACCAAACAAAGAATCTACTTCTGCCAGGAAGTAAATGGAGAACATTTTGAACACCTCCTGCAGTAATTAAGTTGTTAATTAGAATAATTTGTTCAGTTCATTTATTTTTGAAGATTTAATTTAATATTATTTGTTTGTTTATTTTTATTTGTATTTTTATTTAAAAAAATTAAAAATGATAATTTTTGAATTCTACTTTTAAAATCCTTTCCAACGATGTATCGCACGACCCCCCTTGCTATTTAAAAAAATTGAGGGGGTAGCTGTCAAGGGGAGGGGGTGAAAGGGGTGCCAATTTTTTTTTCTTAAAAAACACCTCGTTTGAAATAAAAATTGACGTGTCCGAGCGTTTTTCAATTTTGTCTTCAGTAACGGAGATTAAAGGGGGGGGGGGGGGGTAAGACTTATTATCCGCACTGTATGTATAATACGTTTGTTGAATAAAGTCAATCTAATATTTCAAACATTCCTTCTACATTTTATTTCAATGGCTTACAATTACTATAAATAATAAAGTGTACATATCACTAATGACATATTCATTAGTTATCTATTAAAATGCACTATTTAATGAGATTCTATATTCGAAAGTGGAAATCACTAAGGAAATACCGCATTAAGCTTACTTGTTGTGTTCTGTTTAGATAATTACCTAATTAAAGGAAATTAGGCCCATCAAGAGGACACTTTATATAAAGAATACAATAAAGCAGAAGCATATGACACGATTATTTGCAATTTGAAGGAGTTCCCTATTCGTAGTAATTTAAAAAAACGACTATATGTACATTTAAGAACATGGAATGTTTTCTTTTAATATTTGAGACTTTTTTTCTGATATTTTTCCAAATATGGAACGGATACACATATATTCATTTTCTATTGGTTCTGTGTTAACTGGGTGAATGTTTTTGATAGATAATATTTATTCCTGTTTTTTAACTAAAGTGGCAACTATATTTGAAACGTAAGCATTTGCTTTCACTATTTGTTGTATAATTTATATTTCTAAATTTTATGGTTAGGAAGTAATTTCTTATTTTTTTTTGCGAGTCAAACCTTATAAAAACAAGAATACTTTAATAATCTATGTTATATATATATATATATATATATATATATATATATATATATATATATATATATATATATATACATACATATTCTACTAGTAGTAGTGCACAATGTATGTCTCATTGTTTATGATTTCTGGGCATTTTGGCTATGAGTGAAGTTAGAAGGATACAGATTTCGCAATATTGTGACTTTTTTTTGTCAAACGTACGATGACAAATAAATACCAAGTATTTTATAATTGCGAAGAGCTTTAAAACGTGTGCATTCGATTAGCTAAAAATATATTGTGTGTTCTATAAAAAACAAATTTGGTTCACACCATCACACCATCGAAACCTGCGAAAATATTTCTATAAACAACAACCTTTTCCACAAATTTTTTAATAATCAGGATACAAGAAAATTCCATTTTGCTCTATATGGCAAAAACAAACATTTTCCTATTTATATGCCTAAAAATAGACCATTTTTG